>JAWWTY010000088.1:5444990-5478989 GCA_035222235.1 Margarornis squamiger
GTTGGCAGGTCATGGCTCTTGCCTGGGGCTCCTGCCATGCTGGACTCAGCCTGTCTCTCACACTGAAGGTTGCAAACCTGCCTGCACGAAACATGTTCCTTAACAATAATCTCCCTTGGGAAGGACTTTTCAAAGGGCTGTTATGCCTTGGCGTCTTCACCCTTCTTTTTGTGGGCTAAAAGTGGAAAGCTCTCCAATACTGTTCTTGCTTATTACCATATGCTGTGGGCAGGAGAGTGTTTGGTTTGTTAGTTCTGGTGCACACCTGCATATGCACTTGTGTTCTGTCTATTCTTTTTGATTTCCTGAAAGTTTTAGCTGGAAAAGACCTTTCCATGTCGCTGAAGCCCTCTTACTAACTTCCTTAGCTGGAAAAAACAAACTGAGTTTTTTCATAGTTATTTTGAAAAAGGATTAGTTTATGTAGAACATCCTTATCTGTCTAGCTAATGTGTTTTATTAGCTATTATTTTACAACTGCATTTTTAATATACTATATGATATACTGTTTTTCTTCCTTGTGATGACGATGGGAAAATCTTAGAGGTTAAACAGAGTACACTAGGTTTGTGAAAGCTGTGTATGAGCTGTTTCTGAAAATGAAAAAAATCTGTCTGGAATGAGGGCCAAGAAGCATTTTGTGCTTTTGTTTTAGTTTTTTTTTTTTTTTTAAAGGACTCCTAATCTAAAAGGCAAGAGCATTAGGTGTAACAAAGACAGGAAGTGTTCACTGAGCTGGAAATTGCACCCTTTAGATTTCCCGTGGAAGTATAGTGCAAGTGGATCACACATAGCCTTGCATGCCTGTTAACTTTTCTAGTAGAAGGCAACTGAAGTTACTGTTGCGTTCTCATCACAGGAAGTTATTCCCACTGCTCTTCTGCATGGAGCTGATTTAGTCAGCTAAGTGCCACCTGAGCATCCCTGCCTCAGTTTACTAGATTTGATTCAAGTTCTATTTCACATTCACATCAATTTTTTTAAATTGGTGATTGACACATGCTTTTACAGATCTTTCAAGTTAGAAATCTTCCAACAGGTACCTTTTCTTTTAATATTTATCAATAAGTTACAGGATAGAGCTGTATTTTACTTACAGATATGTGGTTTGGTTCAAGAACCTAAAAGCACATAGTGTGTCCTTTTCATGACACTGCATTTTAAAAACACAAGACAAGGTTTAAAATAGCTGAAGATGTTAAGTAAAAATGAAACTTTAAGAGCTAGATAGGCCTGCTTGCTCTATGAAACTTCTAGAAACTAATTTGTATTCTTACAGTTTACCTGTTTCTGTGCCATGCATATTTATTATTATTGGCAGGCCTCTCTAGTAATTGTGTAATATTCAAAGATTTTTTTTTTTACTCAAAGTCAGCAAGGCTAAGATGCCTCACTAATCTCAATGTGGTCAAGTTTATGGATATTAGTAAAGTCTTCTCCATGTTTTGAGGAAAAAGGAATCTTAACTAATTATAGATAGATTCCACATGGATAGCCGTGTTGTATCTACTTGTCATGTGCTTCTCTAGGGAGAAAAAACAGGTGCTTCAGATACCCTGAGAGTGCACTTTCATTTCTATTGATTTTTTAGAAGTGCATGGGATGATTAGCTCAGCTGAAGATGCCAAGACACTGAAGAACTGTCAAATGCATAGCTGTCATGTATCTGAGCAATTGCAGGCTTCTGTGGCAGGGCTAAATCTGTTGTTTTACATTACAACATCCTTCCTTTGCTCTGAGTTAGTGAGCTGTGGGGACAGTGCTGGAACAAAGGTGAAGTATTTTTGTTGTATCTCTGCCATGTTTGAGCTGGCAAAAGTAAGCATTTCTTACATACACCTGCTAGTGTCATTGAAGTGCCACTGCAGTCCACAGAAGCATCTCCAAGGAGTTGCTTGGAAATGATTCTTCCACAAGAAATTTGTCCATGGAAGTGAGAAGTGCAGTCCCTAGGAGCGTTGTTGATGGTTACTGCTGTTGGAGATCATTTGCATGGTAGATCATACTATTGTGCTGGCTGTTGTCTAACTGCAGAGCAGACCAAGTCAAATGTTTGTCTTATGGGGAAGGAAGGGTGTCTTTTGTTGCTTCTGTTTATTGATTCCACTTTTTTTTTTTTTAGAATAATGTCAGAGGTGTTTTGTTTTTTTTCATTTCTTTACAGGTGTGATAGACAAAATGTCAATAGAATAAGTGACCTACCCTCCAGAACTTGCCATGAACCATTTGGTTGGACCACCTGAGGGGGAGATCAGTGAAGAGCCAGCAAATGGAGCAGTGAATGAGTCAGTAGAGGCTGATCTGGAGCACCCAGAGGTGGAAGAGGAGCAGAGGTATGTGACTCACTACCCAAGGCATACAAACAGCACCCAGGTGGGCCTGTCTGGGCAGGAGGAAGAAGGGATGTTAGCTCGGTCAGCCAGCACTGAGAGTGGTTTCCACAATCACACGGATACTGCAGAAGGGGATGTGATAGCCACAGTGGAGGACAGTTACGAAACTGAGAGGGTGCAGGAAAATGAGGATGAGAGTGCGTATGCGGTGCAGTACAGGCCTGAGTCTGAGGAGTACACGGAGAACGCCGAGGCTGAGCACAGCGAGGCCATTCACAACCGAACATTGCCCAATCACTTACATTTCCATTCCATCGAACACGAGGAAGCCATGAATGCAGCCTACTCGGGTTATGTCTACACACATCGTCTCTTCCACCGAGGAGAGGATGAACAGTATGCTGAGGCTTATGCTGACTATGGACTGCAGGAGCATGTGTATGAGGAAATAGGAGATGCCCCAGACCTTGATGTTAGGGAGGGGATACAGCAGTATGAGCAGGAAAGGGAGGAAGCTGACAATTACCGCAAGGAGGCACTTGGTGCCCGCCTTCACCATTATGATGAAAGGTCTGATGGAGAGTCTGACAGCCCTGAAAAGGAAGCAGAATTCGCGCCCTACCCAAGAATGGATAGTTATGAACAAGAGGAGGACATTGATCAGATTGTAGCAGAGGTGAAACAGAGCATGAGCTCCCAGAGCTTAGACAAGGCAGCTGAAGACATGCCAGAGTCAGAACAGAGTTTGGAGCACAGTCAGGCTCTTGTCAGTGGTGGGCATGAAAGTAATGGCCAGCTCACAACTGGTTCTCGAGTTACATCCAACTCAGGAGAATCTGTACAGAGGTACAGCAAGGAAAAGAGAGATGCAATTTCACTGGCCATCAAGGATATTAAAGAAGCTATTGAGGAAGTGAAGACAAGGACCATCCGTTCTCCTTACACCCCTGATGAACCTAAGGAGCCTATCTGGGTGATGCGGCAGGACATCAGTCCATCCAGGGATTCTGACGACCAGAGGCCACTAGATGGAGATGTGAGTATGCAAAGCTTTTGACTCTCAGGTTATCTATGTCTTGTTTGTTTAATTGTGACATGCACAACAGTGAAGGAGGGTGCATTTTATTCTTGTTCTGTGTCTCGTTCTTGAAAAAGTATGTAGTGTTTTGTTTTAAATTTGTACTCCAGAGAACATGAGAGAAGTAAGCAGATACATTACCTGGTAGCCAAATTTTTGTTTATTAAACACTGCTGACCCCAGGTATATTGTACAAGAATTTGCCATGTGAAGCTCTTTGCTTGTATTTTCTGAAATAAATGCTGTTGTATTTTTTATTGCCTTGGGATATTTTACAACAGCTAGCAAACACTTTCTTTTCTATTATCTATCTTTGTGTATTTTTGTTAATTCTAGGTTTTCTGTCCCAACAATTCTGTCAGAAATCTGTTAATATTCTTTATGATGGCATCATAGATCAGATTCATATTCTAGAAAAGTTGCATGTTCACTTGCAGGCTCTAGAAATATGTTATGAACGTCAATATATTGTGTTATCACTGTAAAGTGTATTGAATCTCTAGCAACCTGAGTATTGAAGGCCATTGTTTAGACTCATAGCATCAGCATTTCTGAAATCCTGTACTTTTGGCATGAGGTTTAACTTGGATCAGAATTGTTTCCCGATGTGGTTCCAGCTGTCTGTAAGATAATATGTACTCCAAGTTTTATGAATTTTCTTCATTTTTAATAAAATAAACTCATAAACAGCTTTTAACTGTACTAAATTTATACCTGATATGAAGAGATCTGGTAGGCTAAATTTACTGACTGAAAACAGTCTATTATGTATTCCTAGGCTGTTACTTCAAGGGTAAGTGCACTGCAAACATTTTCTCCATCCTCTTTATTGCTGTGGAATGTTTAATGACCTTGTATTTTTGAGAACACCAAAACCAGAATTTTTTTAGTGTCGCTTGGTGTTCTAAACTGAATTATTGTAATGTTTAGGAATGCATCAGAAGTATTCAAAACACCTCAGCCACTGCAAAGGGAATTCAGATGGAGCAAAGAGATCACATACCATGTATATCTATGACAGGCTTCGGATTTCTTTATCTGCCTTCAAAATGATGAAGGCTAGTATTCTATGAATTGGAAGAGATTTTTGGAGCACAGTGTTTGAGCTGCTGAAAAAACTTGCAAGCTGATCGAGACATACAGCTTTAAGATTTTAATTTTTTTTTGGAAGCACAGTGATGAGTATGTTTGATTTGTTGTCTTGATTCTTAATAGTTTTATTTAACCTTTTTTATTTTTTTTTAAAAAAAGCTTCAAACCTATATTGCAAAAGTTATTTCTACAAATATTTTTAAAATTATGTCTGTTACAGAGTTGATTAGCAGTCACATGAGGGCTAAAGAAATATTTCCAGATTATTCTGTATAGGAAATTATTTTTAATTTCTTTAAAAATTTCCCAAAGCTGTAATTATTTTTCTCCCCTTTGTCAAATAGATCACATTTCTCTTTTGCTATACATTTTGTTTACCTTATTGTCTGTGTTTGTCGGTGTTGTCTTTGCTTGGAGGATCAAAGAATTTCCTGTTGCTTCTTGATTGATTGTAACACTGACTACCATTATAGTTTCAGTGACACTAGACTAGGGATCCTGAGAGCACCAAATCCTTCCTGAAGGTGCTTCAGCAGTTCTCCAAAATCTAGCTGCATCTTACAGAATTTAACTTTTCTAAGGTATGCTGATAGAGTGGATGTAACAGGTGTTTCTTTTGGTTTCTGCGTATATTAGATATTGGAGTATATAAGGGTTCTCATTTTGCACCAAAAGTTAATTTATCATTCAGTATTTTTCATAGCATGTCAGATAAGGACCATGCTGAGCTTTTCAGGGCTGCAATCAAAACACTGATCTATAATGACCGTATAGTTCAGTGAAAAGATAAATGATGGTTGTAGATGTACAAACAGTCTGCATTCTTGGAAGGAGGAAGTAAATTAGGCAAATAATTTAGAAGGTCCATAGCAGATTGAGGGGAAGACACGTTGTAGAAGGAACTTGTGACTGGGTAGGAATTTTGTTTTACCCTGAAGATGAGGCATGTATTTTCTTTACTGGATTCTTTAATTCAACTGGCAACTCAGGAATAGTCTGCTTACTTTAACAAAGCACTTGTAGAATTGCATAGCTGTAAATTGGGCAAAAATAGGTTATCTTGACTAAGTGACTATGAGTGGTCAGTTGTAATTAAAATATAGTTGAAGCCTCTTCATCTAATTGTGAATTTTTTTTTCTGTCTACCTTGAGAACGAAACAGGACCTCAGACAGGAGCTATTCAGGGCAGCCAGTATATGCGAAAGATGTTTTTCTGTCTGATTTGTAACACTGACCTTGAAATAAGAGTTTTTTTACCTTCAGGCGGACACTATTTTTTTCCCCCAGAAGTATCAAGGAACTGCAGATAAGTAATGCAAATCAGGTGCTTTTATTGCCTTCAGTTATTTTGCAGGTCTACTTAGAAAATTGTTGGGTTTTAGCAAAACAATTTTCCATTTAGAGATAGAACTTACTTGAAAATATTTGTAATCATTTTGTATTCTTAATCATATGATATTGAAGCTTGTAAGACCTCTTTAGATCCAAATAGCAGTCACTTTTTATTTAGCTAGGAGCTCTCCACTGGAGACCGGTGGAACCAGGGAGTAAAAATCATTTGCAGTTGAGACTCATTAAATACAACCTCTTTTGCCTTTTCTCACAAGAAAGTGACTGTTACACTCCAGTGCTGAGCATTTGAGTGATATATTCACAGCAGAATGCTTGCTAGAATACCCGTTGGTTGTGTTTATTGTGAGAAGCTAACAACCCAGAAATATTCACCTAACCTACAGCTAGGTGTAGTTTTGGGACTGTTAGGAAAGACACACAATGACTGTGATACAGATCACAGTATCCATTTGTATTTAAGATGTCCTGATTCCAGGTTTGTTCACAGGTTGATCTATCAGACTGTCAGTCATTCCTGTGTATTTCTCCTCAAAAGAAATGCTCAGTAGGTACAGGAAAAAAGAAAATTGCTCACAGCCCATGGATGATTCTGCTGTAATAAACTCTGGTAGTCCTGTGATGTAGGAGGCAGGTAGCAGGCTTCTGTAAATAAGTAAATAGTGTACAGCGGTACCTCTTTAATATTTAACAATAGAGAATGCCACATGCCTTGTGCACCCTAGTTTAATGATGTGTGCTTTGTCTTGAATAAGAGATGGTCTGGACATCTAGTTTGTGGGGAAGGTGTTGTGTGTTTGATAAAAGCTGAAAAATCCTCAGTGTCTTTTGAATAAAGGCAGTAAGACGATTTTTTACAGCTTTGCCACATATATGAGATATATACAATTAACATATATTTCCAGACTTTGTTTATCAGACATTTTTTAGACCAAAGTAGGCTGTCACTTGTATATGGTTTGTGAGGATCTCCTTTTCAAATACAATAAAAGTTAGAGCTGCTCAGCTTCAAGAAGCGTGACACCAGGAAACTGACCTGTGATGGAAAATACTGTGTAGTTAGGTTGTGTTAAAGTGTGAAATGGGGGTGATTTTGTTCACTCATGGAATCATGGAATCACAGAATGGCTTGGGTTGGAAGGGACCTTAAATATTGTCTAATTCCAAGCCCCCTGCCATGGGCACGGACACTTTTCACTACATCAGGTTGCTCAGAGCCCCATCCCACCTGGTCTTGAACACTTCCAGGAATGGGGGACATCCTTAGCTTCACTGGCCAACCTGTTCAGTACCTCTCCACCCTCATAGTAAAGAATTTCTGCCAAATATATAATCTACATCTGCCCTCTTTCAGTTTGAAGCCATACCCCCTTGTTCTGTCACTACATGCTCTTGTAGTCTCTCTACAGCTTTTATTTAGGCTCCCTTCAGGTACTGAAAAGCTGCAGTTAGGTCACCTGAAGCCTTCTCTTTTCCAGGCTGAACAATCCCAATTCTCTTGGTCTTTCCATCACACTGAATAAAGTTCAGAGCTGGAGCTATGAAAAGCTTCAAGCGTGGAGTTTGTGGTACCTGTTGTGCCAAGGAGCAGAGAAGCAGGAGACTCTTTAGGAAAATACGTTCTTCTAGATCCACCCAGTTATCTCATTGGAAGGGAAGTTCCGTATCCCATTTAGATCATCATTCTTACCTGTCAGGTTCTCCACTGGAAACCTGTTGTGAACGTGCCTAGCCAAGCACAGAAATCTGCGGTGTTTAAAGGTCTAAATAGAAGACATGCTGTGCATGGATCTGGACTTGAGGATGAACACATGTTCAAGTGGAAAAGGGAACAGTTTTTTGTAGTAGGTAATTCAAAATGCAGTGAAATATTTGGGTGTTTAAATTGTATGACAGGTCTTAAAAAATGTCTTTAACATATCATAGAGCTTGGAGAAGACTGGCTTTCTTAGTTATGGAAGTACAGAGACCTGCTTAGAAAAGCTCTGAAAGGCACAAAAACTCAAGTAGAATTTTTTGGGTTGTGATTTAAAGAGAATAGAAGCAGACTGCCTGCTGCACTTCTGCCATAATCAGGAAGAAACAGTGGTTTAGATGCCATTTAAGAATTAAACCCCCTGACCTTTTTTTGAGGTCCATTGAGTTATCCATGGGGTTACTGATATGAAAGCCAGGTTTTGCTGACCTGCAGGGCATGGTTTGCTCTGCATGTCAAGACTTCAGTTTTGCAAAGCCCAGTCACTGGTGCTCACAGTCTCTGTTCCTCTGCAGACACTGGAGATGCTGTGATGTAATAAACACCATTATAAAGTAAAACCACATACATGGGTGGTTTAGACTTGTGAAGTAGAAATAAGAGCTGGAGACAAGCCTTTCAGGTAGAACAGAACTGAGCTGCATTGTTTTGCTTCTCTGTTGTTTCTGGTTATGTATGTTTTATTTCAGCCTTTGAGTTCTTACTCAGTTGCAGAATTTTTTCGGTTCTCACAACACCAGAAGTGAAGTGTTTTTGTGGAAATGAATTTGCTTCACTTTTTCCACAGCGGGAGTAATGTATTATTAAAAAGGCCATAGAGAAGTCTTTTAAATAATTAAGTAGGCTTTAGTAATAGATGAACTAAGGGGGGAAAAAAAGACAAAGGAAAGTATTGAAATAAAGATGAGCTTATATTGCTAGTATATTGTTTGAGTTTTTTTCTGAGCAGATCTTTTAAAACTGTTGGTTGAGTAAATAGCCCACAGGTCACCTTTCCATCATCTATGTGAGACCACAGATTTAAGTCTACACAGAAAAAAAAAGCCCTGAACCAAAATTACTAAAAAACCAAACCAATACAATACAAAAAGGGTTTTTTTCATCAATTACACAGAAAAAAGCTTAGATTTATCAGTTTGTCTGTTTGAGGAAAAACACTCCCATGTGAGTTACAGGCTTTTAAATTACAGTGAGCACTGGATACATAACCTCTTGAATATTTTGTTTTGTTTCTTATGTTTTCTAATTATTGAAATGTGAAAGTAATTTCAAGTGATTGTGCTGTTGAAAACTAGAACTTTTGAAAACTAGCACTTGTTGCAGCTAAAATCTTCTGAAAACACAGGAGGGATCCACACTGCTTTTTTTTTCAGACTGACATATAAAACTGCATTTTTACTGGAAGTTCAAGTGAAAGTACCGTTAAGAAAGTCCATACCCAAGAGAAGAGAAACAGCCAGTACTAAAACACCTGCCAGGAGCCCTGCTACTCTGCTAGCCTTCCATCCAGCGTGCATGCTGCTGGACAGACCTTACCCACATAGGGTGTATATGTGGCCTGATGGACAACCAGGGTCCATACAGCTTAAGAATTTATTCAAAGAGAAGTTACCAGCTCAAAAATTGTGACTGGGATACTGCATGGTTAGTTCTACTGACTGACATGGCCAAGAGACTCTTTGAAATGAGCAAAACAAAGGGCTACCTTGCCCTCATAGACTTCATTATATTTATTGTTGGCTACATTTATAGTTTGCTCACTTTGACTTTTCTATGTTGGATCTAAACTTCTGTGTATTCTTAGCTGTATTTTTATTTTGCATTTGAGACAGTAATACAAAAGTACCAGGTAGGGGTTTTTCTTCAAAGACTTTGAAGAGTTGGTTTTATACCTTCAGTGAATTTTGCTGGGGAATTACAACTCGGTGCTGATGCGCAGATGTTTGCAGTGTGTATATTTTTAAAAAGATAGTTTATTCTTAGTTTTTCACAGTGTTACATTTGTGGACAGTCAGATCTTGCAAATGGGATGATGAGTTGTTGTCCAAATGGTGGCAAGTGACAGGAGGCTCTGTACTTGCAGAGAGAGCATCATCTCCTTCGTCAGGGAAGATTCCCCAAATCAGAACTTCCCAAACAGCATATGTTCTTGGGTTTTGCATACAGCTGGTCTGTGATCCTATGTGATCACTCTAGCATGTGTGATCCATTGCAATGTTTGCTCACAGCCTAGAAGGCCAGTTGTATACCAGGCTACATCAACAGCAGCATGGCAAGCAGGTTGAGGCAAGTGATTTCCCCTCACTGCTCTTGTGACACTTCACCTGGAATACTGATTCCAGTTCTGGGGACCCTTATAAGAATCATGTGGATGCCCTGGAGTGAGTTCAGAGGGAGGTTCTGAAGATGATCAGAGGACTGGACCATCTCTTCTTTGAAGACAGGGTGAGAAACAGGCTGAGGTGGAGAAGACTCTGCAAAGACCTTATTGCAGCTTCCCAGTACCTAAAGGTGCTACAAGAGCTGGAGAGGGTCTTTTTATAAGGACATGCAGTGACAGGACTAGAGGGAATGGCTTCACATTGACACAGAGCAGATATAGATTAAATATGAGGAAAAAATTCTATACTGTGAGGGTGGTGAGGCTCTGCCACAGTTTGCCCAGAGCAGCTGTGGATGCAGCATCTCTGGAAGTGTTCAAGTGTTGGACAGTGCTTTGAGCAAGCTGGTCTAGGGGCAGTAGAACTTAGATGATCTTAAAGTTCTTTCCAACAGAAAATATTCTGTGATTATGATGCTATGATTTCATCCCCTCTGTTCCAGTCTTGTGTGTGTATGATTATGTGACTCAAAAGTTATACTCTTTTCAGATGATCTGCTGCTAAAAGCACATAAAAACCGACTGCTTTTATAAAGCAAGAGCAAGTGGTTGTATTTGAAGATGCTTCAATGTCAGTTACAAGTGTCTTCATGAGCTATGTAGTAAACAGTTGGATTGGCCTGAATAAATTAGATGTAACACGATGCTCTCCTTTTACAGTTCTGTTACTAAATCCTTCTGCACAATAGAAAGGAAGGTTTTTCAGGTGGAGTGGGTTGCATGTTAGTTAGAGTTGAGCAACGCCAAAATTGAGATGGAGAATTTTTGGATGTACCAGCTTGAGTATCGTAAGAAAAATGTAAGTAGATACTGGAGAGAAAAAAATGGGGTAACTAGCACATTTTTATTGACACACTTAAGGAAAAAAAAAATCTAATTCCATTGACGGACCTCTGTACCCCACAACAGCATGCTTCATATGAGCTTACTATGTTTGTTTTGACATTTTTGTTAGGTTTCTATAACTTCTTTTGTTAATGACAAATGACAGCAAAGCAGTCACTAAGTTTTTAGTTTTTACTTTATTTAGAGCAGCTATGCAAGTTGTCTATCCACTATGATCTATCAAAATATTTCTTGTTATTGCTGTGACTGCATTCTTTCTTTGTATGTTTTATATGGTACCTCTAAAAATTCATTTTGATGTCAAAGAAATCTGAGTCTTTTATTCTTCAAAGTCTTAACTTTTCTGTACTAATGTTTTTGGGCATGACAGCTCTCATGTCATGTAGCAAACTTTGTAGGATGTTTGATATTTGGGTTTGGTAGTTTTTGTTCTTGTTTTTGTTTGGTTTTGTGTTTTTTTTTTCCCCCAGGAATATTTGAGCAGACATTCCGACAGAGCATGCAGGAAGTGTGTGATAATTTTGATGTTTGCTTAGTTCTGATATTTTATAAATGAAAATAGCTGTGTAAAGATCTTTGTAGTGCTACGGGAGTAATAAAGTTTCTTAATACCAATCGCATTAGTTGTTATCTTTCAGTGTATGAATAGGAGATCTTTCAGACATTCTAAAGAGGGGGTATTTGTGTCTGGAAACATTTGATTCTTAACTTGGTTTCTTTGTCTACTCGTTAAAGCTCAATCCTATAATATCTGGATGTCATTGTTGTGCTGATAATATTTTGTGCCTTTTATATTTAATCTTAACACAGAAGTAGTGCATACTGTTAAGAACATGAGCACTATGAAGACAGTTTTGTATGTAAATAGGAGTTGTGTCACTGTGACACCATTAACTCTGGTAATTACACAGCAAGCCAGGGAAGCCTGTATCTCTTCCACAGCCCCTGCATTAATGGTTGAGGTGCGGAGAGTAGTTCTTTGGTCTGATGGCACAAGCACACCCCAACATTCTAGGGACCATTTCACAGCTCTGTCTGGTCAGGGACCGTTTCACAGAGGCTTCTCCTTTTGCCCTGCAGTTGTGACTAATACGGAGAGATTCAGGAATTGCTCTTTTACCTAGGAGATATATATGTAAGGAATTGCTTCTTAACACTTTGGAAGCATTTATTGGTTAACTATAATTTTAATACTTAGTCACTATCTGAGATAGAAATTTTAGAGGAATGAGTGTAAAGAGAAGGAGAATGGAGTTTTGTTTTCTTGTTTTGTTCCATATCTGAGAGAAGCTAAAGGAAACTCAGAGATTTGGATTTTGGTGTTGATTGTTTTTTATATGCTATTTTATAGAATGCAGTGTTTCACCTGCATTCCACCTGAAGTGGTTGCAGAGGACAAGCGCATTCCTGGGTTGGAGCTGCTGCCAGCTCAGAACCCTGGAAATATAGCCCTTTCCTCGTGTGACACAGTGGCTTAAAGAAAAAACATGTCATGTAATTGTTTATGAAAAGACAAGAATAGCAGTTGACTGTTTTGCCATAAGTGATGAACTGCTGAGCTGACAAAGCTAGTGCCACACTCTCCTTGTGCCAGGGCTGTTGGACCAAACATCCAGTTGCATAGCTAAATGCTAAGCTTTCCTTTGAGGATTCACATTTCAGTTTGAGCAGACATGTTTTGCAGCTATCTCCTTAAAATCTGCCTCTAAAAATACCTGCTGGGTTAAAGTCTTGTACTCTCTTTCATTTTGGTTACCTTCACTAGTTCCACGTTCTGTGTTCTGTGTTAGACCCCTATACCAGCGCACTCTGCTCTGTACTTTAGATACCCTGCTACAGCTTTTTATTGTCACCAGCATTCATTAGGAATTGTCTATGGTTAGAATATCCTTTCCCTAAGCATTTTTTCCTTTTATCAAGATACTTGCTGACAGATCACACAGACAGTTGCTCCACTGAATTGTTTATGGTGAAAGGAGAAAAACAAGGAAATCTGATTTAAAGAGCATGTATAGTACTGAGATCAAAGCATGGATTGTGGAATATTTTCCAAGTTTGCACTGTATCTGGAATGAGAAATAACAGTCCTTGATTACAATGATATTGAGTAGTCATTGAATATATTCACAAATCCTTGAATACATCAGTAATACTCTGCACAGTTTATAGAAGTTGTTTTCTAAGATTATGGAGTAACATTTATGGACAACCACTGCAGCCTTTCTCTGCTCAGATTAGATGAGTTTAGCACCTCAGGTAATTATACCTGAGAGCATGTGTGCTTCTGGGGAAATTGCAGTCTTTTCTTCATTTTCCCCAATTTGATAACTAAGTAATCTTTAGGTGAATCCCTGTGTTCTGGTCAAAGTCAATTCACTTGTCTCCCATCACAGCTTATTCCTGAGTGACTTTACCTGTTCTTTTTTAGAGTGTCAGAGCTTAGGATGTTGGCCTGTATTGCCTGCAGCCTTCAGTAAACTCATAGTCATTTGTCTGCATCCCACAGTGCAGCTGAACGTCCTGTAATTGCAGCTTAGTTGGATGGTGACCGTAAGAGTAAATAGTTGTCACAATACAAGTACCAGATAATCGTCCATTCACTTGGCAAAACTACACTTTTTGGCTGAGTGTTGCCTACCACTGTGTACAGCTTTTAATTTTCACAACTGCTAAATGTCATACGTTACTAACAAATAAAGACACTGGGTCTTTTAAATGTTCAAAATAACTTCACTGAGATATTAAAATGTGATCATTATAGAAAGCAAGGGTTCCAGCATTCTAAGTGTTTGTCTTGGGGTTTTTTTGTTTTGGTTTGTGGGGTTTTTTTTGTTTGTTTGTTTGGTTTTTTTTTGTTTTTGTTTGTTTGTTTGTTTTGTTGTTGTTGTTTGGGTTTTTTGTTTGTTTGTTTGTTTTCTTTCTTTTTTTTTTTTCTTTTTTAATCCCCCTTCACATCTCTAATTTGATTAGAGATTGCCAGGTTAGAGGAAAATCTGAAAGAAGAATTTCTACACTGGACACTCATACTGTTGCTTGATTTTCTTGCCATGTCTAGTCTCCATCTCCAGATTCCTCTTCACCTCGGGGTGCTGAATCATCAAGTAGGCAACATCACCAGGATGTCTGCAGTACAGCAGAGGCCTCCACTAATAAAGAGGTAGAGTGAAATCTTTTTAAAAGCCACATTCTTGTTCATACTGCTTATGCATGCTTTAATTTTCCTTGCCCCCTTGTACCTGCTCAATCTCTTTTCTTCTTCCAAAATTTTAATAAACTTGAAAAGCTGATTTCCCTTTTACTTTTCCCTTATGCTCCTTTCCCTTATGCTTGCCTGGCTGTCTGACTGAATTTCTAACATACTTAAGACTCTTCACCTGGCATGTCTGACTCTGTGTTCAGCTGCCACTATTTAAGAGGCTGGAGGTATTGATTTACCAAACTGCTAATATCCCTTCTGTAGCAGAGGCAAAACAAAGAAGCTTGCTCTTTTTTTCCATGCAGATTATCTTCTCACAAAGAAAAGAATATTTCTCAGCCAGAAAAAAAAATCCTTAAATGAAATTAATTAGGTAGTAAATTATGCTGCTTAATATTTTGTCCTTGTAGAAACTGTCCTGCCAGTAATTCATAGTCAGAATTCAGTTCTGACTCCATGCTCCTCAAAAGAAAACTATATACTTGTTTTGTTTCCTCCCCCTCGCCTAGCAGCACTTTACATTGCAGTAGTTCCACCAGCACAAAATGAAAAGTGTAAGTAGAACCTCTTATAGTGTGAAAAGAAAATGATTTGACATAAAAGGTGTTAGAGTTAGTATAGAATGGCAGGCTCTGTAAACAGAAAAATCAGCAAATATTTGGTTTATTTGCTCTTTGTTTTTTAAACTTTAAAACAATCTAGAAACTGTAGAGTAGGAAATACCATGTTGTTACCAACAGCAGTGCATGAGTTATCTTCCAAAATTAAAAACCTGATCTGTGACAAGTGGAATACTGATTAAAATTGAAACACCAATTAGTAGTCTATTCTTTCTTTTTTTTCCTTTTGTAATTATGAAGGAATAAGGAAGCTTGCAACCCATATGTAATTGTGCCAGTCTGTATTTGCATTTAGAAAATAATGAAAAGTTTCAGAATTCTGACTGAAGAAACCCATAATTTTTCACGTGCTAAAGTTTTCAACAGTGGATCATGCCATTAAGTTTCATCTGCTGTACTGTTAGCTTACTAAAGCCTTTAGCTTTCTTCAGTATAGACTTTGCCACTTCCTATATACTCTCTATTTTAGCAATCCTTAGGTATCAGTAAATCTACCCAAAGGAAGAAAACAAATAAGACGCTGCTCATTTCACTTTTTAGGATGTTCTTACACATAGTGACAGAGGTGGTGAACTGGATTTCACAGCAGGATATCTCAGCTGTTAGTTTTTCTCAGATGGGGAATAATTCCTGCTTTAGAACTTCTAATGCAAGAATAAAAGTGATAAAACAGCCTCATAACTTTTAGGATTGACTTTTAGGGGTTAGTAAAACCTTTTTTTTTAAATATAAATTTTATAATACTAGAGGACAATGAGATTATCAAGAGTAATGAAATATTAATGACTTTGGTATTTCATTATTCATGGTTATATAAAATTAAAAGGTGTAGGTTTCCACCTATTGGTAACTTTACCTGTTACTTTACTATTCCTGTGGCCATAATAGAATGCCTTTCAACCTGGGTAATGAACAATAAAAGTTAGATTTGTGTGTGAGTTTTTTCAGTAAAGACATACATGATGATGGTTTACACTACTCTATCCTAAAAATAAGTTGCTAGTTAGTTTGCAGAATAGTTGCTAAGTGTCTGTCACAGACTTTGTTTACTCTGTTTAAAAAAACCCAGTTTTGTACAGGGTATTTATATGCATGAGCTGCCTCTGGTGTGTAGAGGATTTGTCCTTTAATCCTGTCAGAGCCCACTGTTTGAATCTCCTCTTTAGCAGTACACCAGCAACTATTACAAACTGTTGTTGGAGTTTGTATGGATAGGAACACTGATTGGTAAGAACATTGATCTGAGGAGACGAAAGAGCCACAGATCTGAAAAGGCATGTCAGTGTCCTCACAGCGGCTTTGGCAGTGGAAAATCTTTGATTATTGACATTGTTATTGATGCTGGTACACTATCTGACGGACAGGTTTCTTGGTTTGGCGGATTAGTCAGGGAGTGGCAAGAACTTAAAGGCTGCGCGGGCTCTGCTGTCTGTGCCACAGCCTTTTGTTTTTGTTTTGCAAATTTCATTTTATAGCAAGACAAGCATCACTGATTAGAAAATGTCACTTGTTAAATCCGTTTTTCATTTCTTACAAAGAAAAAGGCTCCTTGAGATTAGTCAGTTGACCTGTCACATAACTGTTACCTGTTTTTTCCAGTGATACACAGACCCTGGTAAGTTGACTGTCATAAAGAAAAATAATTTGGTATATAATTCCATGTATAGCATCTGGAAATACATTAAAAATTGTTGAAGATTTTATGCATTATTCTGATCCTATGTATAGTTTTTCTGTTAATAACATTATATTAAGCAATTGTTGGAGGAACTACTGCAAGTGCAATCAGTTGTAGATTCATTAGAGTTTTGTAATCCTTGAAGTATTCAGAAGTCTTATCAGCATATGGTAGCAGCAGAAATATCCATTACCATCTCTCTATTGTCACACAGAATTTTACTTAATAAATTTTCATATGTGATTTATCTTATTGTTTTTAACAAAATGGTGAGGCTTAGTCACTGCAAGTTGTAGCCTTCAGGGGATTGAAGTGTTAGTAACAGTCTTTCACATAACATACCAGTTGGAAGTAAGGTCTTCCCTTAGTCTGTTTGTTTACATGTAGAAGTCAGGATTCTTTTGGTTTCTTCACTTTTTATGCAATTGAAGCTACCAAATGTGTTTTTGTGCTTGATACAGTGTAAGCATAGTAGGTGGTGAGGCCATAATGAATCCTTCTACCTCACAGAATACAGGTTGCTACATAACAGGTTAAAATTTAGAAAACTTTTTGTAGGCTGTGTTAGTGTGAGGGGTACATTCAAGAACAGTCCTAATGAATAACAGCGTTTTGTTAATGATAGTTTCAGTGATGAATGATAACAGTATGTTGCAGTTTTTACATTCCTGCATGTATTTCTTTATAGTTAGAAGATCCAATGTCTTTGAGGTATTATTTACTTTCCTGCGTATTTCTTACTAGAAGTATAGCACCTATTTGTAAACAATGCACTCCTAACTGAAGCCCGGGCTTAGCATACTGCCTGGTGGATAGACACAAATGAAACACATTGAATTTTACTCTAGTAGGTGCTTATGATTTTGAAAATACTAAATATAATAATAAATATTAATTAGTGGTGATTTTTCTTTGCTAATAACTATGGCTGATTTAATTTATTTTTTTTTGTCATGGAGAAAATTTTAATGCGTATTTTTGCATGCTGTTTTGTTTGAAATCCTTTTTGTCTTAATTACAGTCGAGAAAAAGCTTGGCTTCATTTCCAACATATGTTGAAGGTAAGATAGTTCTACAATTTCTAAATGTTTTTTTTCATATTAAAAAGTCACCAATGTATAAAGCTTTATTTTATTTGCTGAATAAAAAAGCTACTAGGGCTGGGTGTACTGTTTTAGATTAAATTATGTCCAGTCTGGAACGTGAGCTAAATCCTACTGTGCTCTTTCAGTAGTTCATAAACATGGAGCTTTTATTTTCTTCGTTTGTGTGTGTTTTGTTCTTAGTTTCTGTGTCAGTTCTGCTGGACATTTTGTTTCTCAGTATCACTTAAAACACTACTTTTTAAATAGTATTTACACAACATGTATGAATGTGTGTGGTCAAGGAAAACAGATTAAGCAAGGAGACTGTGGTGCTCTGTCTAGCATTGATTTCAACTGGCTAGCTTAATCCAATCTCTGTTGGATTAATTAGCAGAATTGGATTAATTGGCAGGCCTGCTGGAGGGAATCTGCTCTGCTGTATGGCTCCTTGTCCTTTAATTGAATAATGCTTCCTGTCTTTGAGTTAAGGTTGTACTAGCGCTGAATTTATTCAGAACAATGTGATATAGAAAGTCACCTGCTACATGAACTGCTGTTACCTTTCATATGAGTCTGCATCCTGTATTTACTGCAGGAAGAAGCGTGTTGTAACACCCAGTTATTTTGTTAAGAGAGCATGACAGAAGCAGAAAATAGAAGTTTCTTTTTTTTCCCTTTTCTCCTGACAGTGATTGTTCCATGCACTTAATGAAATGTCAGAAATACAGTTGATGTGACACTTTATTGGTCTGCCTCGTAACTCTTTGCATTGCTTCATGGTGTGCTGTGCTTAATTGATTATGTGAGCATTTTCTCTTAGACTGCAAACAGATTATTGGTTTAGTCTTCAGTGTATAAGCTGCATGTTTTGGAGTCTCTGCCCAGAATGTCAGTTAGTCCACAGCTGAGTGTTGGAATTTTGCAGCAATGAAAGATCTCTCCTAGAATTTAAATTTATCTCCGATTTGGAGTACTCTCTGTCAGGGACTATTTTAAATGATCCTCTTCTCCTTAAAAAAAAAAGAACAAAAAAAGAACAACAAAAATTGTAAACTAAAATTTTCTTAGATCTCGGTCCAATGCAAAATTCCTTAAAAATACAAATGTTCCATTTTTAGGCATCAGCAATCTATGAAAAAGCTTGCCAGCACTTTTTCTATGCTTTCATTGGGATAATAATTCTGTTGCCAGAGGTAATAAATGAAGGACGTCTTATAAAAAGCAGTGCTGTGTGTGTGTTCGCCTCTGATGCAATTAGAGCACATACCTTTTTTTGATTTTAATAGGCTTCTTTCTGAGAGTCTTATCTACAGCTTTTTCTATCTATATGTTTTTTGCATTTTGTTCAGCAATTGAACTATAACGGGTTTTGCACCTTTCATAAGTGAAGTGGTGGAAGTGGTGAAAAGGCCTTGATGTGTAGCACCACTTAAAGTGCTGTATGATTTCTGGACTGGGAAAGTGTGCAAATATGAGGTACTTCCAGATGCATAAATTTTCCTAAGCAAAAAAATTCCATTTTTTTAGGTTGTGTGCTTGCAAGTGACTTGTTCATTTTGAGAGTTTTCCAGGTACATACTCTAAATAAATTGTGCACACTGGAGATGAGCATCTTAAAATTGCTAATAATAGATTTTCATATTTAAAGAAACCATAAAGAAGACAAGCCTAGTCATAAAATTTGTACATCTGCTTTTGCCTGTGTGTATAGTTTCAGTGTGAAAGTTATCTCCTCCTTATTTGTTATTTTAATCTTAATAATGACTTGCTTTTCTTTGGGGTCAGACTTATCCGCACTCATTCTGAAGGGTTGTTAGTCTCGTATGTTATTAGAACAAAGTTGTCATTCAGAGTAATTTTAAACTTAAAGCTCCATCACCTTATAAATCGAGATACTCCTTGATTTTTTTCCTTTGTTCTTAGGTTAAAAAAAAAAGAGACAAACCTAAACATGGGGGTTTTTTGGTGATAAAATGTAGACATGTTTACCATGAGCATTCTTTAATGCCTTGAGCATCAACTATTTTTCCTTACTTGTAAGAAAGCAAGAAGCTTCGTACCTTAACCAGCTTCTCTTTTGGACTGCGGCAATTTTAACATGTAGCAAGATGTCAAAATAGAATGTTTTTATGTATATAGAATTTTAAGATATAATTACCAAACACCAGAAGTCTTAGAAATCATAAATGCTGCTTTGTAAAGATTTACATTGCTAGGTGCTGAACACTTTACCACCCTTTAACTTTCCACAGAAGTTGATGGGTGTCAGATCACTAAGAATCAGCAGGACTAAGAGAGTTGCTTTTCCATCAGGAGAGCCCATGCTTTGTGTATTTAACAACACTTTTATTTAACTCTATACCACAATATCCTTTTTGAGACTAAGAGTGATTCATTAAAGGTCTGTGGCATAAAAATATTTTACTTAATTAGGCAGTCTTCTTATTAAGGGCATATAGGACATTCTCAGAGAGGTTGTTCTGCCTGTTGCACTATCTGTGACTAAAGCGAGCAAGAGGCTGATGGCTGCTGTTAAATTGCATCTTTTTTCTTTCTGTTTGCGGCTGTTGGTCTTAGAATTGTAAGGCTGGCTTTGGTGGGTGAGGAGCAAGCTGAGTAACTGTGCCTGCCCTTTTACCACACTGAAAACTCAGAGATTATTTTGCTCCAGGCTGATCCCTGCTCACAAAAGAATGAGTTCTTGTGAGTAACAGATTGGACTGATAATTTACAGCTTTTGCTGGAGAGATGTATAAGAAGGTTTCAGTAGTGGGGAAGCTACAGGGGTGTCTTCTGTGAGAAGCTGCCAGAAGCTCCCCTCCCCCTGTCTGATAGATCCAGGGCCAGCCAGCTCCAAGACCAGACACATGGTTAGCCAAGGTTGAGCCTGTCGGTGACAGTGGTAGTACCTCTGGGATATTGTATTTAAGAAGGGGACAAAAAGCCCTGCATCACAGCAATTGCAACCAGAGAAGAAAGAACTTAGAATATATAAGAATATGTAAGAAAAATCCCTTTGAAGACAAGGTCAGTGGAGGAGGAAAGATAGTAAGTGCTCCAGGTGCCAGAGCACAGATTTCCCTGCAGCCTGTGGTGAAGACCATGGTGAGGCAGCTGTGCCCCTGCAGCCCATGGAGGGCCACGGTGGAGCACATATACACCTGCAGCCATAGAGGACCCCACGCCAAATCAGATGGATGTTCAAAAAAAGCAGGCTGTGACCCCCTTGGGAATCCCATCCTGGAGCTGACTCCTGGCAGGATATGTGGCCCTGTGGAGAGAGAAGCCTACCCTGGAGAAGGTTTGCTGCAGAACTTGTGACCCTGTGGGGAACCTACTCCAAAGCAGTCTGTTCTGAAGGACTGTATTCCGTGGAAGGGAACACACTCTGGAGTAGGGGAAGAGTGTGAGGCCTCTCCCTGTGAGGAAGAAGGAGTGTCAGAGACAGTGTGTGATGAACTGATCATGGCCCCCATTCCCATTCCCTGTCCTCTTATGCCTCTGGGGGCATGAGGCAGAGAAAATTGGAAGTAAAATTGAGTCTAAGAAGGGAGAGGTGGGGGTAAGGTGTTGGAGCATTTGTTTATTATTCTACTCTGATTTCATTGGTAAAAAATTAAACTCATTTTCCCAAGTTGAAGTTTCCCCATGGCAGTAATTAGTGAATATCTCTCCCTGTCCTTGTATTGCCCCACTAGCCTTTCATTATATTTTCACTCCCCTGCCCAGCTGAGGGGAGTAATTGAGCAGCTTTGGTGGGCAGGATCATTTGCTTGATGTTTTGTGCTGTACTTTGAAAGTACTGGTTGCCACATCATGATGCTAAACTGAAGCATTTCAGAGGAGGATTTGCAGCCATCAAGTACAGGCTCAAGTTGTCAAGTGCTGCTGTTTTGCTGTGGTTCAGCCTGATTGCCTTCAGTGATTGCTTTCCTGTGTTACAGTTCCTGGACCTTGTGATCCTGAAGACTTAATCGATGGAATAATTTTTGCTGCAAATTACCTTGGTTCAACTCAACTCCTTTCTGATAAAACTCCCTCCAAGAATGTGAGAATGATGCAGGCTCAGGAAGCTGTCAGCAGGATCAAGGTGAGGAGTAATTCCTTCTGCTTCTCATATGGGTGTCTTATGGTTGTGGGTATGAACTTCTTACTTGCCTAGTAATTTTTTCATGTGGGTTATCTGTAGTTTCAGAAAGGTAAAGTGCCTCACCATTCTTTCTGCAAAATAAGTTGTATGTTTAATGCCACTTTTGAAGCAAGACTGTTAAGGGAAAGTAATTTTAATTCCCTGTAGTAATACTTGTGCCATGTATGCTAACCCAGAGTCTGAAGTGAGTGATGTTCAAAGTTACGTATTATCCAGGTGTTGAGGGAAAAAAGGTTTTGAGTATAACTAATAAGTATTGCAGCACTTGATGGAACTGCTACTGTGGTACTGACTGCAGTTATTTTTGACCCTGCTGTTGATACTTGTTTCTCAACACATAACAGCTAGGAGATGATTTAATAAGAAAATGCCTGTGATGGTACAGAGGTGTATGAAAAAAAAAGCACTTTGTCTTGGAATCTGGTATGTTTGCTTTTTTTTGTTCAGAAAACAGAAATACCAACTGATTTCTGTACAGGCCATGACAATGGACATGCTGTTGTATTCTAAGTTACAATTACAACACTGTCAACTGAAACTAACGTGTGGATGAAGTATTGAATGGTTGTACATGACACTGCAATATTCCCAGTGACTGGGAGTACATGACTGGGTGGTAGGCACACATCTTCATCTTCTGCTGATTCAGCTAACCAACACAATCTCCTGAGAACTTTTCTTAGTTTAATATTTGTATGTTCTTCTTTTGTAGTTTATTTTGGGTTCCAGCTCAGATTTGGTCTATGATTGTATAAAAGAGAGAGGAAGACGAGAGAAGGTTATCAGCAGGGCCAGTAGTTCTGTCTGTTAAGGTCTGCTGATGCTTCCTACTCTTGTTATTCCTTCCAATATTTTCCATGACAGGTGTTCATTTCACAAAAGGTCCAACTAGAAACCATTGAGAGACTTCCATAAATTGTAATTTTGCTGATGTTCAAATGCATAACTTCTTGTAACCTTGTCTCTGAAAATCATTAACACCAGCATTTTAGAAGAGGCGGGGATGTAGCCTTCCTGTTAGATCGTACTTTACCATCTCTGTGGTAGTCTTCACAGACTTATGCTACTGAGCCTTTTGCAAAAGAATGATTTATCTTTGCTTATCAGACACTCAGTGTTCAGTAACATTCTTTAAAAATATGTTTCACTCAGCTTTCTCAACCCGGGCAGGTCTTGGTGGAGTCTTCCCAAAGCTGCAGTGAAATTACCCTTATAGAGTCTGCTTTTTTCCTGCTTCAGTGCAAGGAAGGCTGTGCCCCTCTCTCTGTTTAGCAGTCCCCATGTATTCTTTCCTGATGCTTAGCCATCTGGTAGAAAAATTGTCTGATTTGAATGGACAGGAAACCAAAGATAAGAAAAAGAAGGGAGAGAAGAGAAATAAGGGCTTTTTTGAGGCTGTATCTAGAAGGGGACACATCACTGGAGGTTGAAAGAAAAAATTGGCATCAGCTGTCATACGAAAATGGTGTCAGGAGTGAAACTTGAGCCTGGGCCTGGGCAGAGTTTGCACCTGAGAGGTAAAGCTTTTGTGGGAATGCACACGAGAAAAAGATTGAATGGGTGCGGAGAAAAATGAAACAAAATTGATTCATACTGTGCCTAATACTAATTGTATTTCTAATACTAAGTGTATTTCTTAGAAATTCATTAAGAAAATATCATTCTTTCTGAGGAGTCTATTATGCTTCAGCATTTCTGTACCTCAAAACAGAAGAAATTTATTTAACTCATTTAACTCATAGCCCCTATAGTTTATGCATCCATATAAATCAGCAAACATGCATTTTTTGTTGTATATTTGTCTCAGGATTGAGGCCCAAGTAGTTTCATTGCTGGCCTGGTAAACCCTAGCTAGTGTGCCTAATTTTCTGAAGCTCAGTGTATTTCAGAAAATTTTTGGCTTTCTGCATGGCACACAACAGCAATGTACACTTCTTTGACAGCTACTGCTTTTTGCTTCCAAGTGAAGCCTCAGGCAACCTTCCTGCACCTAAGGGTCTTTGGCTTCATTATATCAGTGGGGACTTTGACTGGTTTTGTCACTCATTGCCATTAAAGCTAAATGGTTTTAGTGAAAAATTTATTATGACAGATGGCGTTTCTGCTGCCAGATTAATCACTGCATCAGATAGCCTTTATCCCATAAGTATAAAATATAGTTTGAACAGTGACTATGATGGTTGTGCCCTACTCATGTTTTTTTACAGAGCATCATATCTGTTGCATGTCAAACCATTTCTTCATAGTTAAGGAAAACAAAGTTTATGAATTAAGAAAGAGCTTTTAAAATACCAGACTTGAAGTTAAGAGCATTAAAAGGGGTGAAGAGTTTTGTTTAAGTCCTGCTGTGTATCCAGACGTTCACATAAATGTATTCCTTTTGAATTTAATAATCCCTGTATTACTTCCTTTTAGCAGAGCCTTCAGACCACATTTTCATTCATTTAGAGTATGAACAGATTTTGAAAACAATTTTCCATGCTACTTCTTTAAAAAAGTATCTCTTCAGTTAAAAGTACAAGAATTGGGTGTTTTTTTGCTTGGGCATTCATCTCTGTGTAGTACAACTAAGTAAAAACAGATACAGTGCTTTGAAGGTATTCATCAGATGTAGTTATGAATACTTCACTAGGAGGCACTTTTAGTTTGTTGTGTGACAGGTTTGAACATTTTTAGCTAACACGTGGTGTAATTTCTGAGTGCAATTTAAGATAGAACCCACATGTGGAAATGGTTTAATATTCCACACATTTTGTTCGCTCATTGTCAGCTCTGTGCTCAATGAGTTGCAGTACATTTTCTGCATAGACTAAATTTGGTTGAGTAAATTTAAGACATCCCTGCAGCAAAAGTGGAAGCTTGTTTTTTTTTAATCTTTTGTAATTTTGGAAGTTGCTTCTAGATAAATAATTATATTTCATTTGCCTTAAGTGAAAATCCTGAATTCTGTATATTTTAAGCAAATAATATTTTGTGTAGATTAGGAAGTTTCTGGTTTTTTTCTTGTAGGAGTACAGAAAGAATCTTCTGATTTAAATTTGCAAAATAATGTGGTGACAAAGAGGATTTGTCTAATAAAGCATCTTGCATAGAATCACCCTAATTTTTTCATTGTTCATGGACCATAACGTTTTTGTGACATTTCTGTACAGTTAAATCACTTATTAGAAGTGCTTATTGTATATCATTACGTACTTTGCTTAAATATTTGAAAGTTGTTCTTCAAAATTCTTCCATTTGAAGAACAGAATTTTCAATAAGTTGAATGATACAGTATTTTGATAAATCATTGATTCTTCATTGTAAATCTGTAGCTCAAAGTTTCACCTCCCCTTTTTCTTCTCTTTTTTGGCCTGTACTTTTCTTTGTTTTGGAGGTCCATCACTCTAAATTAGTTTATGGAGGGAGAGACACTGTCTGAAGGGCAGCTTGATTTTGGAAAGCAATTTAAATGCTCTAACTCAGGAGTATGCCCAGTGTATGTAAGGCAGCTGTTATTCAAGATAAGTATGTTATTTCTGAGTATTAATTTAAATTAATAGTAATGTAATGAAGAACCTGCCACATGAGGCAGTTCTAATCTCTTTTGAAATAGTTTGCAATCACCAGTCTATCAAGTACTTCTCAGTTTGAAAAACCTGACTGAAAGATAGTGTGAAAATGTTTCAGTTTGAAAATAAGCAGCATGGTCTAAACTCTGAGAAGCTGCTTTCAGATTTGTTTAGACAAAAACTGATAGCTTTAAGTTGTGAGCGTCAGTATAAAACATTTGATGTATTTTGTGATTCAGGCCTCCTGTTTGTTCTTCATAAAAGTAGTTAGTGCTGAATCTGTATGGAGCCAGTTAATTTAATCAGCAAAGAGGCTATTACTGTTGGAAGTAAAAGAATAACTGCCATCCTGGTGAGTATTACATTTCTTCACTAAGCAGGTCCAGAAATTCCGTTCACCTTGGTTTGAATTAATGATTGCAAGACTGTAAAAAGTATGTGTATTAGGACTGCTAGTGGAAACCTGTTTAAAGGTGTTTATGGAAGTGAAGTATTTGCTCCACTGCTTCCATGTGGTAGTATGGGCATATCTTTATGTAGGTGTCACAGGAAAATCTGTTGTCCAGAGATGCAATGTGAACATGGGTTTATTAATATAATAACAGTTTATTTGCCAAGAAGGAGAAGAAAATGAAGGTGACAGTTACCTTCTGTAATTTTATTTTTCCAGGAAAAAGTAGCATAGTTTTAAGGAGATTGTTTTTTTGGAATCCATTAAAGTGTGATATCTGAAAAAGCTGGAATAACAAGAGTTAAAATTCTTCTCTCACCTTTTTGCATTGATGTGCCTTCAAAAGAAGTAACATCGTGGTTTACACTGCTGTGAGGGAAGCTCTGTTTTGGTTCTTAAAAAAAAACCAAAACCAAAAGACCAAATGAGCACAAAATAACCCTGTTTGTTGCACGTAACATTTTAAGTGGGGGGAAAAAAAAAATCCTTCTGTGTTCATTCTTCCTGACTCTTTCTTTTCATTTCTGAAAGTAATTTGGTAAACATGAAATTTTATAATTTTTTTAAGCCAAAAAGGAAAGAAGGAAATTAATCTAAGCAAGGACTAATTTAGATCAGTTAGTAGTCTGTGAGCCCTGACATTAGCATGCAGATTCCTACTTGACTTGGAGTCTCTGTAAGTTCTTCTCTAACTGTTCTCCTGTCTCTGTTTGTTCCATGCTAAGCAGATGGCCCAGAAATTAGCCAAAAGCAGGAAGAAGGTGCAGTACAAACTCCATCAGCTTGATGTTATGCTTGTTCTTTTGTTTTCTGGGAGGGTTTTTTCTTTTCATTTTGTGGTTTTATTTTCTGCATCCAGCAAGATTTTTTCAGATTTATTTCTGAGCCACCATACAAGTTGACATATGTCAGAAATCAGTTGCCTGATTGGCCATTTTTTGTTGCTTATCATTAGCCATTTCATGTTAGAAATAGAATAAAGATTGGATATATCAAATGGTTACAGACAGTACCCAAAATGCATGCTAAAGAATCAGGACTGAAACAGGCAAAGGTTTTAACTCTGTAAAATGATAGATTAAAACGAAGTGGATTTTTTTCTTTTACCTTTCTCTTTTCCATTTTCCTTTTTTTTTTTTTTTTTCTCTTTTTGTAAGAGTGCTTTGATTCACAGAGGTGTCAAATTGCTGGATGCAAAAAAAAGTTTATGTCTATACTTTCAGTAATATACTGAGATTGGCTCATCTTTGTAATAAGTTTTGTTTGTGAAGCTTTTAAGTATCTTTTAACAAACATAATTTAAAAAAAAATTGCAAATGTTTGCTTTCTGTTAATAAAATATGACTTCTAAGATGGGTTGAATAGTACATTGTCTGACTGTGAAGGTCTTTTTAGCAGAACTGCATTATGAATTGCTTAAATAGTACCCACCTGTGGTACAGATTTTTCCATTGCTCTTGGCAGTCACTGTTAGCCCATATAGAAATTCCTCAGGCAAGAGATGCTGTTAGGCCTTTCTATGGCTTGTATGAAAATCTTCTTTAAAGTGGGATTCGTAGTGTGCAGAAAATGGTAGAATTATTTTGATTTTCATGAAATCTTTATATAGTTCATGCTGTAGTCAGGTCTAATTTTACAGATTCAGGAAAATTATCAGGGAAGCTTTTATGTGGTTAACTTTTTTATCAAACAATACCCAAGTCACTTTCACATATATGGTATAGTTTTCACATCTTTGTGTTTATCTTTTGCTTTGGCAGTCTAATACTCTATCCTGCATTGCTGTTCTGGTGACTGTGTCTTAGTGCACCCTTGTTCGTGAACTAACAATATTAGTATGTTACCTAATTTGTTTGTTTGACTCTAATCCATTTATTTGCAGGCTCCAGAAGGTGAATCTCAACCCATGACTGAAGTAGACCTCTTCATTTCCACACAGAGAATAAAAGTACTGAATGCAGACACACAGGTATAGACACAAAATGTGTTTGTCAGTATTGTGGCAGTAGACTACAGAAATAGACTTTCACTTAAATGCCAAAATTTGTCCTTCAAAATATTCTGGATCTTATATTTCCCTCGAGGATTTTCTAGTAAGAAATCAATGGTCAACAACTGTATCATACATTGCTCTGATGTGTCTAGCTCTAGAAATGCTTAGTATTTGTGGGTAAACTAATTGCAGTCAGCTCATTTCTCATGAGCCATGATGCATCAAATATTGATTGTGGCCAGAGTAGCCCAAAATGTTTAGTTGTAATAATTTGTTCATAGTCCTCTACACATACATGCTCAGCATACACAAGTTCTGATACTGAGGTCTTTATGTGCTTTTACACAGAAAAAAAACCCTTTAATTTGTAAAACTTTCTCTTTGTTTTACTTTTGAAAAGTGAAGCTCTTGTTTCCCATTGGCATCTCCCTTCTTGCATGACAGATATTACAGACTTCATTTAAGAAAGGTCTTATGGCCATCCGTGCGTTTTCATACTAGGTGTGCAATAAGAACTTTATTGAAGCAACTACTTACATGGGTTTTGTTATTTCCCAGGAAACCATGATGGATCATCCCCTGCGGACCATTTCTTACATTGCTGATATAGGAAATATAGTTGTTTTGATGGCTCGTAGGCGAATGCCACGCTCTAACTCCCAGGATAATGTGGAAGCATCTCACCCTTCCCAAGATGGAAAGAGGCAGTACAAAATGATTTGCCATGTCTTTGAGTCTGAGGATGTAAGCAATTACTCTGTCTTGTAATTTTCTAGGGGTGGAAAAGTAAGCACATTTCGGTAACCTGAATGCCATTGTTAGTGGTCCTGTTTGCTTTTTAACTACAGTCAATATGTCATTTAAGCACAGGAATTGCCTTCTGTTTGTATGTTTGGACCCAACATTTTACTCAGGACATTGGTGTTTATAGAAATGCTTCCCATTTTTAAGCTTCTTGAGTGCCTTCCAGTAACAGTGAGACAAGGATCCAGTTGCCACAGTACAAATAGCAGCTCAGATTCTGCATAAGAGTCTGTCAGAGATGCTTATTTTCCTAAGAAAATTCTAATCCCAAGTCTTGCATCAAGGGTCAGTCACTGATACATACCAGAAAGGTGATTATTTTTTTTTTTTAAGAAGGCTGGTGTTGGGAGTGTAGTTGCCATCATCATATCAAAAAGCCAGAAAATAAAGTTGGTAATTTCAGCAATCCCAAAGTGTGCTGATGTGCTGAACAGAGACAAAGGTTTTAGTCTATAGTGCAGGTTACTGTTACCTTATGTAGGATTTGGTTTCCTGTCTTCACAATCGATATGCAGAACTTGCTGATTTTATTCACTTTTTAAAGCTCAGTAACTAAAAGGTAAAATGAAACATGTCAGATTAAAGTGGCTAGATATTTAATTGTCAGGATCATAATCAAGTTAGCCCTAATAATCTGGGAAAATTAAAAAAACCTCAGTTTTAAGTCTTCCACATAGCAGAGTATTACTTAGGAGAAATAAGGTGAAAATATCAATTTCTTATAAAATATTTGCATGTCTTCCAATCTACAGTGTATCAGCAAGGACTTGGAGATGGAAAGATTTTCTTGAATAAATAGCTGATTTTATGTAATGATGAATCTGTTCTAAACCCATGTCTGAATAAATTATCTGGTTGCAGATGAATGTACATACATGACCCAATGCTGAAATTAAAAAGTAAGGACAAGAACACTGATCCAAAGTAATCCTGCACCAAAATTATGACAGAGAGTATAAAAATTGTGGGTGTTTTTTTCTACAAAAGAACACGTAAACCATTTTTGCAAAGCCTTTCAAGAATCTGGTGTGAAATAAAGAGAGTAGCAAATGTATTTCTTTTGCTTAATATCATTTGATATGCTGCCTGCTTTGAGGCTACTGTTCCTGTATTTCTGGTCACAAGTTTTGACACTGCTTGCTCTCTTACTGGCCAGTTGAAAAAAACAAAAATCAAAATATCGATGCTGGAGGCTGGGGCTTATTTTACTGCAGCATGTGGTAGTCTGACTCCTGGGTGATCCAGACCTTCTGGTTCTGTTTCCCAGGCCGCTGTTAATACTTTGGCTAGCTGGAATCTGTACTTCTCTATGGCTTATTTGTATCAGCCAATATTTGTGTTAGATGCAATACTCTCTGTGCCACTAGATGTTGGCCTGGAAAGTACGTGCCTGTAGATCCAATAAAAATTGCAGGTTGTATCAGCTCTCCTTAGTCATGGTATGTAGTTCACAGATCGCTTGCAAAATTTTTCTCAAATACCCAAGTGACTGACAGAATGGAAGCATTCTAGCACCTTGTTAGCAGCATGGAAATGACTTCTGCAAAAACCTCATACATCCGGTGAAGTAATGCAGCCTGTTTATATTATAAAACTTGTCTTTTCTTCTTCTGGGACTGCTGGGTATTTGGAAGAATTTACGCAGTGAGAGAGACAGAAGCTGTAAGCCTGCAAGTGGGTGTTGACCAGAATATGTCTCTGTTTGGATGAGTCTTTGTCTAAGGAGGACAGCACCAGATTTTCAGCTATATTTAGAGCTGTATCTTCAAATGAGCTAAACCCCAGTGATGTGTCCAAATGCTGGGAGCTGATCTCTTCTTGGAGTGAAGATACATGTGTGTGAACTTAAAGTCTCCATTTATCTCATCACTTGAGTTACGGAGTTAAGGAAGAATAGTTTTCCCATTTTCCTGCTATCCTGTTCTTGCTATCAAAACAAGGCTGATCTGAGCTTTGGTAATATACTGCCAGTGTATATATTGGTCTTTTCAGCACCAGCAATCATGCTGTTCTCATCAGCAGGTTTAGCACTACTTTTGTTTAAGATATGACCAAATTTTTGTTTTAGGTTGGGAAACCTTTCCTTTATTAGGGACCAAACTGGACTTTAAATACAGCCACTGGGTTATATAAGAATACAGCTGGCCAGCATTCATTCATTACCAGCACTTTGCCTGGCCAACCTGGTCAGCTGTGGAGCTCTCCACTCCTCTTCCCTCCTTTAGCCACAGCAAGCACTGTGTTTGGGTGCACATTGTGGCCACCTCCAGTGCACTATACTGTGATTACGACACGTATTGCTTGACTTACACACAGCAGTGCTCTGCACCGTGCTGTGCTGCTTTCCTCTCCTGTCCATTACCTGCCTAACCATGATGGCTGTCTCAAAGGCAGGCATCCCTTTGGTCTGCTGCTTCCACCTGCATCCCCACTTTTCTTGGCACAGAGCTTTCCCCATGTCTGCCTGCTGCCCAGTTTCTCTCCCACAGCTGCAGAAGTAAAACAGCTTATGATGAGAGCAACGCAGTGTAGTGAGTGGCACATTTGATGGCTTTGAGTGCAAAGAAGACTGTGAGAAGCTACAGATGCAAGAGGGTGCCTACAAAAGACAGGATGAGTAGGAAGGAGGCAGAGAACTGACAGAGTCACAGGAGTTGGAGGGAGTGAAACAAGAAATGTAGGGGAGAGATGCTGAAGGAGGTAGCAGGGTGAACGAGATGGATGTGACCCTTTTCTGTTGTTTCGTCTGAGACTGAGGTAGGAGCAGTCAGTATCAACGTGATGATTATAAAGGATGGTGAGAAAAGTTGGAAATACCCTCGTAAGTGTGGTTATGTGTTTGCTAGTAGACATTTTCATTGCTGGCTTGTCAGAGAACAGCATTGCCCCTGCTGGAAGGGAGAGCCTTCTGGGAGCTGCTTGTGTAGGAAGAATTGTAGGTGCAAGCCACAGTCACTGCAGTGGCTATACCTTTACATTTCTGTTAGCACTTCTTGCCCATGAAAGGATCATTTTATTTCTCATATTTCTCATTTATTATTGCTTACCAAGCTGGATTCGTGACAGAAGTGGATTTTGTGGGTCTTTTAAATTAATTTGTAATGCACAAATATTTTTTACACTGGATGGCAGTAACTTTTAAGTTCATCAACTTGATGATCTGTTTTGCAGCGTGATTGTAACAGAGAAAGTGTCAGTGGACACAACCATCAGAATGTTTCACCTTTTTCTTTTCTCTTCTCTGGGAACTGCTACAGGCGCAGCTGATTGCACAGTCCATAGGTCAGGCATTTAGTGTGGCCTACCAAGAATTTCTGAGGGCAAATGGAATCAACCCAGAAGACCTTAGCCAGAAGGAATATAGCGACCTGCTCAATACCCAGGACATGTACAATGATGACCTGATTCATTTCTCCAAGTCTGAAAATTGCAAAGATGTATGTCTGGTTTGTTTTTTTTCCATAACAGTATTATGCTGCTCTGTATCAGTTGCAGGCTTGTGTTGTCAGAAACCAAAAAACCTCTAATACTTACTATAAATTGCCTCAGTTAGTCTAGAATATCCTCCCTAATAGGATGCCCTGTCATCAGTTCTGTTTCAAAGGCAAACAGTGAATGCAAAATTTATCAGCATTGAAATTATTTACCATCCATTGCCATTCTTTTTACGAAACAATTTTCAGATATATTTGAAAGTGAACTTAAAACAAATTAACAGATTAAAACAATTTAAAATATTATAGTAAACAATATAAAATTTATAGAGGCATGGGTGTTTCTGAAAGTGTCTGGTTCCAGATTTTAAATAATTGTATGTGCCAGAAGGCTTTGCAGCTTGCTTAATGAAAATGAACCACTGCACCGCTGGAAGACACAGATAATGATTTTCCAATTCACAGTCATAAACTCTTGCAATATCTTCCTGTTTAGCATTGTCCACCACAGCCCATGGCATCACGGTTTTTTTCCACTCCCATTTCCTTTCCTCATGTACAAAAATGGCTTGTGAGAGATATTTTTCACTAAGTAAAATCTATATTATATAGTGCTATGCATTTAATGTTTGAATACAAATGAAATGTGGTAAAATGTGTACCCTACTTTGTTTTTCCTTTGAATTAGGAAGGCAGGTTGCAAACAAGTAGATGCATGTTTGCTGGTTATATGAATGCTTGGAGGGAGGTGATGGTAGTTCCATGGGTTTGAAAAAAAGTCCTTTTTAAACACTTTTTCGTATTATACAGGTTTACATTGAAAAACAAAAGGGAGAAATCCTGGGTGTGGTGATTGTGGAGTCTGGCTGGGGATCCATTCTGCCTACAGTTATCATAGCCAACATGATGCATGGAGGACCAGCAGAGAAGTCTGGGAAGCTGAACATAGGGGACCAGATTATGTCAATCAATGGGACCAGTTTGGTTGGTTTACCACTCTCAACATGTCAGAGCATTATAAAGGTAGGGAAAATGTTTCTGGAAATTTCCCTTTTTAAAATATTTACATAATAGGAGAACAGTTAAGTATAGAACTTTTAAATAAATTCTTACCAAATGTTTGCATAGCACTTTGCATTTCATGCTCTTTAAAATACAGTGTGAATTACGCTACACCAATTTTCTGACTCCACACAGAACCACATAATGGATAAGTTTGCAAGGGACTACTGGAGATCATCTAGTCTGACTTCCCTGCCCCAGCAGGGTTCCCTAGAGCACGTTACTCAGGATTGTGTATTGATGGCTTTTGAATATCTCCAGAGAAAGAAACTCCAAAACCTCTCTGGAAATCTGTTCCAATGCTCAGTCATCCTTACAGTAAAGAAATTCTTCCTCATGTTCTGGTGGAATTTTCTGTGTTCAAGTTTCTGCCCTTTGCATTTCATTCTATTCCTCTGCACCATCAAGAAGAGCCTGACTGCATTCTCTTGACACTCTCCCTTCAGATACTTATGTACCTCGATGAGGTCCTTCCTCCGTCATCTCTTCTTGAGTCTGAACAAGCCTAGCTCCCTCAGGCTTTCAGAGAACCATAGAATTGCTTAGATTGGACAAGACCTCTTAGATCATCAAGTCCAACTGTTAACCATTTCTTCATAAATGAGAAGCTAACAGTCCCCTAATCATCTTTGTAGTCCTCCACAGGACTCACTCCAGGAGCTCCTCCAGCTGAGGGGCCCAGAACTGGACACAGCACTCCAGATGTGACCTCAATGGGTGTGAGCAGAGGGGCAGGATCACCTCCTTCACCCTGCTGGCAATGCTCTTCCTAATGCACCACAGGATACCATTGGCATTCTTGGCCACAAGGACACACTGCTGGCTCACGAACATCTTGCTGCCTACCAAGTCCCCCACGTCCTTCTCTGCACAGCTGTTTTTCACCAGGTCAACCCCCAGCCTATGCTGGTGCCTGGGGTTACTCCTCCCCTGGTGCAGGACCCTGCATTTGCCCTTGTTGAATTTCAGAAAGTTCCTCTCTGCCCATTTCTCCAGACTGTGTGGTCCTTTTGAACTGGTGCACAGCACTTGGGGGTATTGGCTGCTCCTCCCAGCTTTGTGTCATCAGTGAACTCACTGAGGAGGCACTCCATCCCTGATGATAACTTAAATAATAGGATCAGAACTGAATGTTTGGG
>JAWWTY010000088.1:5481322-5517961 GCA_035222235.1 Margarornis squamiger
CTTTAAAGCTTTGAAACAAAGACATACTCTCCATGGAATCTTCGCCCAAGTTATTTGAATGTGTGGTGCTACTCTTCACTTGGTGAAATGGGATATTTTAATTAGAAGAGCTTACTTCTAGTCGTCAGGAAAGTATGTGACTGCAGAGAGCGTGCAGGTCATCTGGAACTGAACAGTGTCTGGGGTACCTGTAGCATACAAGGGAATAAGTATTTGAACATCAGGGTTTAAATAACTGGAAAGGCACATCACTATGGAGTGTTTGAGATGAAGCTGTATGAAATTATTTATTGAAATAGTCCCACGGGGCTCTGCAGATCATCACATGTAGACATGTAATACTGGTGGCATACTATATACAGATAGCCTGCTCTTATTTTTAGGAATATACCTGTTACACTTAGTTATTTAGGCAACTTTCTGGTAACAAGTTATATTATGTACCTTTTTTTAATTTTGGTTGTTTTGTTGTTTTTTTTTTTAAGTTGTAAAATAAAGTTTTCATTTACAAGGTCAGTTTACCAAGTGAAAAAAAATATACAAAGTAAATTCTCTTTTTTTTTCTCCATGGTTTCTCTCCTAATACTACTTGAACAAAGATATTTGCTATAAAGGCTTCCCATTCTGGTTTCCTAAAATGTTAATACTGAATTCTGTTGAGTAGTAGATGCATAAGTTACTGAAACAGCCATTTTAGATTCAGTAAGTAGAAATGATAGCCTGAAAGTCTGACATACTAAAAACATGATGAGAACAGTCTTATATTCATAAAGGAGGGAATTAAAAAAGTCATATTAAATATCTTTGTGCCAGCTTCAGTGGAACAAAACTACCTGCAAATTTATGCTCTTCATGATAGCCATGCTTGTTTCCTATCCCACATCAAGTTTTATTTCTAAAACTGTGATGAGTTACACTTCCTTTTTTCAGTTGGAAATTTTCTGTGTTCATCAGTATTTTCGCAATAAAGAAACAACCAGCTTCGCTGTTTCCAGCTTCTGCAGAACTTTCTCTCCTTCACTGATACATGCTCCAGTTTCCATAGGAACTGCTAGCCATTTATTTTGTCTTCCTAAAGAGAAGATAATCTGTATGTTGCAGGTCTTCATAACCACATATCTGGAGCTGTTCATGTAGCACTTTTGACAACAAGTGTGTATGAAACAAGTACATACGTATGAATAAGTGCACATTTGAATGTGGCAGAAAAATCTCAGATTTCAGATTTCTTTAGCATGCTGTAAGGACTCCTATGAAAAGATGATGATAATATGTGGATAAACATATCTCACAAGTACTTCAGACAAGATAATTACAGTATTATGGATCTAAGCTCTGCTACTAATTGACCATAAACCAATTGCAAAGTGATAGAGCTTGGAAGAAGCTTCCCATATGTTGTGGCTATTCCCTAGTAGATTTATGCTACTTGTATCTTTTTCAGAAGCATCTGGTGCAGACTACTATCAGAGGCGTATTCAAGGACGAGATAAATAAAGTTGGTCAAAATATGTAATTGTTAAGTTTCTGATCAGTTTATATTACCAGTCTGCATGATACTGAAAATTAGTCACTTAATGCAATATATGTACTTTCTGTAAAATTAGAAAAAATTTTGTTAGGGACTGAATTACATTTTTTTGGCCAAGGAATACATGTCAATAACTTGTATATTCATCAGGGAAGGAAAAGTATGATGATACCAAATCTGCTGAGGGCATGTCTTGAGAGGAAAGGGTTAAAAGCAGAAGAATGGAAAGGAGGCTGGTAAATTTGCTCAACTGACCTTGCAGCTGGGAGTGCCAGTGTCTGAAAAATAACAGTGTGGGAAACCCCATCTATTATGCCTACTGCTGTTTATCCTCTGTCTGTTTTGAGAAGTAGAATCTCTGTGTAGAGGTAATACAGGTGTTTATAGAGATGTGGAGGCACTCTGAGGGATGAGTTTGAGTTCCCTTTCTTGGGAGAGAGATCAAAACTCAGACATCCTAAAGTGCACAAGCCTGGGCCTTTGATAAATTGCTGCAAACAGCAGGTTGGCCACCTGTCAGGATGGGCTGAGCATAAGTAGGTACTGGAACTGACAGGTGGTGAATTAAGTGAGGTGAAAATTGCTGCATTTTTTCTTAAACATTTCATTCTTCATGTCAATTTTATTTATATATGGATGTATAGATAATACTTTGTGTGAATGAAACAGTTCTTAACAATCTCCAAGAACTCAGAATACTTGCAGTTATACAAGGGGTCAGATTGCAGTTAACTGTGTTTTATTACATTTGTGTTTTCGTGGAACCATATGAACACAGAATCCAGGCACCAGCACAGGCTGGGGCCAACTTGCTCTGAGAGAAGGACCTGGGAGACCTGGTGGATAATAAACTGTGATGAGCCAGCAGTGTGTCCTTTTGGCCAAGCAGGCCAAAGATATCCCAGGATGTATTAGGAAAACATTTCCAGCAAATTGAGGGAGGTGATCCTGCCCCTCTGCTCAGCCCTCCTGACATTGCATCTGGAGTTCTGTGTCCAGATTTAACCTCCTCAGTACAAGAGAGACATGGAACTCCTCGAGCATGTCCAACAAAGGGCAACAAAGGTAATTAAGGGACTGGAGCATCTCTCTTAGGAGGGAAGGCTGAGAGAGTTAGTCCTGTTCAGCTTCAAGAAGAGATGAATGAGAGGGGACCTCGTCAATGTCCATAAATACCTGAAGGGAAGGTGTCAAGAGGATGAGTCACAGAATATTCTGAGTTGGATGGGACCCACAAGGATCATGAAATCCAACTCTTAGCTGAATGGCCCATACAGGGAATTGAACACATGACCTTGGCATTATTAGCACCAAGTTTTAACCAGCTGAGCTAATCTCAGGCTCTTCTTGGTGTTGCTGAGCAATAGGACAAGGGGCAACAGGCAGAAATTAAACACAGTAAGTTCCATGTCAACATGAGGAAGAACTTGTGTAGGTGACAGCACACTGGAACAGAACACCAGAGAGGTGGAATCTCCCTCACTGGGAATACATAAGAATTGTCTGGATGGAATCCTGTGCCATGTGCTCCAGGATGACCCTTCTTGAGCAGGGGTGTTGGACCAGGTGACCCACTGTGATCCCTTCCAACCTTTCCCATTCTGTGATTGTGTGAATAATGTAAATTAGGAGTGTGGCTTATAGAAGAATGATTCAAGCAGGACCTGCTGTTTGCTTGACAGAGTTTAATATATTTCATTAGGGAAGCAACTTTTTTGCAACTATTGTAGCTACTTATTTAATAGTAATTGAGTTTTTTTTGGTGAGTTGCACAGACCTGTTTAATATTCCTTTCATGCATGATTTGTGATATCAAATGAAGAAATTGCCAAGAGGGATCTAGTTTTTCTAAAACAACTGTGTCAGCTTCTTGGTGAGAAAAATTTGGTATTTTATTGCATATTTCACTGAACATTCTGGTGCTTGTTTCTGTCATTCAGTGATCAGATTCTGCTGTACATAGATCTGTTCTGCATACAAAGATCTATTTATTCAGGGCTGTTCCCATGTCAATGTTTTAATACTTTTTTTTCCCTACATTGCTTATGTTAAATGTCTCATTTTCTCTTTGCCAGCTTTTTTAATGGTTTTGGGTTTTTTTGCAGGGTTTGAAAAACCAGGCCCGGGTTAAACTGAACATAGTTAGATGTCCTCCAGTAACCACAGTCTTGATCAGAAGACCAGACCTCAGATATCAATTGGGCTTCAGTGTGCAGAATGGGATTGTAAGTAGCTTCCATGCTTTCTGGTCAAGCTATTTTCTCCCTCATAGCAAGCAGGAGTTTTCATATGTTAAGTCTAAGGTAAAAAAATTGGGTTAATAAGAGTTATTTTTTCTCTTTGACTCTACTTACTTCACAACTTTAGAGTTAGACAGATGAAAAAGAAGTTGTTTTAGCTTAAAAAAACAAAAAATGTGTAGCAGTCTGCTTTCAGCATCTGACATGTTCATTTGTGTCTCTAACCAAGCCATTTCATGATCTCTAAAGAAAAAGCCTGTTCTTGATTCTCTTTTTTTTTGTAAGGCATCTGCATCATGAACTGTTAAACTGAGGTCCTTCATACACTCATCGATTTCCAAATCAAAAGAAATGTCTTTTCTAGTTTGTTTTGCTCTTGGAAGAGAATATCCATTAGTTACTTGTCACTAACAAATTTTACTTTGAGTCAGTGATTGATTACTTTTTAGAATTTGTTGTGAGTCTCTGTGTTTAAATGTTGATTTATAGCTCATAGGCAAAAATGGGTAATTCAAAGACTGTGTTCCTTGTCTAGCCTATGATAAATTTGTTCTTTCCCTTCCAGATCTGTAGCCTTATGAGAGGAGGTATAGCAGAGCGAGGTGGTGTGCGTGTCGGCCATCGGATCATTGAAATCAATGGACAAAGTGTTGTAGCAACACCCCATGAGAAAATTGTTCACATCCTCTCAAATGCTGTCGGTGAGGTAAGAACTGGCAATGTCCGTAGGCAGTATCGAATAGTTCATTGTTTTACCAGTAACAACCAGTGGAAACCAGTAGCAAGTGGTGTCCTTCAAGGAACCATGCTGGGATGATACTTTGTGTTGTCTTCATCAATGATATAGACAGTGGGATTGAGTGGCACCCACAGCAAATTTGAAGGTAATACCAAGCTCAGTACTTAAGGAAAGGGATCCCATTAGAAGGACCGGAACAGGCTAGAAAAGTGGCCCATGTGACCCTTGCAAAGTTCAACAAGACCAAGTGCAAGATCCTTGCATCTGGGTCTAGGCAGTCTCCAACATCAATAGACACTGGGGATGAAGGGATTGAGAGCAACCCTATGGGGAAGAATTTGGAAATACTGGTTGATGAAAAACTGGATATGAGCCAGCAATGGGCGCTTGCAGTCCAGAAGACCAGCCATATCCTGTGCTGTATCAAAAGCAGTGTGACCAGCAGATTGAGGGAAATGATTTTCCCTCTTGACTAAGCTCTTATGAGACCCCACCTGGAGTACTGACTCCAGTCCTGGGGTCCCCAGCACAAGAAAGGCCTGAACCTGCCTGAGAAGGCCCATAGGAAGGCCACAAAAAGCACCAGAGGGCTGGAGCACCTCTCCTATGAAAAAAAGCTGAGAGACTTTGTAACATTCAGCTTGGAGAAGAGAAGGCTCTAGGGAGACCTGGCAGGAGCCTTTCAATGTGTAAAAGGGGCTTCCAAGAAAAACGGAAAGAGACTTTTCACCAGGGTCTCCAGTGACAGAACAATGGACAATGGCTTAAACTGAAAGAGTGTAGATTTAGATTGGACATGAGGAAGAAATCCTTCACTGTAAGGGTGGTGAGGCACTGGAACAGGTTGCCCAGAGAAGCTGTGGATACCTCATCTCTGGAAATGTTCAAGGCCAAGTTGGATGGGGCTCTGAGCAACTAGGTTTAGTGAAAAATGTCCATGCTTGCAACAGTAGTTTGGACTGGATGATCTTCCAAGGTCCCTTCCAATTCAAATTGTTCCATAATTCTGTGACTCTACCTCTGTTAGCCTATTGCTAAAGTCCAAAAAGCAGAAGTGAGAGCAAATCTGCACACTATTTCTTTCATTATTTCCCATAGTTCTCCTGTGTTTTAGAAGAACCCTAATCTGAAAATCTGGTGTCCAAAATTTTAGATGGTTCATTGGTACTAAACATACTGTTTCATGTAGCCGCCACCTGCAATACTTTAGTAAGGGTATGAAAAGTCTCAAGTTTTACCTTTCTTTTCTGCCCTATATGGCTTTAGCTGGTTCCCTCACATGAGGTATGTATGTTTCGGAACATCAATTAACTTGGTTTATTTCCTCTAGATTCATATGAAGACTATGCCAGCTGCCATGTACAGACTGTTGACTGCACAAGAACAACCTGTTTACATTTAAAGCCGACACTTCACTGTCACAGTGTGCATGGAAGATGTTTTTCCTCATTAGTGCTTGTCTCTCTAGTGCTGCATTTGTGTGTCTGCAGAGACATTTCTTTTACCTTTCGCCCTTCACAGACACAAATACACTGTCACTCTCTCCTCCATCCCGTTTTCCTCTTCTCTCCACCATTTTCCTGTGTTTTGGAAAGGGGCAATATACATCTATGGAACTATTTTGGTTGCATCTTTTTACAAGTGAAACTTCATGTAGCTCTAAATGCAGAATAGGAAAATAACAGCAGCATTGTTCACAGGGTATTCACAAATGACTCTGTTTCATGCTAACATAATAAATTTTGGTTTTGTGGCTATAATTTTAAAAAAAAACTGAGTAAATTAAATGTTGTTGAATGAAAGATATCTTTACCAAGCAGATAAAAGTGTAGGGTACAAAGTGTTCTCTTGGATATCCTGCATGTGATTTTGCTTTTCTTGTCCTATTTTCCCACAGGCACTGAACTCAGTACTAAAGGTTTATGTCTGTAGGGAACGTAGAATCCTAAAAGGATAGTTTTGCCCTCAGGAAGAATTGTGTGCTTATGAAGACTCAGTAAATGCTGCTGTTGTAAAATGAATTGTCCAAATACACACCTTTTAATTCCCCTCTGTCATCAGTTCTTCATGATAGTAAGACCCCAAAAGGTAATCTGTGAATTGCTGACACATGCTTGTATTACTTACACTAGGAAATTTGGGAGGCATTTTTTACAGCAGTCTCCCCCTCTCTGCCCCCAGGTTTCTAACTCTTAGTTTTCTTCTGCTTTGTTTTTAAGTGCAACATGTCTTTTATAGTCTCTACCTGATTTCAGAGGTTAAAGAAGTGGAGGAGAGAATCTTTAAATATTCACAAGAGAAATAGTTAGGGGATATCCTGAATAGTTACAGTTTTTCTAGGCTCTTAATTCCGAATTTGGTGCACATAGCCATGTGTGCCAGTGTATATAGACATTTTTAAAATTGTGCTTGCTGTTTATGAAGTTTGAATATAAGAGATCTGCAGACTATTCTAAGTAATTCTGTTCTCTGAGCCAGTTTTAACATATATTTTTGTCCAAAGACCCGTCTAATTTTATTGACTTCCTCTTTAGTTCATGATATAGATAACAGTGGAGAGGATGAGGTGGGAATAAACTTATTTATTTTGCTATATAATTTAACTTGTGATTTTTTCCATATGTATGGCACTTAAAGGAGATATATGTGTACTATATGCACTTGTTTGAAGACGATAAACTGTAGGGATGTATGAAATCTAGTATTTGATTGGCCTCTAAGTTGCATGCTAGATACAAAAGGGGAAAAGGGCTGGGTTGGGTTGTTTATTTTAAGAGGGAGGGGAAATAAACAGAATCAGTGGCTTTTCTTCCTAGTGAGAGGAGAATTTTACATTCTCTGTAGTTACTTTTCTTCAGGACTATATACTAGTGTTTATCTTGAAGCTGAACCATGCATTTAGTCCAGGCTAGTATGTTGATTTCTTTCGAAGAAACAGTTTGTGCTGTGTTTTACTGTGATAGAAAGGCTCAGTGAGATAAAAACAAGGGCAGACAACACAGCCACACACCACTTCTGCTTTGCAAATGTGGTGTTGTTCATAGTCACTTGTTTCTCAGTTATTGTGAGGTGAGCTGTGCAATGTGAGTGTTGTTTGCAGTCCAGTGATGATCCTAGACGTTACTATGGAGATTCACAGAAGTGGATGTGTGCATGTGCACACTTGGTGCAGACACTGCTGAGAGCCATTGAGCAATCTTGCCAGAAGTCCATTTTTTGGCTTTCTCAAATCATGGATAACTGTGGGCTGATCAGAGTTAGAGGATAAAAATAGTATTTCAGTGAGAAGCAGATGTTTAAGGGAGATAATGAATTGGTGCATAAACTACTGTAGTAAATGATTATGTTTTACTGTTGAGACTAATGTATGATGACTTAATTTTACATTTCTTGTTGTTATACAATTTAATCCAAGGCTCCAGAATCACATATTGTGCAAAAGAATCCTGTTAGTATTCCAGGTTAGTACTTAACCTGACTGATGCAACAAGATAATTAATTACTTGTGAGTATATTGTTTAACTGTAGACATCTGGTTTATGATAATTTGAACTTTCTTTCCAGAACTTTCCATATATGTAGTAATACTTGTAAATATGATATATAACCATGTACAACTTAGAAGATTATATACAGTGCAGCTTTTCCATAAGTTGCCTCAGGAAACTTAGTGAACTCTTGAAGACACAGTTACCATAATGCTGGTTCCTGCTATGTTTATGCCCTCCACTTTGCTTGTTTCTGTGGTTCTGTCTAGCTCATGTGGTGAAGACTTTAACTCACTTCACTGGGAAACAATGAAGGTCTGAAAGTGCAAATGTATTTAAAGATGAAACAACTGTTTCTTTGAAAATCTTGCAGCCAGGAGTCTGTAAAGTTACTGGCACTTGAGTGCTTGAAAAGTTCATGCTAAATAGGTGCTTAAGACTAAGCGACTGAATGCTTGCAGGATCAGAGTTTAGCAAAAAATCTGTTTTTTCAATTACATTTTGTGTGTAAGATTTCTAAACTGGAAGGTCCATAGAGTGTGCAACCTTCTGAGAACAGCCTTGTAAACAATCCCATTTTACTCCATAAATAGAAATAGTTTCAAAAAAAGTGGAGCTCAAAAGGGAAATCTGGCTGTTCTCTAGATTGTTGCAGCGGTATGATAGATCAGATATGGGGATTTTTAACAGATTCAAAGGAACATTCCTTCTAAGGTTTACATTCCTTCTTCAGTGACAGACCTGAATTATTTTTCTTTTATCCTTGCTGCTTCATACGGTCTAATTAACTCTTCAATGTTTACATTAAGGATGAAACATCCCTTATCTTTTTATTTTTGACAAGTTTCCTGTGTTTGTTTTGAATCTTGTTTGAATTTGAATCTCAGTTGGGATTTCCAAGTTTGCTAGCTTTCCTTGTTTTCTAAACAAAATGTATTTCCGAAGACAGGAATGTGGTTGAATCTCTTGTATATATTTAGCACAGTACCTAGATTATGAAGTTGTACTATTGTTCTGTAAAGAGGATGAATAGAAATTATTATAAAGCGTTGGGAAAAGCATAGTATTGTATTTGTAACAATATCGTTCTTTGTAAACATTTAATGATCTCTATATATAAATATAAATATATATTATAAATATATGTGAGCCTGGAATGTTGATACTGCACATCTACTGAATGTAATTACTCTGATGTTTTCTGCCACAGGTCTCTGACCTCTGTAATGAAGCTGCAGTGTTTTGATTTGGGGAGCAGGAGGGAGAAGAGTGGGCTTTTTGCTTTGGATGGGACAGGGTGGGTGTTTTCTGGCCAGTTATTTTATTGTGATGTATTTACTGTGCTACATTCCTTTATTTAACAGAGCACTAATGTCTGTAAGATTTGCAACAATAAACAACAAAACAAAAATACCTCAGACAAGGCTGAGAATTTGCTCATACTGACCTAGGGTTCTGGCTTGCCAGTGCTGAATGCATATGTGATTGGAAGGTGTCTGAACTTCTTTTTTGCCACTTAGTCTGGAGTAGTTCTGTATATGTTTCTGCAGGTGTGAACCACTGCTGTTAACTTTAAAACAGCGTTCTTCCCAGGTAATATTCCTAAATGAAGCTGATTCCTAAGCTAAGATGGCATCCCAGTTTTTACTGTGTGAAATGTCACTGTGTTTGCATCTTAAAAAATTATGTTTTTTCAAGATGCCTTTTATGTGACAGAAATACTATTTATTGACCGAATAACTTTAAATACACTTTTTTTTTTTTCATAAATGGGGCTTTGATAAAGATTCTTCACACTTAGTGTCTTCAGAAAACACTGTTTTTCTTCAAATGTCTTCAGCATGGCTTATTATTAAAGACCCAATACCATTTGATTAAATAAAAAGTAGAATTGTAATATGTCTGTCCTTAGATTTAATCCTGGAATGGCCTGTGATTGGCTATGCAAAATATTATGTTATTTGAAAATCAACCAAAAAAAGTCACCAAAGTAGCATTTTGTCTGGTGAGACTTCATAGGATTTTCAGTGGCTTGTGGGTTTGTCCTGAGTACTTTGAAAGGAAAACACTAAAGAAATGAAAACATACACCACCGCTGATTCAGAAAATAACTAAACTTGGGCCTTCAGCCACTTAGTGGCTGTTCATGACATGAAATACAAATATTGTCAACATCAGAGAAAAAGATATTTCACCTCATTTGCTTAAGTGATAGATTTGGAGAATTGTGAAGTCTTTGATAAAGGGTGCAGCAGACAAGCTGAGCTCTGTTCTGTGTCCCTGTGTGCCACCCTCCATCTAACCCTAACCCAGCATCTGAAAGGATATAAAATTATCTATAGTACCTTCTTTTTTCATAGCATCTGCTCTAATAGCCAGCATTTGAAATGAGACTATGCAGAGAGTGCCTTTCTTACTGGGATGGTAACAAACCAGCATCTCCTGTTGAAAAACATCGGTGCTCTAGGGTTTTGGTTTTGGTTTTTGTTGCGTCAGTAAGACAAGAATAATAATCTGCCATTAAGTGAGAAGGTCACTGAGCCAAAAGAGCACTTCTTTACATTTTTATTTTTATTTCAGTTTGCAAACCAACAACCGTCTTTTATAAAGAATAGTTTCAAAATTCTGAACACAATTTTTGTTACTAACTCAATCTATGTTTGACTGGAGCTTTTCATTCAAACCAAAGAACTGATAATTTGAAAAGTTCTTTGATACTGCTTTTGACAGCTCCTTCCACAAGAATGATATATCATCATATGCCATAACTGCATGTTACCAAACTTCAAAAAGATGCAACAGCACAGTAACGTATCACACTATGCAACTGAGAGCCCAGTGAAGGTCAGCTTGCGATCTGCTTAATATACTTCGTCTGTGCATGAGAGTACTTAAAAAATAAGACTTGACACAATCTTCCACCCACTTGTCAGACACGATTTTCCTGTGCAGTATGTATATGACAGGTGCTGTGCTGAGGAATAATCAGAAACCAGCTTAAAATACAGTTTCCCAGAAAACTCTAATAAGGCTGTGAGGCTGTTCATGTTCTGCTCTTTAGATCCTCCTCTCTTCTAGCTGATCTTCATCTGTGGTGGAAGTAGTCAGGTCATCACAGCTGTCCAGGTACAGCAATTCAGGATGCTGTCTGAAAGGTAACACATGGACTCTCAATGACATGACTTCAGGTGAGGTGCCATCACCTTTAAAAGGGAAAAAAATGTAAATCGGTTTTGTTTTCAAGCTCTTGTTCAATTAAAATAGTTTCTTACTCAACTAGGAAGAAGCTAGTTGTAGTGCTGTCTGTTATAATTAAAGAATAATTTTAAAAGCTGTAAATCTCCTAATATTTGCCAAGGAGACATGGGAAAAGTAATCTCAATTGGGAAATGGAGTGGGGTAATTCTTCACTTTGTTGTTGCTTGTGAGGTTTTTTTGTTTGGTTTGGTTTTTATTTTCCCCCTCAAAAGTGCACAAGAATTACCTCATCCCAACCTATGGCATGTCTATTATTGCTTAAAAGAAATCTAAATGTTGCTTCCTGCAGAAGCCACTGAGATGTAAAAACCTTCAGGCCAGTGCAATAAATTAAATTCTCATAAGGAATTTTTTCCCCCAGCTCTTTCTGTCAAATTTGTTGAGGATTTTTTTGCCTGAAGGCTGCAGTGGGAAATCTCACTTTTTCTGCAGAGCCTAAATGACACTCTGATGTGTTTTGCATGAGAACCAAAACCAAAACTAGTCAGCAAATAACAACTTCCACACATGAATCAATTCATCTATCCAAATGGTCTGTAAGCTACCAAAACATATGTTTGATGAAGTCTGCAACGTCTGAAACTTTAGAATATTCATTCCATTAATGTCAGCATCTATTTTCTATTTTCTGATTTTCTTTCTTTAGCACAAAGTCATATTTTTATTCTGGGAGCCAATCACAAAAAAGTTGCTTCTAGCAGGTTTACGTAAAAATTTCCTTGTCAACCTCCATTCCTTCCTATTTGTAATAGCAATTCCTTATTTATAACATCTCCTCCCTCTCCCCTGCCATGCTTAGCATAGAACTGTCATATTATTCACAGTTCATGATTCCACCACAGAAGACCAACTTGTTCAGTCTTCTGAAAACCTTTCTCCCTGTGTGGTTGATAGAGAGAGACATCACACTGTGCTCCTTTTACATACTTGCTACGTGAAGCTCAAGTACTGAAGGAAGCTAATTTGGTCCAAGAACTTTGACACACAGAGTCATGAACATAAACCTGTACTTCCAAACCATGGCTATGGGTTTCTGCAATGCCCAATAAATACAATAAAGCTACCTGCTCAAGGAAAGTGGCACTGATGATGGCTTCTGACATATGTTTCTCATCTGATTTTAAAACACACTTGATATTTTCCACCAACTGGTCTATGTCAGGGCTCATGCTGCAGGAGGACTGTTCTAGGATCCACGCCACAAGCCATTTAGTGTCTGTGTAAGATAAGTCTATCAGATATTGGGGTCTTCCCCTCAAAGCTCTTGCTCTTGAACTCTTCTGCATGATGACAGCATGGAGTTGTTGTTTTATCTTGCTCCTTGTTGCAGTTTCACAGCTGAGCGCTGTCCCTGAAGACAAAGATGAAATAAAGAAAACACTCCAAAGGTACCCCCAGAGATTTCACTCCTGATTCAGTGAGGATGGAGTGCACAATTTAACTATGGAAAAGACTCACTGTTGGATTTACACTAGAGAAAATGCCTGTAAAATAGAGTTGTACATAGCTATGGCTGAGTGCCTATCACATCAAGAGGTCTGGAGGGACCCTTTGCCCCTTGGGAAAGCTATTTGCCATTTTGTGTATGTAAGTTCCTTTCTCTTTTGTTTCTGATCTGAAGAGACCTGAAATGCTCAATGAGTGTTAATGTTAACATACAATTACACAGAACACGTTAAGCAAAGCTGATAGGCTTTTATGTCTCTTCAACTCTTTTTGAGTTATCATCCTTGAAGAGGACTAGTTACAAAATATCTGAAAATAACTGCTTGTCAAGCTGGAAGCTAGTAATACTACAAAGTGGAAATCCAATGGGAATCAAAAATAAAACCCATACCCAAACAGTCAAAATTACCTTGCAAGCACTAAGCAAGGGGCAAGAAGGAATCAATTGCACTACCTTTGGTCGAATGAAAAATCCAGTGCCTTTCATGTAAACAGTTATCAGATTTTGACCCTATTAAAAATATATATAAATAAGAGCACCTAGAGGTTGTTCAAGAAGCACTTTTACATTGGCTTTATACCAAACACAGTACCAGTAGAAGATGCAAAATTTCCTAGCAAACAGAGCACTAACTTGAAGCAACTTCCATTGTTCTATTGCAGTTCCCTTTCTGCAGCACTTGTGACTAACTCTCAGGTCTGGGTCTAAAGCTTCCAAATGCTTCTGACATAGAGTCTCTATACAGTAGAAATGCTCTGCTTTCACAGCTATGAATAGGCTCTGTGTCATGTAAGTATTGCTTCAGCAGCAGATTCTCTGGGGTGCTGCAGTGGAAGTTGATAGGAGGAAAAGAGAAAACACATGATACAGCACAGGCATGAAAACCTCCCTCAAAACAGCGAGTGTAACCCAGATAGGCATGCTCCCAATAGACAAAATATATGCCTATTACTAACACGTCCCACTTGCGCTTACATTTTGAGTGCTAATATGTATCAGCACCTACTATGAGGACTCCAATATCTTCTCGTAAAATTACAAGACTTGACTAGTTTTTAGGACTATCAGCAGAATCAAAGACCCTACAGACACACTAGCAGTTTTCCCACAGCAGCTGAACTGGATCACTGACATCAAAGCAGCTTCATCTGCTCTCTACCATGGGCTGTGTTGAGTTTTGGGTCTGTTTGGGCTGGGGTTTTTTTTATGCTATGAGGAATGAGAAAAGAAGAGTAAATTTATAGGCTAGTACCAAATATCCAGGCTGATTTTGCTTTAAATTGCTCACGTTGACGACTGTCCTTGCAAGATTTTGTATGTCAGTGCCATACATCCTATGGCCTCCCCCGTCCTCATCTTCCACCATCCCTCCCTCCTACACATACTAGCAATGCCTGCTGCAGACTCTGTTCCTAGATGTGAAAGCCAAAAGAGCAGCAAGAATAAGGGGTTGGGTGGAGAGGTTTTAGCAAAGCCCACACTCCTGTAATGTAGGTATTCTGTTTGCAGGCAGTAGCTGATTTCTGCAGGTACTAGGTTCAAAGTACCAATCGTCTGAAAAATACTCTTTTAAGGAACCATTACATAATTACAGATACAGAATACCAAGTCACCTTGAGATAAGTGGCAGCACAGAAGCACAGGGTCACTCTTGGATCGTTTCTGCAGGGGATTGAGGGCTCTCCTGTTCACTCCAGCAGGCCTGCTGCTTACATTTGAAGGACAAAGGCTTGCTCTGCTGGAAGACTCAAAGATTTCTTCAGCTGAGCAATCAGGAACAGTAAAGGAAAAGTAGTCAGAATAAAGTGAATCTGTAAGCCATTAATAAGATATTATTACTGATATTTTCCCCCAGTCCCACTGCAAATCTGTAAAGATTGGATACAAAAGCCCAGAAGTGCATGCATGTGTGCACAGACCCACAGTTACTCAACAGTAACACCGGCCTAAAGCCTCTTTAAACATTTGCAGAAACCTGTTCAGTCTTGTGCAACTGGAGCAGCAAAAGACTACAGCTTTGCCTCCTACAAAAATCACCTTAAACTACCTGATCACAGAGAAGGGAACTACAGGTTTCTTGGAGAGAAAGCTAAATCTCATGGAGCCCCAAATACTCCTGCATATAAGCAGTTGTACCAAGTCATAAGTATGTAGCCAGAGAGGTCAGTCACCTCTTGCATACTAGGTAGCTTGTGAAAAAAGCAGTCCCTATAAAGGAATTAAAAATCTTGTTTAATGAGGTTCTTTATTAAAATATTTTCCTGAATTCTTGTGATACATTTCATCCTTTCAATTAATCAACAATCCTCCTTTTCCTTAGGGTGAAATTCTATGCTGCAATTCCCATAACTGTGATTTAATGAACAGGACAGGATGAAGCTGTGTATATTTCTCACTAAGCCCAGTTCTCTACCTCCATCTGATGGCACATGGCATATTACAGAAAACAATGTTCTTGCTTATGCAAGAGTTAAAAAGAATGTGGTGGGTTGACCCTGGCTGGATACCAGGTACCCACCAAAGCCACTCTACCACTCCCCTCCACAACTGGACAGGGGAGAAAAAATACAATGAAAGGCACATCACTTGAAATAAAGACAGAGAGAAGTCACTCATCAATTACTGTCATGGTGAAAACAGACTTAGCTTGGGGATATTAGTTGGATTTATTACCAATCTAAGTAAAAACAGGATAATGAGAAGTAAATCTTAAAAACATCTTCCACCCACCCCTCCTTCCTTCCCGGGCTCTATCTCTTCGCCCTTACAATGTCAGGGAATGAGGATTATGACACACTAATGGACCAACTTTATGATCTTATGATAATTCTTCATAATATTAATGTTTCAGATGTCAGAGAGCTAATTGTGTGGAAATGCATATGCCTAGTATGTGATGATACAAAGCAGCTACCAAGCATCCCCTGCCATCAGGAGAAGGCTGCATGCCTTCCTACTACAGTCAGCAGGGAAAGTCCCATTCTGCTTCACAAGAGTGTTTTGAAGTCAGAAAACCATTTTTGCTGGCATAGAGAAGCTCAGAGCTCCTCCTGCAGTCAGCAGTCAGGACTCCCCTGGTTCTGCTGGCAGAGAGCAGTGTGCAGCTTTAACTTCCATCAGGAGCTATGCTTAGTTGATCAGCCTTGATGAAGCCAAGGGAATCGTGGCATCATGCACAAATGCACTTCATTACAGACTGCCAACATAAACATGAAAGTTTTATTTATAGACCATTACAGTGTATCAGCTGAGACAGCCCATAGGCTTACTCTGCCACAATTCGAGCATATGCCCCCATTTTGTATTTCCGTCCTGCTGTGGTTTAACCTCACCACACAGCTCAGTCTGCCACAGTCACTCACTCACTCTCCCCCAGCAAAATGGGAAGGAGAACTGGAATGGCAAAAGTGGCAGAACTCATCATGGGCTGAGATAAGGACAGGTGAGGGGTGGTGAGGAAGGAAGCAACAAACTCAAAGAAAAACAAGTGATGCAAAAGCAATTGCTTGTCACCAGATGACTGCTGCCTATCCAATCCCCGAAGAACAGCAACCCTGGAAAACTCCCCCCAGGTCTTTATTGCCAGGAATGATGTTACATGACATGAGACATGGCTTTGATCAGGTAGAGTCAGCTGTCCCAGCTGTGTCCTCTCCCCAGTTTGCAGGCTGCAAGGGAGGAGGGCAGAGTAAGAGATGGACCAAGCCTCAATACTGCCCAAGAACTACTAAACAAGAGCTAAAACATCTGCGTGTTATGAACACTGTTTCAGCCACAAATCCAAAACAGCACCATGGGCTGCTGTGAATGTACAGCAAGATGCTGAACACCTCCTCCAATACAAATAAGGGAAGAAATACTGCTCAGCATCTCTTTCTTGGTTTTTTTTTTGTTTGTTTGTTTGTTTTTTTTTTAAAATTCATTACCCCTGGGAAACGTTGGCATCTAGAAGACACGATGTTAATTTCCTGTATTAAGACGGTCACTTTCTTTATCTGAATTTAACAGCCAGGCTGATATTTAAATGTCTCTCTACAGGCCTCTTTATTAAACAAAAACACTGGACAAATCAGTTAAAATGATGGAGTGGAGGATACATAAATACACTCAGGTATGTCTGCTTTTTGCAAAGGAAGTTTTTAAATACAAATACCTCAAACAATGCCTCATCATAGTTTTTTTTTTAAAAAAAAAAACAAAACAAAAACAAAAACAAACCATAGAAAACAAACTTTCTTGACTGTCCTTCAGAATAGTTGGATTTTCTATAGTGTTCTTACCCTGTTTCCCATTCTCACAACTCTAAGAACTCACCATGTAGTCTTGTGTTTGATATCCTATTTTTGTTTGTGCTCAAAGAGCTCAGAGAAAGCAAGAGGAGTTTTATCAGTAAGCAGGCCTTCAGAACGAGAATTTCTCCTATAGCTCATCTGGATTTCTTTCTGGTTATCACAGCTGATGAGACACCAGAAGCATTCAAGTGCTTGTTTTCAGAGGTTTCAGGTAGACTGTCAGTTTAAGGGAACTTGGACAGAGTTGACATTTGGTTAAAGTATGACTTTCCATAAACTCTTTTTTCCCCCGACATCATTTTTAGGAACAACTTCAACAGATGCACTTCAAACCAAAGTTTTTTACAGTTTGAGAAGTAGGTTGGCAGAAGACAGGCCACAGTCAAATGAAAGATTTGGGGCTCCTCCCCTGCCACAGTGTCTTTCTTCTTTTGTGGTGTGAATATTGTGCAGACAGGCACAGATTCATCTGTTGCTGAAATGACAATTTTGCCATAATAGCAAGTTCAAATTAAAATTGGAACAGATTTTCATAGGCTGTACTGAAAAAGCTGCTTGTGACTTACCTGGAAGCCAAAAATTTTAACCACAAGCATACATTGCAACAAATACTAGGCTGAAAATAACTTGGAACCATTGGCATGGTTTTCTAAAACAGTGCTGAGCAAAGCTTGATGTGGTCTCTAAGAGTAGTCAAGCTATGTCCTGTAGCAGTATGCAGAAAAAATTTAGTAATTCTTCCAGTTCAGGCTGTGTAATAGAATAATTTCTAACTTATCTCCACACAGTACAGCATTATTCTATCCTTTTCCTATTTTAAGCAACAACAAAAAGTTAACAGGCCCCATCACATATACTAAACAAACTGAAGTGCTGGGGCCAGACATCATTTCTTGCAACACATGGATGTAGTGTTAACAACTGACTTGTAGGTTACTAAAAAGGAAATATATTTTTCTTTTTGTATCTTAAGTGCAAACAACTTTTTATGCATTTCAAACATTAATCTTTGTTCCCACTGTCCAAAACAGTCATTATTCTGTATCTTTGGCTCGCAGTATGGTGGCTGTCTTCAAAGAAATTATAGTGTTGCTGCTACATTAAGTTATCTGTGTTAGGTAGAACAATTCTAGAACAAATTTTAAAATTTACTTTTTACCTTCAGAGGCCTGCCCTTCACTCAATTCCCCTGAATCAACATCTTTCATGACATTTATTTGTAGTGCACCTCCCTGGAATAAAATATAAAAGTTGAAAAATTACAATTTACTGTCTTTCTCTGGCATTTCCTAAGAACTGCAACATCCACCTTAAAAAGGGAACACTTTAGCTCAACTGCACAGTGACTGTGTGATATGTGTTTAATTCCACTGCAAAATAAAGCTAGTGATTATGTAATGTTAATGTTAAACATCCAGATCAGCCAATTTTATCCCACTGAGTATTTTGGGGGGAAAAGCACCTGTTTTCTGAAAACACCAGTGAAAAGCGATCACCAGTCATGGTCAAAACCCTGACCTAGTCCCTCATGGGAGGAATGTAGTTGCATAAGGGAAGAAAAATAAAGAGGTCTCCTAGGAAAACCAGCAACACATGTGCTCCATGGTGCTTTTTGCTCCTTCTCCCAGTGCCCAGGCACAGTTTTCCAGCTGGGGAAAACTTTTCAACTCTGGAAGTAATTAAAATCTTTGTGAAATTTACAGCAAGCCATATCTGTGATCAAACACACCCTCCTGACTTAAGTTTACCATGCCTCAGTGCAACCTTACCCTTGTAGCAGAAAAAACAAGTCACACTTTTAACTCCTGTGGCCCTTACCTGCTCAGAGACATTAGAGCTCTGCACGTCTTCATAAGGAGGAGGTGGGTCCAGATAGAAGAACACTTCATCACCACTGAGTCGCATTAAAACACGGGGCAAGGAGAGCCCATCAGAGACAAATGTCCTGCAACAAATAACACAGAGCAAATCCATCAGTATGGCTTTCGAGCTGCAGAAAAATATCTTCTGCTCCCAAATGCCACTGGCTTTCCTGTGCCAGCTCAGATTTTGGGATCTCAGTCACAGCTAGTGAACTTGCCAAGAGCTGCAACACATTTTCTCAGAAGATGGCACAAAGTGCTCCTTAGAAGATGCATCTCTAGTGTGTTCCCCAGAGCTTCCAACATCTTTAGGCAGTACTGTGTCTAGAAAACCATTTTGATTTTACTTCAGAGCCTCAGTTCTGTTTCAAAAGATTCAAATACAGGTTTTCACTCAAAATGTGACAGCCTAGCTCCGAGTTTTGTGAACTACTGAATTCTTAATTGCAACTGAAATTCACAATACTTCTGATCTTGTGTTTTTTGTTCAGCTACACAGAAAAAGCCAAACTCAAACTAAAGTCTGTTTTTCTGATAATGCTTGACTAAGAATATTACAGTGAATTGATTCACAAAGGCTCATATGAGACAAATGCACCTCATGGCTAACCTTACTCCTCAGTTTTCAAAGAGCTCTCTGAAACCTTAAACACAGCAGAAGTCCTAAAGATCTTTTGTTGCATCATCTTTCTCTTAAGAGGTATCTCTGAGAGGGAAGAAAACAGAACAGTGCCTGGAGAAACCTTTTTCTGGGAAATGCCAATTTTGATAACACACATTTACATTACCCCATTAACACCAAAGCAAAGTGTGGTGGTTGACAGCAGAACCACCAAGGAGACCTTCCCCACACAATCTACAGAGAAGTCTGTGACTCAAGGCATCTTGATTATTCTCTGCTCTTTTTTTTCCCCCAAATTTTAAATTGCTGATTTAGTACTGAGCAGTAATCTCAAGCAACAGAGAAATCCATGATTTGATCTTCAGACCCAGGACAGACTTAAGCCACCACTAGTGGATGCAACTCCCTACAAAGCAATGCAAGACACAAAAGCAAGTCCTTTGTCCCAGAATTTAGGGTTTCTCTGGACACTGGTGGGAGGGATCAAAGATGACTGTGAAAACTATTTTCTTGCAAGATGAGTGGAATGCTGAAAATGCCTACGGAAGACTGCTTGCAGAGACAAAAAAAAGAATAAAACTTCCAAAATGAGAACCTGGGTTTCCTTTTCTGAAAGGCTCCTGTCAAGGCAATGGAGCTAGTGCATGGAGAAACTTGAGAAAGTTGTTATTTTGATATCTGGTCATTGCTTTTTTAGTCCCAAAAATGGGGAAAATATAACATGTTAAATAGTTTTTAATATTTCATCAGCTTCATAAAGCTACAGAATAATTTTGGAGTATATGACAGAGACTAATGGTTCCTTGACATTATTCACATTTTCCCATGTTCATGCTGAACTTAAATTCAGTGTAAGCCACAAAATTATATACATTTTGAATCTAGTTTTGCTTTTAAAAATGCCTGATCTGGCCTACCCAGCTCAGTCCCACCTTGAAAATTAATGTTGTGTCCAACTATATAATGTTAAAACTTACTACAAAACATGCAACTAGGAAAGCATCCCCTTCAGTCGCTTACTTACAAAGGTACCCAAATGATACTTCAAACTGGACTGAGGTAGAGTTGTAGGTCCCAGGTGACTGGCTGGCTGACCCACATGGATTGCCTATTCCCTTAAATTCACGTGTCTTACAACACTTTCATAGAATCACAAAATGTCCTGAGTTGGATCCCATCAGGATCATAAAAATCCAGTTCCTGGCCAACTCTGCATTTTGTTTTTCTTGTGGAAACTCAGCTGTAACTATTTATATGGTGCCAACACTGAAAAATAATGTAATTGCCATTTTTTTATGTGTGAAATAACAAGATTAGAGGTAGCTGACCAGAAATTTGTAATGCTATATTTTTTTTCTACCATTGAGTTTTCCCATGAACAAGTGAACAAACCAATTGGCTTTGATAGCAGGGCCTCTGGCTTTGCAATTTGAAGAATGGAAAAGAATGGCTACCCATTCCAAACATGTCCTTGGCACAAGTTTTGATCACTGGGGTGTTTCCCTTTTCAGAGGGATGTGACTATTTTGGAATAGCCCTGGGTGCAGCTCGCAGATCGTGACTCACCTCCCTGGATGCTGTTCCTGTCACTCCCCCTTTCACACAACGTTTTTGGATGTGGGGACCGTGGGAGCTCAGCACAGAAAGTCAGGCCACAGACACATCATGGTGGCTGGGGAACAGTCTCTGAGGAAGAACTGTAAGGAGGGTGACTGAGAAACACCCAGGTCAGCTGCTCTGCAGGATCCAGCCTGGGCTCAGTCATAGTTACTCATCGGCCAAGAACAGAAATTAAACCGATTTGTTGCTTTAACTTCTTCACTGCTGTGTAACTACCCTGAACACCCTGAAACACGTAGCCTGATTTCAGAAAGATGTGGCCAAGTGTTACTATCAACAACTTTTAACACAGTCACAGGCAAGGTAGCTATTCAATGTTAGACCACAGACACTTTAAGTGTTGTTCAGCAGCACCTCCTGTGCTTAAAAAAAAAAAAAAAGAAAAAGACTGCTGCTGGGAAGGAGATAACCATCTAGAAGAACATGCCCAACAAGGAACGACAGCTCCATTTTAAAGCAGAGGAACTCTGAAAGGCATATTTCAATATATATTTATTCTTCCAAAAAGATCACATACCATTCTGTTCTCATAAGCAGCTTGAACCAAGACATACATAAGAGGATTTTTAGTAATGTTTGGTCTTTGGTGTTTTAGAGGATTCCATCATTCTAAAACATATTGCTGTGCCATGATATCATTTTCTAGGCAATTCCAGGATTTGTAATTACCTCTGCCAGGACCACAGAATCTTGAAAGTCATGCACACTATTCCTGATAAAACAGTGAAATAGACTAAACAGTCCTGTACACTGCAAAAAGCAGGAATTTTAAGCACTCTTGCAGGAAGATCCCTGAGAGGACGACCATTCAGGGTCTCTCACACAAGTCTTGCCAAGTGGTTATGTCTGGCTTCCCATCACTGCCCTGACCTGCTCCTGACAGGGTTGTGTAAGTTTTCAGCTGTATCAAACTGTAGTATTCTCTTACCCAGAAACAGTTTCTGTAGAATCTAAAATGAGAACCACAAAAATTTACCCCTTAGTCACCCTGTATTTACACTGCCTCCAAAATCACCAGGTTATTTTCTTCTCTTTTTTTTTTCCTTTTTTTTTTCCCTGAAGTCACAAACCTTCTCCAGTCAGTAACAGAGAAAACAGTTTTAATATGAAAAGATTAGGCATTGGTTCCAAAGACACTAAAAGAAAGGAAGAGAGTGCACATTTTTACCTGTCACTCATTTGTGGAGGACCAGAATTAAAAGTTGCAAAATAGGAAGGAGGCGGGACCGGTGGGACAAAATCATCAGGATCAAAAATCTGATTGTGGTCTTCAATCTGAGATTCACCCTAATCAAACAAAACTTCTGTTAAAACCCTTCTGAGCTATAGAAATTGCTGAACTGGGTAAACAAGTAATACAGTCAGTAGCCCCGCTTACAGCAGGCAATGCCTGGTGCTCACTTACTAGGCAGAATCTTCTTGATGTGTGTATCTGCAAGCTATGCAGGGAAGTTGCTGTCAAGGAAATGGTTGTGGTGAGAGCATTCAGGACACAAAGACCAAAGAGAATTTTCTGAAGAACATGAAGATGATTAAAATTAAAAAATTAAATCAAGGTGTTTGCAAATGTCAAAATAATAGAAAATTGTATCAAAAACAAACAGAAAACACACAGCTGACCATGGTAATTACTTGTAAGAAATGTATGTGATGAAATCTTTAGCACAATATCCAAGACTGGGGTAATCTGCAAAAACTTGCTTTGCCCTATTGATTGTTCTGACAGAGATTCAGAAGGGTTTAATACACTTCACATGTGATTTATAGTCCATCTACTCATCCAAGAATTATAACTTTCCTCTTATTTTTTCTATGGGAAACCCACATTCAAGATTATCACCATTAAAGAGATGTTAAAGTTTTTCTTATATTTGAAGATGATGGTGATTGGGAGTTTTATTTTAGCAGTTTGCAAGCCACTAAAGGCTGAGAAGTTCAAAAGACCAGTGAGGGCATCAAATCATTAGCTAAAATTTACATAATATTTACTCATGTAATCTTGTCGGATTCCACTGTAGTTTTGGTTGCATAGAACTGTTTATTGGATCAGCAACACCCTGGTCAAAACTCAGAGATGAAAAGCAGAAAAAAACCCCTCAGCTGTTACAGAACCATGAGGAGCTTCTGTGCAGTGTGGACGACCAGAAAAATAACAGAATTTTTCACAGTAAACACAGCAGTCAGTTCAGCACTGCACTGTTCCACAAGCATGGACATTATAAAATCATATTAAGCAGTGTGTGCAAGGTACCTTGAGAATAAGGTGAGCAGCACTGCATGACTTCACATAGTATAGCTTCAGTGCAGCCTCTGTTTCTGTGCATCTGGTGACTTGAAGTTCTTCACAGCAGAAACAAACCTTGTTTTCATTTATATCCATCTTAAAGAAACAAAACTCCACTTTTTAATTTTTTACTGTTTTATGCAACATTTTTACCTTCATAATATAGAACATATGTGTTAAACTAAACCTGTGACCACAAAGCAGACTGGAAATACAAGATTATAGAATTGAATTTGAACAGTTTGGTATGTCAATGATTCATATATGCCCTTCTTATTTGAAAGCAAGCATTATGGATGAGCTTAAGATGTTTAAATACAACTTAGTTGTAATCAACGCTGCACAGATTATTAAGCAATTTACTATCTGTGCTCCTTCAAATGCATAGTAGCCTAGAAATTATTTATTTGACTGACGTGTAAACCACTCTATATGAAGTGTAAACATTTTCTTTGATTCATGAGTATATCTTGCATTTTTAAGGATGGAATGAAACTCACAACTAAAATTGCAACCAGGTCAAATCATTAATAGTCATATGTGTACACCACTATTGTCTGCAACTTTCAAATTGATACTGTCACCTTAGTTTTCAAAGTAGAAATTCAATTTTTTCATATCTAGAGATAATTGAGCTTTTAGCTGTCAAATTTGATAAGTCATGTCAATACTCTTCCACCACAGGAAACACTCAAGAGAATAATTAATAATTTCAGGAATGCCTTTTGTCCATCCCCTATGCTTCCAACCACAGATGGCTCACAAATTCCTGAAATATTAAACCATCTCATCTGGAATAACATTATTAATTCTCAGTGCTGCTTTGGTATACTGACACTGGGTGAATCTAGATTGCAACATGCTTTTAATCTTGGACTCTCACTTGTAATACACCTATTAGCATGTCAAAGAATTAACAATAGCTTTCTTGAAGCAATAAAAGCATGAAAATAGATATTCAAAGATCTTTCAATTAACCCTTAAAGTCCTTCATGCTTTTACACAGAATCATCTTCATTACCAAGTGATCCCACATTGTATCCTTCAATTTCAATTATTCCACAGTTTTTGGTTCACAGTTTTTTGCCTCACCAGCTGAGGCAAAACAGGAAAAATAATCCCACCCACAGGTTATAATGACTAAGCTCTTTGTCAGTAGCTCATCACTACTCACTCAGGCTTTTTTCAACAGTTTGTATTTGATACATTACTACAAAAATCTTATATGTTTGAATCTTCTTAAATTACCTGCAACTCTACATGAGTATATTTTGTGATTTCAGCACAACAAGCTAATGTCCCATAATGAGAAGAAATAGATGTAAATCAGTATGTGTGCTTACCAAATTGCATCTGGGTACTTTGGACAGAAACTGAATGGGTTGACATCCTAATATAAATCCAGACAAGCTCAGCAGAACACAGATGACAGACAGCAGAATACAAAGTTTAGTCTGGAACAGTAAAACAAAGTTAACTGCAGTGGGAACAGGAACCCAACTCAAGGAACCTATGACAGTGCCAATCCCAGTCACAAACTGAAGCTGGGAACAACACTGATTCTTTTTCAATGCTGGGTCCCCAAGGTGTCTATTCCTAACACCTTTGTCCTCTCTTTCTCTCCTTATTCTGCACTAGTTATGCAGAAGTAAGATACATGCAACTATTGAAAATGTCAGTAGCAACAGTACAGGCAATCAGAGGTTTTTCTGGAGTGCAAAGTATGATACTCTTCCACCAAGTTTAGCTATCAAAACCAGTAAGGAAACCTTAAGAGGGGGAACCGTGTTAAGCCAACATTCACTCTGCATTGAATTTCCAGAACCATTCTGCAGCAAAAATAAATGAAAACTATTTGTCCAAGTACAGTGAGGATGGAGACACTTGAGAGATTTTAGTCATATAATTTTATTTCCTCCTGGCTACTAAACCCAGAACATTCATAACTCAGATAATGCCTTCAGATTTATAAACCAGCTCAAAACCAAGCAATGGCAAGTGTCATAGAGTAGTTGAAAAAGGACAAGCAGAAGCAGTGGATAAAATGATGTCTTGCTTTCACCTATGCCCTTATAATTTGCGCTTACATGACTTGGGATATGGGTTTTGAACACATGTGAGAACTTTCCATGTCTCACGTCATGCAGACAAGATTCTTCTGTACTTCAGGATAAAGTATTATGGGTAAAACTGCTACTTTAGAGACAAATATAAATCAGATTCCTCCTTTAAGTATTCAATCTTACAATGCAAGTATCAGATCCTTAATGTCCTAAATAATCATTGTTAGTAACAATTCTCAGTCAGATTTCTTTCTAACAAAATGCTCCAAAAAAAAAAAATCATGACATGACAGAGGAAGAGAAGGAAATCATGAGGGGAAAAATTTCAGTTCCACTCCAGATAGCTTTAGAGCAGATCCAGCAACAAGGACTTCCTAAACATGCACAAAGAACATAATGGCTTTCCAAATTAATTTAGCTGATGTACCATGGTTGGCTATTTGGAATTTGAATCAAAAATACATCAGAGCTGTTGCACAAAATATGTTCCAGTTTTCTGAGGTTCAGGGAAATACAATCATTCATGAATGGACCAGAGTCAAAGAGCATTACTGTGCAAGTTCATCCTTCAGTTATAACATCTCATTACTAGTGGGCTTTACAGAAGTTTGACATTATCCCATAAGGTAGGTTTTAACCTCAAAAGCCCCAATAATTGAAGTGGCTATCAGTACTCCTCTGAAGAGGACTGGGACTATTTTGCATTCAACATATTAAGAAAAAAGTAGTTATTCAGAGGAAGAGTAATTTTCTCCAAGTTTTGTATTAATCATGAAACCACTAAAAAGAGGTTTTTAGTTTGAGTGTGCACTCTGAGTGACATTTGTTTTTCTGTACAAAGAACCCAATGATTTTTTTTTAAAACTCCTTTCTCACCACTCAAATTAATCAATACTATTTCTTATGTTTTTATTTAGATTATCTCAGTTACCCTTTTGATAAAAACTACTTCAAGAAAATTAGTTGACACAGTTATTTCATATAAAGGAAGTTTTTCAACTACATTCAACACAGGACACTGACAACTGGGAATTAGCCAGTTTTGTAAGTGAAATGGAACTTGTTACAATATAAAACATCTTTATAGTACAAATTTCATGAAACGGTATTAAGAAAACAAGAAGTATATTTATCTTCTTTCAGCTGATGAAGAAACAGAGCAAAGAAGTTACGCAGTCAAAGTAAAGAAAGATTTTGGGAAAAAAAGACAACAAAAAAGCACAAATTAATATTTAAGTTTGGTACAGAAGCTGCAACAGAAATATTCCATGTACAGATATAAAAAATTGCAAGTAAAATTCAGACTCCCAATTCAAAATTTTGAACAAAAAATTACAGATTTTTTTAAAGAAACTTGTTAAAAATCAAAGAACAACCAGGAAGAGAAAGAACATTATTATAGTTATGCAAAACAAGCATGATAGCTTCTGCATTTATGTTCTAATAAATCCTATTATACATAAGTATAATCTTGATCTCTTTTTATTGTATGTATAGTCTGTTTTTGACTGCATGATGTAATATTCAGACAATCCTACCAAAGAAACAAAAGATAGAAATATTTCCTCTACATACAATCTAAAACACTACCATGATCTGAATCATAACCATAACATTCACTACTACATATCCAACAGTGGACAAGACAATACATGGTACTTGAGTGTCAAGAGTAAAAATCCTTTTTCTTTCTGCTCCATCACTGCTCAGCATTTCCACTGAATCACTGAGACTGAAAGGGCCTTCTTTAGACTGTCTAGTCCAAACTCCTGCTCAAGCAGGCTCTTGGTGTCCCTGCTCCTGACAGGGGCCTGGAAAGTAGATGTTTACACCATGCTGGCAAAGACAATGTCTTTGACTGTCTCAATAGATGAATACTTCACAACCTCTCTGCCTAATCTACACCAGTTTTTGACCACTGTAACTGTAAAAGAGTTGTCTTTTACGTCCTGATGGAATTTTCCATTTTTTCAATTGTCTCCACAGCCTCTTGCCCTGTCAGTGAGCACTACCAAGAAACGTGTAGCTCCCTATTCTTCATTCCCTCCCATCAGTTATTTACACAGACACAGAAAATCCACCTCTGAGCCCTCCCTTCTCCAGGCTGAATAGTCCCACCTCTCACACCTCTCCGGGTGTGGGAAGGATCATGTCCCATCACCGGCTGGCGAATCTCTGCCTAATCCAGCTCAAGAAATCACTAACCTTCTTTGTCACAAGAGCACTTTGCTGTCTCATGCCTCTTGTCCACCAGGATGCCCAGGTTTTTCTCTGCAGAGCTGCTTTCCAGCAAGTTGTTTCCCAGTGTGTACTGGGGTCATTTCCCGGCACAGGCAGGACTTTGCATTCCCCTTTGTAAAACTTCAGGAGATTTCTCTCAGTCCATTTCTCCAACCTGTCCAAGTCCTTTTGTATGGCAACATTTAGTGTATTAGTCATTCCTCCCTGTTTTGTGTCACCTGTAAACTTGCTGAGAGTGCACTCTGTCCCACTGTACAGACCACTCACTTAGGCAGTATTGCCAGCAGTTTCCACCCCTTGGGTTCAACACTGCTGACTGACCTCTGGCTGGCTCCATTTTGTGCCACTGATCACAACTCTCCAGGTCCAGTCATTCAGTCAGTTTTCAATCCACCTCACTGTTCAATCTAACATGTATCCTGTCAGATTATTTTATCAGTTATATTCTCCTGCAGATGCAAGTTTAGTCTTCTTGTCCATCACTACTCACCTATAAGTAAAAACAGGTGTTCCACTTTATCCCAGTGACAGAAGATCCCACCCAGAGGAGAGAAGTACTTCTCAACATAGAAAAAACACATAAAGGCAAACATTGTATTTTAAAAGCCAAAACAGAGGTAATTGGTCTTAATTGCAGGGATAACAGTGGAAACAACTCAAATTATGACTTTAGTTTGGCTCACAGCCTTCATCTTCTGAGCACAAGTACTGTGAACAGCTGCAGAAAGTTGTAACATCTACATGAAGTAAAGTATGTGAAAACAAATTGTATTCTAATGTTAGACACAGTACTTCCTATTGTCTTGCATGGATGATTTCTTCCAGGTAGAAAAGTCATCATGCACTTTGAAGATTCCAAAGAAGCATAAATTTGATGATAAAGCTCTGACACTCTTTCATTTTGCATGGGGAGTCTGCTTGCTCTCCTGCTGCTGCTGCCATTGAAGGGAACACCTAATGCCAGAAAGGAATTCCTTTCACTTTAGTATGTGAACACAGGACTGATGCCCAAACAGGCACTTAAATGAAAGAAAAACATTTGCTCCAAAATCACCAACTCCTTATATCTATTTACAACCTACATATGTACTTTATAAACATCCTGTAGGAAAAGGTAAGTTAATATATTCATTGTCCACAGGCACAGCAGCGATAGCAAGAATTGAACATTTTGGAACCTTACTAAAGTTGTCGGCTGTGAGAGCTATTTATTGTATCATATAGAGACTCACAACACAACTGTCAACAACAACAACAACAAAAGCCACACAAGTATAAGACAAATTCATTCATTTAATCAAAAAGTCACATATTTCAAATGCAGCACTAGAACACTGTATATACATATGAGAGAAAAACCCTTGCAGCATAAAAATGGCTAGAAGCCTCTAATGGCTTTTCATTGTCTCACACTTAAAAACATTATTTATTTTCATTTGTTTATCCTGACCATGCACCTTTCTATAATTACTATTTATTGAATTAATTCTGGAGTCCTGCGCATGAGCAAAGATCTTAAGATTGAGCTATTTTACCTATAAAATAGAGAAGAAAAGGTACTACTACAGTAATTCTCAACAACGTTTAATGATTTTGCTTATTATGAAAGACATGGGTAGGGAGAGACTTTTTTTCATGGTTAGGGACATGATATGCAGCTCCTGTTTAGAGTGCTTTATACTGTTAGCAGGGCTAAAGTTTTAAAACATCATCAGAACTAAGTATCTTGGTCTAAACAGTAAATTTGGATTAAATTTATGTAAATCAGTTAAGGTGAAGATGTCACAGCAGTAGTCAGCCTTAAAAAAAAATCTGTATTTTACAGCTGCTGGAACATAATTTTCTTCTGATAAAATTTTTCAGTTAAATACAAAGTTTACTACCACTAAATCATTCAGAAATTTTCACGGTTATAAATAAGTGCTTCAATTCCATAAACTTTTCTGTTTTCAAAGGAAGAGCTGTAAACTTTTGTCATAAACCAAAACTACTAACTTTTGAATTAAAAAAAAATCTTTCTAATAAAAATTTCAAATTCCTTGTTACCATACTGTAAAACACAAGAAGAATCCAGATTGAACAACTCCTGCTGAACACATGACTTGACTTTTCTGTCAAACCTGACAAAGCTTGACATGAAAACTGATAACATGTATGTATACAAAAGCTGTCATGGTGACAACAGAAGCATAAAGCACTTGATGCAGTGAAAACCACAGTTTTACTCAATGAGCCTGTATGCCCTCTTTTGATTTCTTGGTCCAAGCACTTGCAGACACCAAACTGCTCTCCAGTGCTTGCAGCTGCAGCAGTTAAACTTCTAGAAGAAATTGCGGTCTTGCTGGACACTGGCATTTCTTTCTCTTTCATTTGATCACAGTTAAGTCTTCTCTTTAGCAGCAGAAACCAAGCATCAAGCAGCCACAAGAAAGATGCTTAATTTCAAGTCTTTGTTTCAGTTTGTGAAAAAAAAAAAAAAGAAAGAAAAACTACCAACCAAACAAACAAAACAAAAAACAAACAAACAAACAAACAAACAAAAAAACCCACCAAACAGAAAACCAGAAACAAACATGACCAGAGTCACCTAAAAGCACACTCTACAGGACTGTAACTAATTTGTACAAGACTGAAAGGAAAGGATGCTTCACCAGCAAAGGGCTTCTGCATTCAGCAAAGCATGTACAGCTCCAGGCAAAAAACTGGGGATACAACTTAAGTCAAAGTGCAATGAGTAGTCCAAACTGGCATATGAGTAAGGACAGAGGCTACTATAGCAAGCAGGACCTGTTGAACATGTGAGTTGCCCTCAAGTACACACATTCAAACTAACAACGGAGAATTGATCTACTTTCTGAAATAAATTAGGTTCCTTCTGCTAAACATGAGATTTAAAGCTGTGTGAAAGGAAGGACTTTAGGACCAGAGAGGAAGGAATCAGATTCTGTACATGGAGGGCAACATTGAGTCCAGAACAGTTCAGAGTCAATACCCAAACAGTTTGGAGTGGGAGGCAGAGAGTTTCCCTTTCCCCACTAAATACATTCAGACAGGCCTGCAGAGGAAGAAACAGAATCATTAAGATCTCCAAGATCATCAAGTCCAGTGTAAACCCAGCACTGCCTCAAAGAGAAATCAGCTTCAGAGCATAAGTGTTACAAGCTGGCTTCCAATGCCAATTGACAACTGATATACAGAAGAGAAAAGCCTCAAACACCTAAAGCCAAGGTAGGACTCAGAGCCAAGGTTTCTCAGAGGCTGTAGTGCTGAAGGCCAAGCCTCCCTCACAAACATGTCCTACATAAGATATGATTATAATTTGATTTTGCATTGCAGTGCTCTGTATCTTGGTTATGTTGTTTAGCTAGTATCTTCTCACACTGCAATGCAGCTGTAATACAGTGGGGGTGGCAAAACCCAAATACGGCTCTCAATTTTATTTATTAACAGGTCTTACCACAGTCATCCCTCTTCAAGACTGGTTTACTCTCACAGACGGTGCTACTAAAGCTTCATTACAACTGTAACTAATGTGTTTCACTTCCTTTCTCCCCTCCAAGGGAAAAACATGAGCAAATGAAACACCGCAGCCCATCCCCAGCTCTTCTCTCATGGCATCCCTGTGCCTTCTTCAAGCATCAGCAGCACAAGAGCCTTGCCATCACAGCAAAAACCAAAATTTAGTTGTTTTACCCCATGACCTTGGATTGAAGTGGCAGCCATAGAACAGCCCAGCCTTTCACAATGAAACAAACACAGTGAAAAACCATTAACGAAACATGGGAAGAAGGAGAGAAACATTTTGTGAGCCAAGACACCACCGCCTTTTTACTGGAGGAGCTAGACTGATGCCACACAAAGGAGCTGCACACAAATATATCTACTCCAGCAGGTTTCAGAGATGAAAATCCTGAATTCTGAAATCCTGAATAGTTTCTTCCAGGAAGAACTAGTATTTTAAAAAGAGCAAAGTGTCAATGGCATCACAAAATTTCCTAATTCCACAAAATGACAATCAAACCCAAAAATCAGATAATGCAGGAAGCCACAAGAAACAGCATCACCATGTTCTTAAGCATGCCAGAATCTGCTCTGATGATCAGCACCTCCTTGTGGACAGATTCTGGGGCACTCAGCAGTCACCATAATTTTGCTCATGATTCAGCTCTGGGAAGTTGAGAAGCTAGATCACTGAGCTCATCCATTTACCAGTAATTACAGCTTAATTGTTATATCTGAAAGTTATAGCACACACTATTTAAAATTACAATCTACACATAGTTATTCAACTTGAGCTGAAAACAAAGCTATTTTAGGGGCTTTGGGATTATAAGAAGGATTTGGGGGATGGTATTTGCACAACTTGGAGAAATTACGAAACTGAAATGCGTGATTGAAAACAGCTCTGTATAAAAAGATGAAGAGAGGCCCTTCCTTAGGCACTTGTAGATTAAGACATAACTATATGCGGAAAAAGGATAACCACCATTTAATCCCACAAAATTTACACTTCAACTGTTGAGCATAGTCCAGGTTTTCTGCATAATGACAACTAAAGGCTGATGTAACTTGCTGCAACATAAAACATGGAAACTGATACTACTCCTCAGATTTCTGAGATGGTCCTGGCACAGGTACCCAACATGTTAAATATCTTATAAAGCTGCTTCCAAGCTCACTTGCTGCATAAAGGCATTTCTACACCTGGCACCTACTTGAATTAAGGGCTGTCAGGGGTGGTGCTGTATGATCTCTGCCTCCTTCAGAGCAGGGAGGTGGCTTTGTACTGGCAAAGCGAACAGGGAGTTTGCACAAAAGCTGAGAAAGAGAAATCAATTATGAATGTATTTACAATAAATAAGTGCTAAGGCCTTATGTAAGGAGTAAAAAGAGAACAATCACTGCTGAAAAAGGGATATGCCTTAGTTCTGAACTCATTTCATAGTTTTATTTATGAATGTCATAATTCTAAGTCATAACTGTGTAACAAGTCTCATTGCTGAGATATTTAGTAAGTTTGCTTTTACAATTTATATAACCTTTCATAACTCCCTAGAGAAAACCTTCAAGTTACTAGAGGGGAGATATATCAGATATTTAACCCAAGATAAATATGCTCACAGAAACTAATAATATGACCTACCTAGAGTGTAGCTAGTTCAAGGCATGACTTCCTTAGCCTCATAAAGTGTTTATTGTTAATTTTGTTAATTTCTTTTTTTCTTTTTTTTTTCTTTTTTTTTTTTTTTTTTGCACATAGAATAGAATATTTCACTTGGAAGTGACCTACAATGACCATCCAGTTCAACTGCCTCACCACTTCAGGGCTGACCAAAAGTCAAAACCTAGTATTAAGAGTGCCTCTTAAACACTGAGGCTTGGGGCACCAACCACCTTCCCATGAAGCTAGTTCCAGGCTTTGACCACTCTGCCTGTTCCACTCTTTCAGTAAAAAAGTGCTTCCCAGTGTTAAGGCTGATATAACCTGTCTATCAAAAATCAGACCTCTATAAAATACACATACAAAAAACCTCTGAATGGTTTCATAGAATCACATAATCAAAGAATAACTGTGGGTGCAAGAGAGCTCAGGAAGACTCATGTATTCTCCTGCTCAAAAACAGGGTCAGCTGTGAGACCACTGCAGGGCTTAGGCAGTCTCATATTAGAAACTTTCCCATCTAATGCACAACATCTCATGGCAATCCCAGGGTCTGACCATCCTAAAGATCACTTGATATAAAAGAAAGGATCAGGAAGAGTTTGGTGCTTTCATACTTAAGTAAAATTGGGAAAATCCCATAAGGTTTATATAAAGGAGAATGTGGAAGAGAGAAAAGAGCAACAACAGATGAAAGGAAACTACAGCAACAATATGCTGTAGAAACAGCACAGATAACGGGCAATACAGAAGTAGGCAGCACTGTGCAAGCCTCAGGCATTTTGAGGCAGATGGCATTTACACTTATTTTGATGAGAATATGGTCCGTCCAGATGGGGAGGCCCCAATACCAAGCTCCTGTCTATAGCTACAAAACTCATAAAAAAAATTGCCCTTGCTCTGCCCCTGTGTGCCCACTGCACACTGAGAAACAACAATGCTTTTTGGGGATGCTGGTTGACAGCTGGTTCAATATGTCCCAGCAGAGTGCCCAGGTGGCAAAGAAGACCAACAGCAGCCTGGCCTCTACTTAAAGAATAGTGTGGCCAGCAAGACTAGGGGAATTATCACCCCAGTGTACACAGTACTGGTGAGGCCACAGCTTGAGTACTGCATTCAGTTCTGGGCCTCTCAATTTAAAAAGGCTGCTGAGGTACTGAAGCCTGTCTAGAGGAGGGAACCAAGGCTTGTGAAGGATCTAATAAACATGTCTTATGGGGAACAGCTGAGGGAGTGGGTTGTTTAGTCTTGAGAAGAGGAGCCTCTGGGGGGACCTCATCACTCTCTACAACTACCTGAAAGGAGGTTGTAGTGGTGTGGGGCCTGGTCTCTTCTACTGTGCCTGCAGCAAGAGGACAAGAGGAAATGGCCTTAAGATGAGACAGAGAAGTTTCAGATTAGATATTAGAAAAAAACTTCACTGTTAGGGTGGGCAGGCATTGGATTAGGTTGTCCAGGGAGGTGGTGGAGGCACCACCCTGGAGGTGTTTAAGAGGTGTCTGGATCTGGCACTGGGTGATGTGGTTTACTGATTTAGAGGTTACAGTAATAGCACTGGGTTGATGGTTGGACTGGATGATCTTAAAAGTCTCTTCCGACCTTTATGATTTTATGATGCTATCCACAGCTCACACATCTGATACTTAGCACTTCTTCATGTGGATCCCAAGGAAGTGCTGCATGAAAATTAAACAACTGCTTTGGCCTGGAAAAAGTCTTCAAAAGTGACAGGAAGGCAAAAGACACAAACAAACAAACTAACCCCAGACTAACCAACCAAACTCCCCAAACCCACAAACAAAAGCAACTCCAAAACATTTTTTCAAATCCCAGCTCTGACACATTAAGAGCCACACAGCTTCATATTTCACTTAGAACCAGAAACAGCTTACACATCAATTTACTTCTTTCACAGCAAGGCAATATCAACTGTATCTGAAACAGTTACACTGGATACTACTGTAAGATGGCAATACTTAGGTTAGCTTTCAAACCTGCTATCAAAAACTGAAATGCTACAACTGAGCTAAACTTTAAAACCCTCTCCCCCATTTAAGTTTAAGCAGCAGTGCCTCAGAGACCTAAATTATTTATTCTAAGCCAGCACTTCCTTATACATACAAAAACACAAAATGTGCTCTGTAAACAACACTAACAATTCTTCCACACATGGTCCATCCTTGCCCTTACTGAGGACTCCATCCGTGCAGGAAAGAATACAGCCTTTCATGATCTTTGACTCCTCTTTCAATACTTATGATTCTACAATTTTAAAAAACAGAAGAAAAAAAAAAAAAGACTAAACAGTATAGTCTATTTTTTTCAAGGAGAAAGAAGGGATTTCTTTTTTTACCAATGAGTATAAAATCAGGATCATATTTTGATAATTTCCTTACAAAATTTTAATCCATACTTACCAAAGCCATCACCGGCCTCTTCCATGTCATCAACCCTAAGATTCCACATAAGATTGCCTACAACATCAGAAAACATAGGATCACCAAGAAGTGAACAACAGTTCAAGAAATGTCATTTACACGTTTTTTATTACTGTTCTGATGAATGGTATTTTGGAACACTACAATAAAGCTGGGAAGATACAAAGATGCACTTGAAAGCAGAGAATAATATGCTGTGCTTCATGAGGTTCTTCACTCCTAAAAACATCCTGTGAAATAAAACAACCAAATTTAAATCTTCTCTTTTCTTACTTTTTTCCTCCCAGAAAATGTGCATAGGGACAACTAGTATGCCAGCAACTCTGACCTCCACATTTGCCTAAAATAATTACTTTCAGTCAATTGAGCACCTGTTTTCTGCAGCATGTCTTACCAAATCTACGAACTGCCTCTCTCATTGCCATGCTCAGTCACCACTCCAGCACTTCATGAAGTGCCTGCCTCTTTCTTCCCTTGTGCTGACTCTGGCCCTCTTTTGACCATTTTGATGAACCAAATTGCAAAGTATGAACCCTACCAAAACCACTGAAAGAGCAGCAGCACTATCTCCCTGAAATGTCTTGCTTTTTAACTGAATAATTGTCAGTATCAACATGAGGAAAAAAGATAAAGTAAAAGCACACCCCTCTGCAACAGCAGTAGTTAGACTGAACTTGCTGAAACACAGAACTGAATCCCACAACTTTTTATACCTTAGGGGACAAAATTATGGAGTGAGAAAGAATTGCTGTAGAACTGAAACAAATAACATACCCAAATACTCTTTCACAAAAGAATGAGAAGCCTATAAAGAAAGACAGATCAGTTTTTCAGCATGTCCTGCAAATCAGCAGATATACTTTTAACTCATGGGACCTTGTGACTCAGCCAATCGACAAGCTCCTACCCAAAAAAGAAGCAGGAACACTAGAACAAGCAGTAAGTCATCCACTAGCATTTTAAAATAAATTTCTTCTGTAACTTCATTCATTTGACATGATCAATCTGATCTAGCATAATGTGCACACATGACTTGGCCAAAACACTTACTGATATCATCGTGGTGTAGCAAAACCACATACAGAACTCTGCAGTTTCATAACAAAGTATTTTTTAAATTCTCTGACTGAAAAATGGTCACATGGTTCTATAACAAAACACATCAATACCGATATGAATTGCTTTATTGCCTTAAGGACAACAGGATTTAATTCATTATATTTGTTAAAGCTTTACGATATGAAAAAAAGTCTTTCTCAAGGTTTTCCTGACTTGCAGTGTCTTAGTTTGAGAGAGAAACTAAGATATAAATGTTGGCTAAGAAATAAAAAAATAATCCCTCTCCTTAAATTT
>JAWWTY010000088.1:5518061-5539844 GCA_035222235.1 Margarornis squamiger
GTGCCCGGGGTTTTGTTTTTTTTTGTTTTTTTTTTTTGTTTCATAGGTCCCCCCCCCCCCGCCCCCCCCCCCCTTTTAAGATTTTCCAGTGTTGTCTTTTTCCAGATGTGCTGTGTTTAACTTCTGGGAATTGCCTCTTTATCCCTGTGACTCCTGATACCCAAGGCCCTAAGCTTATCTCAGATCAGTTCTTTCCTTTTTGTTCCTTGTACCCTGCCTCCTCATTCTTTGCGTTTTCTTCAGGTAGTTATGCACCCAAAACAGCATGGAATCCCTCTCTCTCTGTGACTTTTTTAGTAGCATTTAATTCATTACAGGTTAACAGCTTCTGTTCTGAGAAACAAAACAAAAATCTCACTTATACTCAGGAGGTTCCTGAACTATTCTACCCAATTGTCTTAATTAAATAGTTCCCTCATTAAATACCCCCCTGCATTTCTCAAGATCTTTAAAAATGCAGATCCTCCCACGCAAAATTATTTTTGCTAACCTTACAAAATTAAACAAAATCAGTTTCTGATCTGTGAGAACACAGATCTGTAAATGGACCCCCTACTAAAGATAATGGACCATCAAAGAAAAGCAGTGCTTGAACAAGAGAGAGGCTTCCTGACCTCTTAGCTAGTGGGGTTTATTTCTGAGATTACAAAACACAGTTCCTGCCCTTCATTGCAGAATTAGAAGTTACCAATAATACACACGTGGGGTTGAATGTTTTAAAAAGTTTCCTGGTCGCCACAGTAAGCCAGGGGCTGTATGGTGAGGTGTACACCCCTGCAGCTGCAGTTCAAAGGGATAAATCTCAGATGGCAAAACCCGATTGTGCCATGTTATCAGAATGACCCCCAGCCAGCACTCGGGGACTTTCAGCAGAGCTTTTGTTTGCTTTTTACCGGAGGCTAAGTATTCAGGCACATCTAGGTATGCTTTTGGCCTTAAAAACAAGCAGGAAATTAGTCAAGTTGAGTTTTTAAGATGATTATGTAGCGAGAAACGGCAAGTGGAAAACAAATAAAACTTTTAGGTGTGAACTTGCAAGAACTGAGGGGAACTGCGAATGCATCCAGTACCACAGGTACTTTGTTCTTGGTGCTTTTCAGGTGTTTTGGAGAAATACACCAACTTTCCAACACAAACACCACTACATGGGGCTGAACTGGTCCGGGAGAGAGCTCTGGGATGCCTCGGCTCTGCCCGGGGTTCCTGAGGCTCATCCTGTCCCCCCGACCAGCACCTTCCTCGGCAGTGACCCCGAGTGCTTTTCCACGGCAGGGCTTTGCTGACCCATGTCCATCTCACGGCGCATTTCCCGGAGGTTTGGGAAGGAGCGGGGCACCCCAAGGGATGCTCGGCACTCCCTCTGGAACCAGCCCTACCTGCACCGCTCCCCCTGCCCTCGGCTCTCCCGCAGCCGCCTCCCTGCGCCCCCTCCTCTCCCTTCCCCATCCCTCCCTCCCATCCCATCCCATCCCATCCCATCCCATCCCATCCCATCCCATCCCATCCCACCCCACCACCCCCTTTCCCGGCCCCCGCCGCAGCCCCACGTGTGCGCCCCCTCCTCCCCAGCATCCCCATCCCCATCCCAGGGACACGGGCCCCGCCTCCGGGTCTCTCCCACTCCTCCACCCGTGTAAACCCGCCCCTGGAGCTGGGCAGAGGGTTTTTGCTCTCCCCTTGGGTTTGCCCCGGCACGTTTATTTAGGCGCGGTTCATTATCATCCTATTTTCTTGTGAAGCGAGGGGGAGAAACTCGGCGTGGCTCTCTCGGATTTCCTGTCGCGGCGGAGGAGGAGGGCGAGGAAAACCTCAACTTACTCGTCTCCCTCGGCTCTTTTTAGCACCCGGGGGTGTGTGGGGGCGCCCCACGGGGACCCCGCGCCCCACTACGGGCATCTCCGAGCCCCGCTGCGCGGCGGGCAGGTTGGGCAGCGCAGGAGAAGGGATTCCGCAGCTGGAAGGAGTTCCGCAGCTGGAAGGGTCCCCCATCCCAACGCCGGCCGTGCGGGACCGGCGCTTCCAGCCGGGATAGCCGCAGGATGGGCAAGCGGCGGTGGCTCTGCTGCTTCCCCCTCCTCCTGTGGCTGGGGGCGCAGGGAGCGGCCGGGGTGCAGCGGCGGCAGATGCAGCCCATGGAGCCCCAGATGCAGCAAAAGCAGCAGCAGGAGCAGCAGGAGATGCAGCAAAAGCAGATGCAGCAAAAGCAGATGCAGCAGCAGGAGCAGGAGCAGGAGCAGGAGCATCAGCAGCATCATCACCGACGGGCGCTCCGCGCTCCGGGAGCCTCGGGCGGCGCCGGGAGCGCCTCCGGACGGGTCCGACGGAGGGGACAGCAGGATGCTCTCCGCGGGTAGGGCTGTGCCCGCACTCCCCCGCATGAAAACCTCCTTTTCCCCGCTGCCTTTTCGGTCCTTTTCCCCACACACAGCCCCGGGTATCTCCCCAGCGAGAGCCCCGTGCCTGCGCTCCGCTGGACCTCGCGTGTGTCCCCGCCGGGCATCCTGTCTTCTCGCCCCTTTGCGTGGCTTGAGGTGGTCCAGCTGGGCTGGGTGTTTGGGCCTTGGCTGTGGGATGTGGTCTCCCAATTAGTGCGCTTTAATTAAAGGCAGACGTGTTGCGGGGCTGCGTTGCAGCCAACAGGAGGACCACGCTGGGCTCCTTGATGCACCGTGTTACGGTATCAAGATACTTTGTCATTCACTGTATTTTGGCTGCTGCTAAGAAACCATTCAAAGTCTGTGGTGTAGAGGTTCCTTGTGGTTTCGTGGGTTTTGGTTGGGTTTTTTGTTGTTGGTTGGTTGGTTTTGTGGTTTTTTTTTTTTGTTTGGTTGGTTTGGTTTGGTTTGTTTATTTGTAAGTCTTGGGGGGTTCTTGGTACTTCGAGTTACTTTATGTATCTTTGTGACCAAGTATCCCTTCTGTCTTGTGTCAGATGGCAGCAGGAAGCCCATTTTCGCTGCAGGGCTTCTAAGACTGTGCTTGAATGCAGAACCAAACTCATCCATTCCACATCCTTGGTAATTCCAACAGGGATGAACCTGCCCTGCTCTTGCCTCATCTGCCTTTCTTTATATTAACTGTTTGAAGTGATCCAAACTAAAATGCCTTCGAATTTCGTGTAGTGGAGGAGGATTTTGTTCCTTTGGGGACGATTTTTTTTGTAGACAACTTTGCTAAACACTTCTTTTTTTGTGTGTGTTTTGTGCAGCTGGATTCTTCCTTTATGTGTTCATAGAACTTTAAATTCTTCTTAGAGTGGCTTATATTTTTGTATAGATATTGATTGGTTTGTCTGTGTTACAGACCAAATGTGTGTGGCTCTAGATTTCATTCATATTGTTGCCCTGGATGGAAGACGCTCCCTGGAGGAAATCAGTGCATTGTTCGTAAGTGTCTGACTTCAGGGTCTAGAGGTAATACAGTAAATATTAATAAATAAATATAAATAATAAGGTAAATGTTCCTCTATGAGTTACTGTTCTGTTCAGTATGAGAAAAGATAATTCAGCTTTGTCTTTCATCTTATTTTTGAAAAATAAAATAAGATGAATTTACAGGTCTACATTCTTTGTAATTGAAGGGTTGCCCAGTTACTGTGTTTTCTTTGATGTGCTCTTAAAAGACATATCCCCACCTATATTTTTAAAAAGAACATGACAGTGAAGGAAAAAGGGAAAAAAAATCTTTCTTAAATAACTATAGTAACAGGAAATAAAAAAAGCCAGGAAGTCTTGATATAAAGCAAATCAGATCTGAAGTTCTCTGAGACTTTCATGCTAAGCTTGGGATTATAATCAAAAGGAAATCTTTTTTACCTCTGGGGTGCTTATTCTCTTGCCTGTCATCTTCAGTTGTGTTTTAATGGTTGTAAATCATGTAGGCTCTGATTGCTGCCTGGTCATGGTACTGTGCTGACAGATGCCACTGCTGGCAGATGTGGCTTGGCAAAAAAAATGGCAGGGAATGAGTACAGTACTCTGGTCAGGGGATGTTATCCATGTCAAAACAGAGAATTAAGTTTAATTTTCTGTCTGTTAGATAAAAGCTGATAGTAGGCAAATGCTTCGTTCAGCCCTTAAATTTTAATGTGGTCTGTTCTCATTCCTCCTAGCCTCTCAATGACTCTTTTGCCAATAAGTCTGCTCAGCTTCAGAATTCAGGTTCAAAAACATACTGCCCTTTACATAAACAGTGGAGGTCTTTGTAATGCTCCATCTAATAAACTGCAGACATGGAGGAGGAAAAATAGGGAAGGAAGGGGTGGTAAGCCAAGGTCTGCCAAGCTTTTGACTTTTGGTAGCTTTTGGACTGTTGCTTTTTGATTCTGGGCTCTCTATCCGTTCACATCTATTATTTTTATGTGAGTAAATTTGCCTTGCTAATACTGATGATAACTGTGCCATGTATCCCTGATTTTTATCTGAAGTTGACCTAGCATTTCCCATGGAAGGACAACCATGTCATTCAGAGGAAGTTACTTGGATCAATGCCCCTGTGGAATAAGAGAAGTTCCTCAAAATGTTCAGTTCACATTTATCAACTCTTTCAATATTGGCTTACTTTAATGTAAAACAGAGCTTTTGAAAAGGACCTAGGTTGCCTATTATGATGTTGATAGGTTCTCCAAATCCAGCCAGGTATCTGTCTCAAATGAAATTAGGTGCTTTCAGAAATCCTTAGAAACTGCCTTTAAATTCTGACTCTCAGTGCATCTTAAAGGCCTTGGTCTCAGGCCTGTCCACATCCAGAATAATCTTTGGCTTTTTATTGATTTATGTGCACAAAGCACGTCTTTTAGCTCCTGCTTACTTACTGGAGTCTAATTGCAGCTCTCAAACAAGTTTAAAGGGTGAACAATTTTGCCAGACCATCTGTAGGATTGTCTGTGACACTTTTCTATTTGTGTTTTTGGTGAAGGGTCAAGATCACAGATTTAATGTTTGCTGAGATGATGTTCTCCTTAGCAAGACCTGTTTATTTAGACAAAGCTTCCTGCACAGGATGCTGGACAAGCTGTCAAACTTCTTATCAGGGATGTGTGGATTATAATTAGTGCAGATTGTAACTGGTGATTTTACAGCAGTAGTTCATGAAGAGAGATCTGTGACCCAGTGGTAGGTGAACAGAAAACCACTCTCACCTGACAGTGTTTTAAGTTCATTATGTGATGGTGGTCTGTGACATATGTATGGTTAAAAGTGATATTTTATCTAAAAACAAAGGTCTGCTTAGGTTTACTGTTTCTTAATATAGAATAAACTGTATTGATAAAATCATATTTAGAATGTGCTCTCAGGTCTAGGGCTTTCAGTTGGTAAAAAAATTACTCCCTAATAGATAATAAATAAATTAACCAAAAAGTCTAAATGTAAACCTTGCTTTATTAGGAGATTGAACTATGTTGTATAAATATGGACTGAACAGCAATATATGGAAAACAGCCCCATTTCCTGTGTTTGCCAAGTGCTTGAAATCCAAATCCCGTTTCTCACTTTTACCTCTGCTGGTGGAAAAAGAATTTCATGTCAGTCAACAGTGTGTCTCTAATTTCAACTAAACAGCAAAATCCCACAAACTCCTTCACCTCTCATGCCCCCACATTTAGGGCGTAGTTGTAGAGTATTTTCATGATAAATGCAGATGGTGCATGTTGGATCTCTGATGCCCCAAGAGTGGTGCCCATGGACCAGTAACATGACTTTGTCTGCTCCACTCTCATAAAGAAAATGTGGCCTTTATTGGAGTATATTAAGAATGTGGGTTTGCCAAGCCTGGTATATATTGGTTTGGTCATGTTTGGCATCAGTGCAGAGCTGTTAATTTGGTGCAGAAAGGGTAAAAAGGTGTGTGAAGATTTCACAGGGGGCCTATTTGAAATCTGTGGTGGGTCAAGAAAACAATTTGTTTTCTTATGGGAGTTGTGTCCCAATTATGCACACGTTTTTCTAAATCTTCAGGGAAGCACAAACTTTCTGGGGAAAGTCTCATTTCTGTTTTCTTTTTTTTTTTTTTAATGTATATGGCCAGATGGGGTTGTTTTTCTTTCCTTTTAATGTATATAGACAGTTTTTTTTGGGTAGTAGCTATTTTGCTTCCAGATTATCTACTGAAGGTATTCATTCCATTGTACTTCTTCAATGGGGTTGTGCTGCCAGATTATTTGGTTCTCTCAAAACCCGAGAGTTATTTATTTAATTTCGTTATTTATTTTAATTTTTTATTTATTTAATTGTAATTCTTGCTTGGTTTTTTGCTTTACATGCTAAAAAGTATATGCAGAGAATGTTGCAAAGTATTTTGCCCAGTCTATGTCCTTTTGAAGTCTTCCTGTGCTGTGCTGGCTCTCAATATTTCAGTCTCTCTTTTGATACATTTGCTAGTCCAGCAGATTAATTATATATATATATTTGTGTTTGCCTTAAAACCTGGCTTCAGCCTGTTAATTCTTTCCTGGTTCTGTAATTCCTTTGTGGAATGGAGCTCTGTTGGATGGTGAATAAGAAGGGAGGGCATGACTTTGGGTTGTTGTATTGTGGCACAACATCAGGCACATAAAACACACATATGGGGTGGACAGGCTTTCCTGATTATTTTATAGTTAATTTCTAAATGACAGTATGTACAGAAAACTATATTTAGGGAAAACCTGCAAAGCCCAGCATTTGCACACTGACTTTCCCCAAAACTGTTTTGTGTAAAGTGTGGATAATCTTAGCAAAAGAAAAAAAATACCCTAAAATTCTTTAAAATAACGATTGTAAGAGTGAAACCATAGTATATATTGGCATTTTTGATTTCTGTTGTTTATATCCTTTGAATTCTCGTATTCTTGGTAGCACTTTCTACAGGTCTTGTGGTCTTAAATACATAATTTTAATAACTTTACGTTACTTTTTCATGTATGGCTGGTATATCCAATTAGAGATTGATTACCTGGTTTCAGTTGTCGGATTAGTGTTTGAATATGCCACATTTGATAATTTGTCTTTAAATTCGTCAGAGATACCGATTATACCAAAATTAGGTTTGCTTTATTTAACTTACAGTTACTTTTGCATGTATAACACCTGTCCCAATTAACTGACCTTTCAAGTGGTGTTGGGTTTTTTTTTTAATAGAAGCTGTTAATATATTTTTAGCTTTTTATTCCCCCTGCAGTTTAAGTTGCTCTTAATCATGATCACTGTCATTTTGTGTTCTTCCTCAGCCATTTGTAGAAATAGCTGTGGTGATGGATTTTGTTCCCGTCCCAACATGTGCACTTGTGCGAGTGGACAGATATCACCCACGTGTGGATCGAAATCTAGTAAGGACTTACTGTATTTTCATTACAGATTTCATTTAAAGTAATTCTTTTTCAAGCCTCAACTAAAAAAGCACCAGCTTTAAAGCTGGCTTGTCATTACTGCATGCACGAGTGCGTGTGCCTGTTCAATCTGTGTGACAAATTGAAGGGGGAAAAAAAGGAAAAAAGAAGAAAGGGCATTAAAATAATTAAGCAAGCTGAAATGTCAGTGTGTGGTAGCATTTAGTGGTGTCTCTCTGGGCTCTGCTCTAGTCCAGCAGTGCAGCATCAGGTGCATGAACGGCGGGACGTGCGTGGACGAGCGGTGCCAGTGCCAGAAGGGCTACGTGGGGACTCACTGTGGGCAGCGTAAGTCACTCCTGCACCTCTCCCTTCTCAAAGTAAGGCCATGTCAGCTCCACAAGGCAAGCCTTCTTACCTGAGCTAGAATGGGAAGATGAAAGAAAAAAGCCAGTGTGCCGGAATGTAATGAAATATCTGAAAGAAATGCTGGTGTTTGTCGGGCGGTCGGTTCATTCATGAAGTGCATTTGTGTTCTCTAAAATTCAAATTAGAGATCAAGTTCAGGGGATAGTTCTGGAAGATCCTTGGGGAACAATGTCACTATACATCCCACTCATCATACCAGATGATCACTGATTTATCATTCTCTAACAAAGTTTCTCTGTCTCAGGGCAGCAGTTTCACTGTTGGGTTAAAGCAGGTTTTCCTGATCTCTGCTTCCACAAGCAGAAAAAGATGAAATACAGTTCAAGCTTTTGGATAGCTTTTTGGTTTGTCAGACAAGCTAGAAAGTCAATTATTTGCACAGCTCCCCCTGTAACAGCACAGTGTTTACAAGCTATACAAATTCAGCAAACAGCAGAAGTCACTAAAGGCTGCAGGGATGAAGAAAGACTCAGAGTGTATTCTGAGGCCAGCTGACTGCTGGTTAGCAGAAAAATTAATTGGTGAAGGTGGTCTGAAGGAACCAGAGGCAAAGGGCAGCAATGAAAAGAACACTTTGAGTAGTGTGGACATAGTAATTTTTGAAAATGCAGTCATGTTCTTGCTTTATTTCTAAGTGGATAAAGGTCTCTATAGTTTTAGCAAATAATTGTAGTAGTGAACTGTGACCACAGTCACAGTGAAATTTACTATGAAGAATTGCTGGCCCCTTCCTGCTCAATTTTAAAGTATTGGATCAACACCTGAATGCTCTCAAATGAGGCATATCCAGTGAATAAATAGAAAGGTGATTGAATTTTCAAGTGGTGACCCTGAAATGATCCGGAAAATCTGAACACACTCTGGTTTCAGTGTATAGGACAGTTAAAATATGAAGTGAGATTGGATATTTGTCTTCTAGACAGTGTTAAAAATGTATGTTTTTATTTCCATTTAGTAAAATGCAATTGTGTCCTGTATATCTTGAAATTAATTGTCAGACTAAAGTGTCATTGTCCATTGATTCAGTAAATGCAACACACACAGCAAAGTATCTTTGTTTTATTCATAAGATATACATTCTCAGTAAAAAGTAATTTAGTTTTGTGGTTCTTGGTAAGCAGTAAGGCTCTTACCACATTTCCACACAACAGTATATTTTATGCTCCTCATTATGACACAAGGGGAAAGTGCACATTTTCCTAGTTTGAAATATTTACCATCTCTGGGTCGCTGAGGTTCTTTTGCAGTGGATCCTCAAATGTGTTAAAAATGCCACCTCAAGGTCTATGTAGGAGGACAGCCTAAAGAATTCCAAAGCAAGATCTCATTGCTGGTGTTCAGAGTCACTTAAAAAAAGTGACTGTCCTTAAAGCTGAAATGTTCTGATTTGGAATGTGCCAATTTTGAACGAGGCACGTGTTTGTGCCCTGGAAGCAGTGAGTGCAAAAATAGGTGGAATGAGTTAGTTAAAGCACTCTTTTAATGGTATCTTTCAACCTTGCTGAAAGCTGTCTTCCTTTCAAGTTGGGAAGACTTCTGTGGTTTGGCAGGAAGCATTGTTCTTGATTCAGAGCATTCATTGATGAATTGGGTGCTCTGAAGTCGCATGACTGTGAAGTATCTTCTTCATCCAAACACACTGTGGATTTGTACCTCCCTCACCCCCATCCCCAACCCTCCCCAGCAAAAATGTTACTTCTTGCCTGAGTCTTTCAACAAACACAGGGGTTTTTTCAGAGGCTTAAAAGATGAGTTAAATTGGTAATTGTCTTACCTTGCCTCTAAATATTTCTTCTGCCATCAATATCACCTCTGAGAGATAATTGTCTGTCTCTTGGACTCCCCAGGCCTCTCTTCCTAAGAGGTTTGTTGCTACTGTTGTGACTGAACAGCACAATTAAATACGCTTGAAATAACTGAGGTTTAGTGGGGTAGCCAACTTCAGTGATGGATGTAAGTTCTTAGGATTAGTGACAAGAGCTGCACAGATGATTAAAATATACAGAAGTTAAACATTCTCTATTAATTTGTGCTGAATCTGTGGTAAACAGCTGCTTGCAATTAGCATTAAATAAGTGCTAATGGAGTTTGATTTGGCCAATCACTGCTGGTGACAATGGTAGGAAAGAAATCAGTTTCATCTTCAGGTCCAGAAAGACTTTGAGCAGTGAGAAGAAAAAAATACATTTTTTTAACACTGCATATATTAATCTTTAAAATATCATTGCTATGAGGTGTAAAACTCTTTTTGTTGTTGTTGATTGAAGCTGTCTGTGAGAATGGGTGCCAGAATGGAGGACGGTGCATCGGACCGAATCGCTGTGCCTGTGTCTATGGGTTTACTGGCCCTCAGTGTCAAAGAGGTAAGAGAAGCAAATAAGGAGGGAAATTATGAGCAGTTACATGCAAAAATACTGCATGTACATATTTTATGGTGTGTATTTTCTGGCTGAGCCGGTAAGCTTCCAGTAAAGCATTTATTATTTGTAATTTTAGAAAGTGTGTCTTCCTTTCTAGTCTGGCAGGCATGTTACAAATTGACAAGTACAAAGCTGTCTTAATTAGTAGGAATTTGAGCTAATTTATGCTGCTTATTTTGTTTGTATAATAGGTAAATGATTAGTCATCTTTTGCTTTCAGCTACATGAAATAACACTGGCAAAATTGCTGATGGTGTTAGAATTGCATAAGTGTAGCTAATTGAAGGATTGTTTTCCTGTATAACACCTCTTTCGTAAGAGGAACTTGGGAAGTGATTTGCTCTTGTTATTTCTGCCCTATAGGAGAAAGTCAGAGATGGAGTGAAAAAACAGCCCATTGCCATAATACTGGGATCAGTTCCTAAACCAATTCTTGCTCAAGAAAGCATCTTACACTTGGCTTAATTTATGGTGCTTTCAATTTCTCTATATCCTGAGGTAGTTACCAGGAACAGGTAGTTATACATAGCAATAAAGTGCCCTTGAAACCTTGGAAAAACCTGGAGGCTGGCTGAACTCAGGTCCCTCAGCCTCTCAACACAGGGCAAGTGTTCTCCAGGTTCTTTGGGGGTGTGCTTTTCAGCCATTATCCAGGTTGTTTGTGGAGATACTGAGCTATTGCTTATCCAGTATTCACCCTGGAGGAATTGCACTGGTCTCCTGGAATTCCCTTGGAATTCCCTGTTTCTAACTCAGCTTCGAAGGGCTCAAAGCTGTGTATGAATTGGGAAAATATTTTGCACCTTTTCTATGTTTTGTATTGGTTTTTTTGTGGGGGTGGGTTTTCATATTGTTAACTGTGAAATGAAAATAGTTTCAATATAGGTAAAGGAAATAATGAAACCAAGCACTGAAAAAGCAGGAGTTCCTATTTGCTGTCCCAGCTGTGTTGTATTCCCACGATACATCACATGCATGAGAGAAAAGTAGAGGATGAATTTGTTTGACTCTAATTTGTCATTTCATTCTTAAAACCAGGTTTACAGTTTGCTTTTTCACCCCATTCTCTGTAGTTTCTTCTTATGAAGCAAGTGCATGGTCTCAAATCTTTTGTATTTTGGTTGGTGGAGAAATATGATTATTCTGTTAAACATTCATTAATACTGACAGCCATTTTGTAGCCATTTACAGAAATATGTCTGTGTAGAATGTACACCTGCCTAAAACAAGGGACTACCAAGTCTGTCTGTTCAGAATGGGTTTTCAAGGGATTGGGCAACGTTGGGCTGCCTTATATTCTGACCCTTAATTCTGATTAACATTTGATTAGTTCTTAGCTTAACAGTTGTCCAAATCCTGCTGTCTGAGATATGTATCCAAGATGGATGATAGTTATAGCTGAACTATAGCATGGTAGATTTGTAATATTCAAAATGATTTACTGGTTTGGGGTTTTTTTATTTAATTGATTGTATTCAGGTGTTTTTTTATTTATAGTCAGAAAACTCTGTAAGCTTACTTTTTCTTCCAGATAAAAGAAATCATTCCTGGTTAGCATTTACTTCTATTCTCTGATCACATTCAGGGCTATGAAATCATTTTAGTACATATGACAGACTCCAACTGTGACCATTGCTCAGAGTTTTTGATAACGATGCTTATTCTTTAGTTTGACTTGTTTAAAAGATTCTTATACACATGGGTGTTGTGACTTACCTTTTTTGGTGATGAAAGCATTGAAGTTTGCTTTCTTACCATTCATTGTGAAATTTTAAGGTGCAGAATTCAAGCCACGTGCCAGATGTAAGCCACCAGTGCTTTGGCATCCGTATTTCTGAGCTGCCCTTGGAAGTCTTAGCCTTTCTACTCTACGTGTAGAATGCTGTTGTTACACAAGGGTTCAGCCACATTGCACAGTTATTTGAAAATGGGTTATTCCAATTAAACATTTGCATTTTCTTGCTTGAAATTGGAGGTAGCAAGCCAAATTTGTTTCTGTCACTGTCACAAAAATACAAGATATATTTAGTATATATAATTGCATATATAATAGCTATCCAGTCTAATGTAATATGCTTTGACAACTGTGACAGGGCTAGGTAAAATTTTCCTAGTGTTGGTGTTGCATAGACTTTCTCATACTCTAGAAAAGTTATTAATTTGTTTTACTGTTATTCAATTAAAGAAATATGACTTCTCTAGTATATCTTGATTGTGAAAACTCTCTAAAAGTCTCAACATTCTCTTAAGTCTCTAAAAGTCTATAAATGTTTGGGTTTTTTGTGCTTTACATGAGGTGGAGTACATGAAAATTCTGTAAAAAATACCTTCAGTGACTGTTTAGTTCAATAGTAACTTGTAATTTATGCTTCAATGTAGTAGTTCATGCCTTCCAACAAAAAGCGAAAGGCAATGATTTCTTCATCTGTTGGTTGCAAGAGTTGCCTGTAATGTTTTGCAGTAAGAAGTGTCTCAGTGGCTTAGTTTTAAACTGAGTTTAGGAACAGTTCATAACTTTAACTAAAATTTTATGCTTTAAGGGTATGTGAACTTCCCTTGCAAATCACATCAGAGTTATAAGAGATTTTGTTTTGTTATTTTTTTACATCATTGTGTTTTAAATGCATACTTTTTATCGTTCTGTAAATTAAGTTCTTTAAAATTAGGTATTTTCTTCCTAATATAGAACATATGTAGCTCTCCTTCAGTTTGGCCTCCCAGCCTAAGTTATATGATAAAATGTGAGTGGTTGTTCAGCTATCTGGGCTCTGAGCAGACTAATTTCCGGGCTGGAGACAGGAGGCTGAGCAGAAACTAATGACTGGCATGATTACCATATTTAACTTGAGACTTCTGGTTGAAAAGAAAGCAGAACCTTTTTGGGAGCACATGATTTTTCTGATACGTTCACTGACCTTTTCTATTTCCTCTCCAGTCTCTTGTTGGCTTCTTGTCTTTGAGGTTCATGCATTGTATTTTGTCTGTGTTTTTTGTGTTGCATTTTTTAAAAGGGGAAAAAAAATGTTGACGTTTTTGCAGTTCAATTTTCCCCGTGAAAATAATCGAAAAAGGAAAAGCAACAGATTAAGAGGCCTCATGCTCAGTTGTACATGTAAGAGCAGGTTTTTTCTAGCATGACCAGTTCCTTTGGTTTCCCAACTTTGTCTGAGTAAGTGATATTTTTATTACTGCTCATGGCGTGTGCATTTTTTAAATTGATGATCCTTAAACATATGAAGCTGGGGAAAAGCAGTGATGTTTTATTCCTTCTTTATCACTGAAAGAAGTGGGAAAGGAGAATTCTGTCAGTGATAAAAGTTTGCCTTCTTCCCATGTAGAGGGAGAAAGAACAGTTCTCGCCTACTCTGTACCTGAATGGCTTATAATGGAAAGTAAAAGGGTTTGAAATGAGTAGAAATGTGTAGACTGGGAAGAATATCCCTTTGGAGGGGGATGAGGATTTCAGGTAAAGCTACCAAGCTTTGACAGGTGGGAGAAGGGGGAAAATAAGGAAATATAATAGTTAAGTAGCAGCCTTACAGTACCTAAAGAGGGGCCTACAACAGAGCTGGAGAGGGACTTTTTATAAGGGGGTGAGGGATACAAGAAGGGATGATGACTTTAAGATGAAAGAGGGCAGGGTTAGATTAGATATTGGGAAGGAATTGTTGGCTGGGAGGGTGGTGATGCCCTGACACAGGTTGGGCAGAGAAGCTGAGGCTGCTCCATCCCTGGAAGTGCCCAAGGGCAGGTTGGATGGGGCTTGGAGCAACATGGAATAGTGAGTTGACATTCCTGCCACAAATTCCACAGCAGGGTACTTGGAACTTGGATGATCTTTAAGGTCCCTTTTAATTAAAACCATTCTATGAGTCTTAAGATTCTGTGAATGTAGTGTGAGAACTTCTGAAAGGGGGCAGATTTTGTTTTTTTCTCAGGAAAATCGTCACTGATGTGTTTTAGTCCCGTGTGTGTTTCAGCCAGTATTCAAAGTACAAGTGTCTGGACACTTTCTCTGACTGAAAATGAGCTTTTTTGGGGGGGCAGTCAAAGGACAACAGGAGAAGAATGAAGGAAAAAGACAAAGGGTTTTTCTTCAGGCTGGGAAGAGGATGGTGAAACTTACCCACAGCACAGAGAAAGGAGTAGGAGGAAGCAAAAATCATTCTCAGTGGAAGTGTTAATAGTGTATTGTAGCTGAGGCAAGGGAGTAAAGAACAAGGAATACAGAAGTACAGACATACTGAATGAAGCAGCTGATAGGCACAAAAGTTATAAGGATGGTTGGTGATAATACATGTGATTAAAATTGAACTGCTATAGCAAACAAACATTTATATAGGACTCAGTACTTCTTACATACATTTTTATGATAAAGAAAACATACAATTTATATGTAATCTGTACTGCTGCTGAAGATGCTTGTGTGTGCTTAAGTGACAGAGATTGGGTCTAAATGAAGCAACAGAGGATGAAATTCTTTAAGAAACTACTCCTTCCTCTGGCAGGAATTCAGAGCTTTGCACAGCTTTTCCATATCTGTTGGTGGTGGCAGCACCATGAGATATATTCACATGTTGTTTATTTGGTTTTACCCCTGTAATCTCGCCATGAAGGCTGTGACAGGTTGTGTCCCAGAGGTTTCCTGTCCCCCAGCCGTGACATATCACTGCATGAGTGGCAATAAAAGGACCTGTAGTTCTTCTCAAACTGGTTTACTTTAGCTCTCCCCCAGTGAGTGTAAACTTTGTGCAGGTGCTTAACAGCAAAAATGCTCTTTTGATCAGCAAGCTCCTCTCTCTTTTGTACGAGTTTTGGGAGGGCAACTTTTTAATTTTGCTGGTTTTTGCTTTATTAGTGGGTACTATCAGCCTGAGCCGAAATAGAGGCTCTTTGTGTGGGACAGGGCGTGTGTGTGTATGTGGGTCCCCAATGTGAAGAGCAGAGTGGACAAAGGAAGTATTATTACTCTCTTCCCTGCCCCCAAGACAGGCTGAGGCCCCCAGCACCAGCAGACTCAGCAATTTAACAAATAGCCTAAGTTTAGGTCTGGGGTTTTAACTCAGGGCGTCATCCTGCCTGTTTTAAGACGGTGTAAGACTGTGGAATTTTGCATGCTCTAGGATAAATGGAAACATCCTAGTATTAATGGAGTATAAATGGAAATGCAGGGAGGTTTAGGAAAAGGCAGGAAGAAAGGAAGGCAGTAAGATTAAATAAAAAGCAATCACTAAATGCTTCTCTTGGATATCAACAAGCATTCTTCTTACCTTCTTGCCGTGTGTCCTCCTGCCCCTTTTTTCTTTCAGTGCACAGTAATTTGTGCTAGACTTACCTAATTAAACATCAGTTTAATTCATCTTCAGCCTGATTTTAGCCTCTGGGAAGTGGAGCATATGGTCTTGAGATATTTTCTGCAAGTTCATAAAGGAGTCCATGCCTGTTGAGTGAAAAAGAAATAAAAAGTGGTTTGTTCACTGTAGCATGCTCATAACTACATGGTCCAGTTCACAGGGGGTGTTCATGGTCACTGAGGTAAACAGAAGGGTTTCATCATCAACCTGGAGGCTAATTTAACTAAAATAAATTAAGCTTCATCAAGTTAACTAAAAAGTGGTAGTTTAAAACCACAAAATGTGCATCTTTGTAACGTTTGATATTTTCACCATGCTTTTCTGCTTTTATCTGGTAATTTATTTTTTTTTTTAAAAACGTTTCTGTCAGCTTTCTTCACACTTAGTGGAAAGTGGATTGTGAACAAAATGCCACAGTGGTCATATTGTTTTTAACAAAAGAAGCTTCGGTTTAAAATAGAAAAGCACACCTCTGATTTATCTTGGAGACAGTAACAGGTAACAATTGCAAATACCTGCAGCAATAGGATTATCAGTGTTAAAAGAACCTGCTAGTTATTTTCATTCCTTTTTTTTGACATAGAGGTGTCACTGGTTGTTAATTATACACACAGCTGAGTGCAGTCCCAGTTTCTCCTTTTTCTTCTGCAGGTTCTGACTTGTAGCTATTGGCACTCATCATTCCTTGATGGATTACAGCAGTTCTAAGGGCAAATTCAAAAAGCTTTCATGCTCTTAGATGTCAATACCCAGTAGGATTACAAGCCTCTGGCACTGCATTACCTGGTTTTGCCATCTCTCATTATCTTCAATAACGAGGTTTTCAGACTTTGCTTCCATTGCTTTCACGAGCTGGCAAATAGCTTTATAAACCATTAAAAACCCTGCAAGGTGCCTACAGAGTGTATGTTTACTTGTTGCTAGCAGGTGTTCTGAAAATTTCTAAGTGTGCAAAAGATTTAACATGTCACAATTTTAAAAACGAGGTGGGCAATGCCTATCATGCCATTTGCAGTGGTGATTAAAAAAGTGGTGTAATGTCAGTGTTTTACTCCCCTCTTGTTGTTTGTTTGGTTTTGCTTCAGTTTCTTTTAATTACACCTGGATATTGGAATTACCCTGTGTTTCTAACCACAAACAGCACCAGCAAAAGAAAAAGGTAAAAATCCTTCATTGGAGCAGCCTTGGTAGTTCTTACTGCAGATGCTTTGGAAGAACTTGAAATCTCTAATACTTCTCAGTTAGTTCAGGCATATGACAGGTGAGTGCTGAAGTGTTACAGAGCTGGGGGTATTGCTGTCTGTATTAGAAATAAAAGCAGAAGAATCCTATTGCTGCCAGTAGCCACTTCAACAGGGAAAGTCCCAAAGTTTATTTCCCAGGCTCAGTTAGTTTTGTGGCTCAGGATTTTTTCCTGAGCAAGTGGCATTGTAATAGTTTTTAACATTGTTAATAGTTTTTAACACTTTGTCATTTGTTTTTCTGCAGTGCTTGAGACCAGCTTTGTTTGTCCCTTTCCTCATTCCTAAGATTCCTTAGAAATTCGTGTCTCTGTTGGGTCCCAGCATTCTCTCTGCTGTGAGAATTAGTCACATACTCCCCATTTCCTCTCATTTCTTACGCATGTGAGGAACTTCCCCCTTATTTTGTGCTTTTTTCTTGAAGAGCTTAGAGTTGAGGTCTTTTGGGTGTCCCACAGCACCCTGTCTCCTTCCACCTAGTTGCTGTGTTGATTCATTAGGGAGCTGCATTAGTTATTTAGGGTTTGATTTTCTTTCACAGAAGCCACACTGATTCTTCCATAATGCTGAACTGACCACCATTCCCACATCAGTCAAACCCTAGTTGTTAACAAAAGGGGATTTGTGGTCTTCTTCTTGGCTCTGAATGTTTGGGGTGTTTTTTAAATTCATATTGGTATGGGGATGGGTTTGGAAATGAAAACTACAGCAAATTCTTGCTTTTAAATTTTTGCAGTGAAGAGACATGAATTTCTGTAAAGTTGGTAATAAATTCATGCTCTTGTGTGGTGGAATCTGTCTTAGTTTTTTGCCCTCTCTGACTTAATCTGCTTCATTAGCCTGTGTTTATCTTCTTGTTTTTTTAAACTGCAGTTGTTGATTCTTTGTACCAAAACAAATAATCTTTTTGGGATTATTCCACTTCTCCCCATTCCTCTTACGACTTATTTTTTGTTATTAATATCACAAAGTTTTGAAAAGAAGTCTTTAAATGTAAAGCTTTTATCTGTCCTTTAGGGTACAGCATGAAAACACAAGACCAAGATTTTCACTGTTTTCCCATTTGGGTTTTGTGAAGGTTTTCCAGTCTTGACTGGGTGAAGCCAAAAAGTAGCTTTGTCTCTTTTTTGGCTGTGGCCAGTGACATGCAGGCTGACAGCATCCACAAAAAGCAATTGTTACAAATAGTGGGTCCAAAGATCCAGTGCCTTGGACTGAAGCCTTGGCATATACAAGTGACTAAAGCAAACCAATGCACGTGCCAAAAAGTTTCCTCAGACCACACAGATTTAATTAAGAAAAATAAAGGAATGGATAGGAATTTTCCAGAAATCAGCTTTAATTGAAATTCACATTGTTTTTTGACATTCAGTCGAATCAAATTAAGAATTCAGTTATTGGTGCAACAAATCAAAAATAAACCATAATCCCACCACTCTGGGGTTAATGTCAGTGGGGTCCTGTAGACAGTTTTGTGTGATTCCACTGTGTTAAGCATTGATGTTCTGGGGTTTTTGTCTTCTATTCACAGTTTCAGCTCCTGTCACAACTAGAAATCCAGTAGGGTTGTGTGTGTGATTTGTCACACTCTTATGTGCAAAATGAATCTTTGAAGGGTGTGTGTAAGGGTTGTTATTCCAGTTACCATACGGTGGTTCATCTGAGTTCTTTTAAAAAAACAGGTGAAAAAAAAGTGAGAAAAGTGGGCTAAATGGAGGCATTTTACAAGTTTCTACAAGTTTGCAAGGCCACATGAGGTGATGGTGGGCCTGTTTTCTTTCCTCTTAATCTCAGAGCTTCCAGAACCCCTTCTGGGTTTTGCCACACCCAAGACATTTTCATTATAAGTCTACTCGTGTGAAAAGTCTGATGAACATTTACTGTAGACTGCTCAACTTGCATAACTAAATAGTTGACTGTTCTATGACCCTCACAGTGTGGTGTCAGCATGTTTTACCCATGGCTTTAGATATTTATGAATAACTGCCCTGAGGCATTACAAGCCCCCTCCTTCTTTTGGCATGTCAAAATGGGGTGATGCTCTTGCCCTGAGTGAATATGTGTGTCACCATTTTTATGTGTGGCTGTAATGACAATATGGCCTTATATCCTTACAGGAAGTGGATGAATAATTCAAGAGAGTTGTTTCAATAGAAACAAATGTGTGTTTTCTTCAGAGTAAAACCAGATACTGATTTATGTTGTGGTTATACAGTCAGTGGGCCTGCTGTGACGTGGCATGCCTGTGTTTGCAAATGACTCCTGCTGTTTAAAGGATGTAATTTTTTAATTTGTAAAGTTGAATTTCCACTTTCTTTTTCGTGGTGAAAAGTGCTAGAGTCATCCAATCTGTATAACAGGAATAACACCATATAACCAGTTGCATAGCATAAGAAGAACAAATGAGTGCCTGTATGTATACTAAGATTCAAATTCTTCAAAAGTATTTAGTTCATAATTCATGTAGTCATAGAAATAATCATCATAGTTTGAAAATCAGTGAAAGGAGAATTAACTACATCATGCTTGTTGCTTGGTAAGAAGCAAGAAAATGGCCAAAATTTAACAAAAAACAAAAACAAAAAAACCCAACAAACAAACAAACAAAAAAACCCCAACAAAACGTAACTGCAAACCCTGACAAATACTTTATCAAAATTTATCTGTTTGTAGGAAATGGAAAGTTTAAGCAAGACATCCCAGCTAAACCAAAGTCATCTGAATATAATGAAATGTAACAATGGAAGAGATGTTTTCCAGTAAAGAAACTGTATGATTTGAAAATGCAGGATTTTTTTTATTTCCTAAAAACCAATTTTTTAATTTTTTTTTTTTGGAACTCTGGCTGACTGAAAGTTGGAGATCTTTGTCACAAAACTAGTTCTCAGATGGTGCAATTTAGAATCTAATCTTGGATTCACTAAGTGAAGAATTCCTTTTGTTATTTGCTGTATGCAAATGTGATGTGCAAATTTAGGCATCTATGTGAAAAGATGTTCTCTGACCATGATAGAATTAAGGTATACAATGCATCATAAGCAGAATAAAGCCGTCTTTCTACCTCCTCTTAAAAAGGGGGGTTGAGTGTGGCATTAGGAATAAATGGATTTCTTTGTTCCTTTTTTTGTCTACAGAATGATTTCACTCTATTTATATTGACATGTGGTGATGAAACATTTTAAAATTTGGTTATCTTACAATATAAAGCAATACAAAAGTTTTTTAAACTACAGATCTTCACATAAGTTAAACAGAAAGCTTTCTAACCAAAGAACTTTATTCTGCTTCATTTTTTGGAACAGTAACTTTTAAAGGAGTAGTTTTCTTCTGCTGTAATTGTATTGTCAATAAATTTCCTTTACATTAATGGCATTGCACTCCAAAGATGTAACTCTATTCCCATATAGTGTTATGCTTTTACAATACCCTTCTGTCTGCATTGCCAGTCCTTTGCCTAAAGTTACTCTGCTCATTGTGTAAGTCAAACACATAAGGCTCAAAATTGCAATGAACTGAACCCAAAACACAGTGCCTTGTGATATGTGCCTATTTCTAAAATATAATGCAATACCAAGCAATATTTTTTTAATGCTTTCATGTATTATTAGGATTTTGTTGGCACTTTAAAAATACAGCTCTGTGATGGTGTCTCCTCACAGTGTAGACCTTGAGATGGAAAAAAAAAAAAAAGAAATATAGGAAAATATGTAGAATGGATTAGGAGAGAAAGGGGTGGGAATTGCCTGTAAAAGAAGTAAAGAAACCTAACACAGACGCTTGCAACAAATGCTATTTTATTCAGATCTGGCAGAACAATTTCTGTTCATTTCAGCTGTGTTGACTGAGGCCTCCCAAGGAGGAAGGGAGAAGCTGTCGGATGTGTGGGATATGCTTCTGGCTTCTGTGTTTGTTTCTAGGATCATCTGAAAATCCAGACAGCAATTAAGCACAATTACAGAGGTGCCTTTTAAAGGGAGGACTGGAGGGAAAGGGTACCAGGGTGGTTTACAGAGTTAAACAGACCTGGCAAATCCCAAGTCTTTCCAGATGTGATAAGGGGACACAGAGTGGAAGCTCTGTGGTCTTTGGGGACCAGGGACAGCACCCAGGGAATGGCTGGAGTTGTGTCAGGGCAGGATTAGGGTGGATATTGGGAAAAGGTTCTTCCCCCAGAGGGCAGTGGGCACAGCCCCAAGGCTGCCAGAGCTCCAGGAGGGTTTAGATGATGCTCTGGGGCACAGGGGGTGACTCTTGGGGACGATCCTGTGCAGGGCTGAGGGTTGGACTGGATGGTCCTTGTGGGTCCCTCCCAGCTTGACATATTCTGTGATTCTGTGGTTCTGTAAACCAGAAAAGCTATAGTAGTACAAATTTTTATAAAATACTACTCTGGTCAAAATAGTTGTAGTGGATTGATCCTGGCTGGACACCTGATATCCACTAAAGCTCACTCTCATCTGCAACTTGACAGAGGAGAGAAAATTTAATGAAGGGTTCATTAGCTGAGATAAGGACAGTGAGAGATTGCTCACTGATCACCCTCTTGGGCAAAGCAGACACAAGGTGCAGATAGTAATTAAATTTATTCCTGACAAAAGCAGAGCAGGAGAATGGGAAATAAATCTCAGAAACACTTTTCCCCAACCCCCCCCCGACTTCCTTCCCAAGTTCTACCTTCCCCTTGCCAACAGCTCAGGGACACAGGAATGGGGGTCACAGATCATCACAGGTTGTTTCTGCTGCTGTCAGAGAGAGGAGTCAAGTCCTTCCCCTCTCCTCATGGGGTCCCTCCCAGGGGCTGCAGTTCTCCATGAACTTTTTCAGCATGAGTCCATCCCACAGGCAACAGTTCTCCATCACCTGCTCCAGCCTGAGTCCCTCTCCATGGGGTCAGTCCTTCAGGCACAAGCTGCTCCAATGTGGGTCCCCCACAGGGTCACAAGTCCTACCAGAAAACTGCTCCAGTGTGGGCTCCTCTGTCCAGGGGTCAGGAGGTCCCTGCCAGGATCCTGCTCCAGCATTGGCTTCTACAA
>JAWWTY010000088.1:5540456-5557126 GCA_035222235.1 Margarornis squamiger
GACGAAATTCAGGTAGAAATTATACCAAAATATTTTAATGTTTTGTCCTGAATGGCAATGAATGGTAGTTGGGGTGTAAAACATTGTGGTTTGGGTTTTTAGTTGGTGGGTGTTACACACAGAGAGGAAACTTCAATGGTGCAGACAGACTGTGCCATGTCTACTTACAGCAGACTTTTTATACCTTCTTCTGAATCATCTGGGTTTGGCCAGAGGTACAGGAAAGAAACCAAAATAGGTGGATACTGGACCAGACTCAAGACTAGAATTGTTAACATGGTTAATGCTTGTCTAAGGCTCCTGTCAGCTAGGGTTTTCTTTTAAATTACAGGTAGAATTAGAATAGACTTGCAGTTTTGAAAAGGAACTAATGGAAAAGATCCCGAGAGCCATGGTAGTTGGATAGTCCCCTTTAAGAATACAGAATTCACACTTTAGTGGAGGAACAGAAATGTTGCAGTTTAGGTAAGTTTACAAGTTGGGGTTTGGTTCTTGATGCCAAGAAAAAAGTACTTATGAAATTTAATTATATTAACAATTTGGATTGTTGACAAAAATCATCATTCTCCAAGTCATGGTGCATATTGAGTATAATTTTCTGAAGTTAAAAATAAAAGGTATTGCACATGTGTGCTGAAAATCGCTTTCTTTCACCAAAGCAGTTACCCTTTCTAAGTAACAAATTATTTCTAACATATGTTCGACATATGTTCTTTCTGGCAAATTTATTCCACCAGCAGTGCTGGGAAAGGAACAAATAAAGAAACACCTACCAATAAGACAAGAAATCCCACACGGAAAAGATGATTCATTCATAACTGAGAGTTTTTAAGGTCAGATGAACCATTTTAATGGTATAATCTGACTGACCGTGTAAAACAAACCATAGAATGTCACATAGCGATCCTGAATCAATCCAGGATTGAAACTACAAAGTATCTTCAGAATGGCATCTAGTTTTACTGTGTTTACTTCCCACAAGTGAAAATACACCGTGTGACTACAGACCTTTGTGTAAACAGCTGCACTTTACTATTTACCTTAACATGCTTGCCTTCACTTTGTATTTTAAAATCTTACATTTTCCTCTTGGGATAGAAAAACAGCCACTAATCAGTCTCTTCACCTTTGGACTTCATCGTGGTTAAACCAAACAGATAAAGATTTTCAAAATGGATACATTTTTAATGGATAATATTTTAAGCTACAGTAGTATTTTAAAATACTGTAAGGGGTGTTTCAAAAGTATTAATTCACTCTTTTGACTCTTTGCATAATTCTTCCAGCTTTCCAGCATCCTGTTTTACTTAGAGTTGCCATAGCTGTGCAGAGAACCACTGCTGCTGGTTGAGCTCTCTGGTGCTCAGGATCCATTGCTTATATGCCATTATTCTAAAATATCTTTCAGGATCTCAGCATTTCGGGTTTCGGGCTGAGTTTACTTTTATTTGTAAATCTCGCTGAAAGTGTAACAATTGAATTTGTTCTTTTAGTGGTTAAGTTGCAGTAGTCAGGTCCTCAGATACCCTCCTGCTGGCTTATGCTGATGGAAGTTGCTGTTTATAGAATCTGAACATTAGATTTATGCATTCTCTGTTAATTAAGGCATGGGCAGGCACATATGTCTAGGTTTCCAAAGCATGTATTAATAGGATATATTAAGCAATAGGTGTATTGGTATCACTCCTTGTAAGTAAGTCATTCATATTCTCTTGAGCAAACACTCTTTGTAGTCTGGTTATATTCTCTTTCTTACAAACACACCCTCTAAACTGAACTTTTCATTACTAGGTTTGACAACGTGTACATGTAATCATTTTACATCTATGGGGAGGTAATGGAGCTCAAAAAAATTCACAACTCAAGTTTGATTTCCAACTTTAATTTTGCGTGATTGAATTTCGAGCTTCTTAACATGGAAAATTTTTGGCCAGAATATTCCTATGGATCACCAGCCATTAAGCAGAGAAGTACATAATTTGTATTTATACTTTTACTGTAATTGCTTCATGATATCCAAAGATTTGTCCTATGAAAAAGTGTACCTTGGAGCATAGAAGCTATAAAATCAATATATATATAATATATATACAATACATATACCATAATATATATACAATACATTTAGTGCATCAATACATAATGAATATATAAAGTACAACACTGTCCAGCAGAACTACTTACCCTCTGAATAGGAATTGCATGGTGAGCTGGGATGTGAAGATCATCAGTCCTGCTGAATGGAAGTTTTGGAAATTTTAAAGATGCATAATAAATCACTATTTCATTTTGTTATAGGGTGTCTTCCCCATGAAGAACTGGATTCCATGAGAGTTTGTGGAGCAGGGAATACATGAGCAGGAGATTCTGTAGATGAGTGGCTCATAAATGGTCTCTTTGGGTTTACCCATCCATATCCTCTTGTTATTTTCAGCTTCATATATTTGAGAATCTCATTCACATGGAGTCTAAACTCAATCCAAGTATAACTTTGAAGATTATTTTCTGTTGAAAAATCAAGAAATATTAAAATTCACAAGCCCTACTGAGTATTTATGATCTTTTAATCTCCTTTTACTGTCAGGTGTTTTTGTTGTGGATGCTTATGTCCTTGCCTAACTTTATTTAAAGTAAACAGCCCAGTGGAAACTGAATGCCAACATGTATAGATAAATAACTGTGCAAAAGTCTTTCCTAGACTGATACCAGAGTGCACCTTACAAAGACAGGAAACACAACATCCATTTCTGTTTGAACTAGCTTTTACTTTAAGCGCCAGTAGAGCTTAGTATGAAATCCCACTGGGAAGACCATTTTCTCCCTTTCCAAACATGTCAAAGCTCATAATTCTTCGGGGTGAAAGTATCAAGATATAGAAAACATGGGTTGTCCCGTTTGTAGCTTGGCTGTGAGTCTAATTGCACAGTAATGAAAGTGTGTGGAAGACAGTGTGTGACCCACATAGGACGACTGAACTCTGCTTTAAGTAGGAAAAGAAGAGGACAGGATAGCAGATAGACCAGCCATAACCCCACTGTTACACCTTTTTTCATGTGACTGAGTCTGAATGGACACTTTGGGTTTTCTTCTTTTATTCCCCCAGTCCTAAGGTTTCAACCAGCGTACAAAATCTGTCTTAGAGCAACCATCTGCTTCTCATTAGTTTCCCCAGAATATCAGTAAACTGTTGATCCCAGTTTGCATTGCCTCAGAAGGTTAAAAAAAAGATTCACTTTACACAGGTTGAACCTCAATGAGTTAAGTGCACATAAGCATTTTACTGGGAGTGTATTTTCATACAGTTCCCATGCTATATGCAGTGGACAGAATATGCCTTCAGTAGGTCGTGTTATCTCACAGTGTTCCTCTGAAGATAAATGGTGGTTTACCAATTAGTCCTCAGTAGAAAGCAGTATTTTGCAACAAGCATCCCATCAAGAATATTGATCCTTTGACAGTCTCTGGCATGGATTTGGTCAGTGGGAAGTGAATAAATGTGTGGTTGCTGCGGTCTGTAGCTCCCTCCCATGAATCACCATGAAGTAGCTTAGAAAACCAGCTTTGTTTAATCTGATCTGCTCTTTTATCTCTTTGCTTGTTTGTAAAACTCTTTTGCTTACTGCGGGTTTTACTGGATCCATTGTCAACACACAGAGTAGCTTTGGGTCCAGTTGTCCTTCATTTACTTCTATCTATCAGAAAGAAATAAATTAAAATATAAGATGACCTTATGAAAATCATTACCTGTGGAAGGTGTCTTGCAACTTCTGTAAGCAGTAACATAGCTTAAATTCCCAGGTCCTCATGGAATTTTCTTTATATAGGTATGTACTGGATTAAAAAATCCATTCTTTCTGTACTGTTACTCTGCCTTGTATAATACAGTGAGCTTTCCCTCTTTTTTTCCAGATTACAGGACAGGCCCATGTTTCACACAAGTGAACAAACAGATGTGTCAGGGCCAGCTCACTGGGGTTGTTTGCACAAAATCGCTCTGCTGTGCCACCATCGGGCGCGCGTGGGGCCACCCCTGTGAAATGTGCCCTGCCCAGCCCCAGCCTTGCCGACGTGGATTCATCCCAAATATCCGCACTGGAGCCTGCCAAGGTGAGCCCTCTGCTCCAAGCTGTGCATTATGTTGTGCTGCTGGTACGCGTCCTGAAAACCTTGCAGTCCCCATAAAATGACATCCGTGTTTCTCTTGTTTGTGTTCTGTGTCTTAATGTTGGTAAAATGGGCTTGGCTGGTTCCAGATTTTAGCTTGTGTGCATACAGAACAAAACTCGAGTGCCTGGGAAAAATGGATGTTAATCAAGCAGACTGAAATACAGGGCATGAAAAGGTCAGAATGTGGGTTTAGCAAAGCCATCAGATGCTGCAGTAGAGCATCAATCAGGCAGCTGGCTTATGTTGTCATAGCCCTTAAACAGTAGAGGCTTAATTCATTTCTCTATTGCTTGATGAAGAGTTTTTTCTTTCTGAAGTGGTTTGGAATTACCATGTAGACTTTTTTTTAAATCCCATCATTTAGATAAAGCTCGCAGTGAGCCATCTGGCTTATTTGTACACGGCTAGAAAAATGCATGAGTAAGGAAAGGCTGCAGTCTTCTGCATCTAGATTCATTAAATGATTGAGAAATGGGAAAGCCTTCTTTCTTACCCAGTCTCTCTTTCCATGGTGTTAAGAATCTTGCTGCTCCTCCTTTCTGCTGTTACCACGTGTCCTGAAAGGAAGGTGTCTGTTCTGCTGTAGCTGCTTGGCTAAATTTTGGAACAAACTGCACGGAGAATGCAGTAACAAAGGATACCAGAACTCCCAAATGAGAGTGTACTGCTTTTCTGCCACTGAGGCTGGTGCACATGGTTAGTGTGCAGGCTGTGCTGTTTTAGAACCTTCCCAAGAAGCAGTGCAAACCCAGCAGGTGCCACAGGCAGACCCTGTGCATTTACCTACCCCTCCAAGGAATAAGGTTCAGAGCCCAAGGTCCAGCACTCTGTTGTTGCATTGATGAGTGCACACTCCACCTGGTTTGAGCAAGAGGGCATCCAGCCCCAGTCTGTTTATTTTGCAGTATGATTTTGGCAGTAGCTTGCATTTATGTGTTGACTAATGTGAAGGCATCCCTTTCCTAAGGCGGGATGAAATGGTACTTAGGCTGGAGGCAGCTGGCTGATGGACATTTTCCCAGGTTTCATTTTTCCACCTGGTAATGTTGGAACAGGCATATTCATCACTATACAGCCATACCATACCTGGGGGTTTCTGTACCATTGTGGAAATGTTCTTTTCCTATACAAATAAATCTTGATGCATTGTGTAAGATCAGAGGGCCCTCTTCTCTTGAGGTAGGTTTTTGTCTTAACTCTAAAGTTTACTTGAATCTGTGACAGTCACTAGGGGAAAACTTCCCCACTCGCTCCAGTAAGTCAGCTAACACCACCTTGTATTCCTGCTGTGCTGGCAAGGGAGCCTCAATCAAACACAGTGACCACCTACATACAACTGAACCCAAAGTGTGTTGTCCTGAGTCATGGACTGACCCAGAAAGGAACCTCCCAGCCTGGCCATTCACAAGACCCTCTGGCAGTGCCTCTCCCAATGCCAAAGACTTCCACTGCTGATATTGAAGCCCCGTCAGGGCTGAATGGATGGGTCCCCTCTTGATTCCCCACACACCCCACTCACACACTCAGAAGATGTTTCCCTACTGCTTGAGCCTGGGTTTGCCTTGGCAAAGTCTCAGACGTCTCATTACATAAATCCATTTATTAATGGTGTGGTAGCACAGGAACAGCCTGAGCTGGTGTCTCCAGGGAGGGAGGGACCCCCAGGAAAGGATCCCCTGAAAGGATCCCTCACAGTTTAAGCACACATGAGTCTCACTTTTCCTCACAACTTAACTACTTCATATCCCCCCCTTTTTTTTTTGCATACAGTAGCAGGAATTGTTCGTGTGTGTATATCAGTCAGCGAGAATTTCTGTCAGCAGAGAAGATGTCTGATGCCATCTCCTCTAAGATGCTGGTGGACAGGCTGGATGGGATGGAAGACAGGATGAATGTCTTTTAGTGCTGCTTTTCCCTGTGCTGTATCATAGCTCAGTGGCTTAAAACTGCACTAATCCAACAAAGTCAGTTGTTTGGCTGGATTTCTACTTCAGGTATCCCCCACAGGAGTTCTTTTTAAGAGCCTTCTATGCACGTGAGCTGAAAAACTGGGAGAAAATCAAGATGTTGTGAGATTTTTAATTCTTAGCAATTGAAACTTGATGAAACATGTCTTTGGACTTTGCCACCAATTTTCATTCATGCAGTGGCATGGTTGACCTGGAACTTTGAGCTGTTAGCTCAAATTCACTTCTGAGGAACTCCTCACAGCATTGTCTTAGCAAAGGCATCCATTTTATTTAAAATACTTGAATTACCTTTGAGCAGCAATAAATCCCTTCATTTTTTTCTTCTTTTAAAATATTTGATTTCCTGTTTTTCTGTGCTGGTACTGCTCAAAGTATCTAAATCACAGTAAAGAAAAATACCTGATGTCACTTTTCCTTATGTGTCAGAGATAGGCCTCTGTCTGCATGTAACAGCCCGTGTTTTAGTGTTCATCTTGAAGTGATCAGCATGTTTTAGACATTCTTTTCATAACAGTGTCATAAACAGAAACAGTGTACAGAAGGCATTCATGTCTCCAAGTCGAACTCCACTGTATGCCTTGGCCAGATATAGTGAATCCTTGAGACTTCTTTGCCAAAGTGATCCTGGAATAGTTTCTGGGACTGCATTTAAGTTACGTGAGAGATCAGGAGTGGTCTTCACCACCCATCCCCACAATAGTAGTGTTTTCTTACTGAGTTATGTAGTTAACAACATTGCTGAATTCCACGGGGGAGCACAGAAACAATGTGGTAGCCTACTTTGTGTGATGGATAAACAAAGGAAGTTTAACCAGCCATAATTTTGGCTGCATTTTTGACACACAGTTGCTATATAGGGAACTCTCATTGTGTTCGTGTCAGTTTGGCTTAGCATGTGATGCTTCAAGATGATGGCAATGCACAGATGAGAAAAGGTTGGGTTTTCCGTGTGGAAAAGGAGAGGCAGAGAATGTCTTTGTCTCACAGAATCATTGCCCTTACTTCCAGCAATAGAGACAGCCCCTTTTAAGATCTGAGTACTGGTAGTTCCTGCTGACCTAAGTTCTGCCCTGTTATGAATTATTAGGCTACTCTGCCAGAGTTGGATGTATCACATGGCACTGTGGAGACTTTTTGCCTTTCCAAAGTCCATATTATGGTGCATATTCTGTTTAATAAGGTCACAGAATCACAGAATTGGTAGAGTTGGAAGGGACCTCCAGAGATCATCCCATCCAACCCCCCTGCCAAGGCAGGGTCACCCAAACCAGGTGACACAGGAGCCTCCCTGAGTTGTTCTCCAGGTGTGATAACTCCTCCCTGAAGAGGCTTCATTTAATGAAATAGAAAGGTCATATGAGATTAAATATTTTCTCTGAGTGTCTTAGAAGCAAACACAGGGATCTGTCTAATGCTCTTCCATGCTTTTCTTTGTACTGGTGACACTAGATTCACAGAGTCTTTTCTTAAAGGAACACAAAACCCTTTGGTGATCAGTGAGACTAACTTTGTCACACATCGATTAGACCAGACTCACTCAGCCCATAGTTTGAATGCTTGGCATTTTTGAAGCAATGTACTTGTATAGAACATATTAACTAGTAGTATTTTCATTATTATCATGAACAGCTGTAAAAAAATTAGAGAAGCTAATTCAAAAAAAATTTTAAATCCAGTCAAAATTCGAATTGTTTAGTTGTGTTTCCATTTTCTCCCCCTAGCAGTTTCTATTCAGTCATTGCTTAAACAGGAATTGTAGCTGTTCCGACAGCTTTCATCCCAAGGATTCAGGCAGGAGGAACTTAATATTCCACTTGAATGTACTTTATTGCCACTGCTGCGTGGCTTTAGGAGTAGCATAATGGCAGGGATCCTGTCTTGGACATTTCTCAGTTCCTCCCTGCACTCCTCAACAGTTCCATTTCTAAGCTACACCCTTTCCCTTCAGAGAGTTAATTTTTTACTATAAGGAGGGAAAACTGGTCATGGCTGAATGGCTTTTGAAAAGAGGAAGACTCTTCTTCCTACGACTATTTGCTGGCATTGTTAAGTGTACATAGCCATTACAGGAGATACTATCCCCAAAAAATCTGTTCTGTAGTAGTTCTATTAACTGTACTGAACATTAAAGGCACTGACATGGACTGGACAAGAGAGAGAAGACAGATGAAGGTTCAAATTTGCAGTGAAGAGTGATCAATGAAGTTTTTTAGGTAATTTAGTGCTTGGAATTAATGTGTCCAACTTATTGACAGTATTAACAGTGTCATCTAGAATCCCATCCTGCTGTTATTAAACAGGGGAAAAATAGCTTAGTATTATTTCTGTTCTGTGTAGTATTTCTTTTATCTAGAATGCATGGGGAGGACCAAGAGTTTTCCATTGTATTCATGACTAATTTACTTTTTAGTTCCCAAATGCCAAATCAATTGCAAAGAAACTCCGTATGCATATTCAAGGCAGAAGTAAAGAGAATTTTTATAATTTGTATGATTGTTGTTACTATCATAGTAAACAAAAAGTGCACTCTCCAAGATTTGTGTCTAAAATGTGAGAGGATTTATTTTTCCTGAGCTTTTTAGTTTTTCAGAGTTTTTTTGAAGAAAGAGCCCCCAGTTCAGAAAGGGAAGGTACCTTTGGCAATGTTTTCAAAGGTACATCTTTAAAGATAGCTGTGCAAATCCCACAGGCATTTTGCAGAGAAAACTCTGCAAAAGCACAAAATCCTTTTTTTACTTACCAAATATTAGACTGTGAACACATGGAAACATTCTGCCTAATCTGTAGCATATTGAACCTTTGTATGCAGGACTGTATGTAAAGAGTTATTACTCTAATTTTCTATTTATGGCAAAAAGTTTATTCTGTTCATGTGGCTGGGGTTTAAAAGTGTGAGGAAATGGATAATTAATAATGCTAAAACCCCTGTGTGACTTAGTCTTGCTGTCAAAGATACAAAAAAGTAAATCAAAATATGCTTCATTTCAAATTGGTTGTATTTTCAGAAAAGAATATTCTTATGTCTTAAGATGGCATTTAGGAAATAATTGATAAACCAAGGCCTTTTAATAAAATGCTTTTGTTCCTTTGGACTTTTCTTAATTCCAAAACACCAGTGATATATTAAAACAAAGTTGGGTTTTCAGCAAAAGATGATACTGACCAAAAAAAGAAAAAAAAAAGGCGTGTTTATATGTTTTTAAGGTATCATTAAAGTTGAATATGCTTCTTTTCTTTACATTTAAATATGAGGTAGAGTAATTGACATACAAGACTACATTGAGATTGATATTACCAGAGAAAAGCAAGGGATTGCTTGTTACTCAAAGATTGCACCTTTCATAGTGATACCATTTGTGTTTTCTCCACTAGGCAAGCACTTCATAGCACTGCATAACTGGGGTTGGATTTTCAGATTTCAGCAAAGATCAGCATCCATTTGTCTTTTTAAAAGAATTGAAAGAAATGAGTGGAGTCAACAGATCTTGAAATTTTGTTTGCCCCAAGGCTCCAGTGATGCTTTTTCTGTTTCTGGGAGGTGTTCATTGCCTGCTGCCACTAATTTACTGGTCCTTGACATCTTCGACTTAAAAAACTGTGTCAGATACACAGTGGGGTTTCTTTAACAGTGATCTGCTGACACAGTGAACAATCTGAGTAAGTGTCAATAAGTGACACAGGGCACAGGCATGCTGTGTGTGATAAATGCATTTTGAGGCCCAAGGGCCAAAAGACAAACACTCTGTGTTTTACTCAGAAGGGAGCTACTGGGTGGGCTGTGTATCAGTAAATGATGGGGCCATCCTCTGTCTAGATGTTGTTAAGTCATGTCAAGAATCACAGAATAATTAGGGTTGGAAGGAATGTCTGGAGATCATTTAGTCCAGCCCCCATTCCTTAAAATGTTTGCTTTCCAAGTAAACAAGTAGCACCAAGCATTAGTTATATAGAAGAAAAAAAATACAGAAAGTTTATGCCTTTGATGAAGTCCTTAATCCATTTTCAATCCAACTGCTGCATTTGGACACAATAGTATGCTGACTAAATCAGCACAGATTCAGGAACCAAATGCAAACTTCTCCAGCAAAAGTACTTGAACCCAAGTCCAGTGATTAAAAAAAAATTCCAAAAAAAAACCTTTGCCTATGGGAAATTATACTTGCTTCAATGAAAAAGCAGGTGAATGGACAAGGCATATCATAGCTTTTATCTGTAGCACAAGCACCAGGAGCAGTAAAGACTGAAGAAGTACTCTAATCCACAAACTCCTGGGGAATTTCAGTGCCTTGAAAGGGCTTTGAGATAGTGAGCATCCTCCTGAAAAAAAGTACCATAATCTTACCAGATACTGACAGGGAACACCACACAGCTGGAACAAACACATCCAGATGATTTTTAAACCACCTGGATGATGTTTTCATGGTACAGGGACCAAGGGAGACAGCTGGGAGAGAAGCCCTCCTTTATTTGTTGCTTGTTGACAGAGAGGGTCTTGTGAGTGACCACAAAGCAATAGAGTTTGGAATCTCTGTTGGTGGGAACAAAGATGTATGTCATGCACCAGTCTAGGGAGTGTTCCCCCTTTCCTCGTGTACAAAGAATTTCAGTCTGCTGTAGTGTTGGGTATTTCATAGAGGCCTCTGTGATCCTTGATGTTACTTCAACTGCCCATTTGCACTTACACATCGAGTCATGGGATGGTTTTGTATAAAAACCTACAGAGATACAGGATGGTTTACATGCAAATGAGGGCGGGGAACAAAAGAAACCTAACACAATCTGAACTGGATGTAGCTCTTAATAAAATACAGCAGGAAGTTACTGAAAGCAACTTATGCATCCTATGCCAAGCAATCATTTGGGGTTTTTTTGTCTTTGTAGATGTTGACGAGTGCCAGGCTATCCCTGGAGTCTGCCAAGGAGGAAACTGCATTAATTCAGTAGGTTCGTACGAGTGCAAGTGTCCTGTTGGTCACAAACAGAACGAGGCAACTCAAAAATGTGATGGTAAGTGGTGGTGTTAGAGAACATACCTAAAAAGTGGTTTATGTAAGGCATTAGAGCACTCTAGTAATGATTATGACTAAACAGTTGAATAGTCATAGTATTTGTTTTGGACAGACAGAACATCCTTGAGCTGTGCTTTTTGTTTCTTCTTCACAGGGAGGGAGAAAGGAAGGGAGAGAGGGAGGGAGGGAATGAGGAAGGAGTCACCAATCCTGGCTCCTGCATCGGTCCATGTGGTGGGGTGTCCAGAATCCAGGGGATGCTGCCTGGGTTTTGTGGGGGAGCCTTTTTATAGATGTTTCCCCCCACAATGACAAAATTAGTTACTATGAGCAGTCTGTTTTTCTAGACCTTCCTGGAGATGGCTTGACCAGACCCAACTACAAAGTGTCCCTTGTTGGTCTAGTCTTCCATTTTCAGCCACAGGCTCTGAACTAGTTTCTGGCTGTTTCTCAGAGGCAGCTCTTCCCTATCTATCCATTCCTGTAATCTGTTCTAATCTATCCATAGTTACTTACCCTTATTTGTTAGAAGTGCAGTTGTTTTTTTGATTCTCTTAACCATGGTATATTTATTCTTAGCCCATGAGACTTGGTATAGCAGGAGTAGGGGAAAAAGTGCTTTTGCCCATACCAGATGAGATGGAAGATCCATCACCCAAAAAAAAACAACCCAATGCATTTCTAATGCAAATATATGATCAGAGCAGACAGCATCTGGATGTCTGTTATGATGGACTACAGCAGCAGCTCAATAAGTGAAGTTCCTGTTCTGATGATGTCTGTAATCTGCCCCTGGCAGTGCTCACACTTCTCTGCTGTTAACCCTAGGAGAGGTCCATGTGAAGGGGCTCCTCTCAGGCAAGGATGCAGTTAAAATACATCAAATGCATGTTCTCGTAGAGATCCAAAAAGTGCAGGTCATTCTGTGTATGTTGTTTTTCTGCCTGGCATCTGCTCTCCAGCCTTGATGCCAAAAGAACTTACTCAGTGATATGTTTCCTTTCTTCTGAAAACAGTAGTTAGAAGTTAACTCTTTGCATTCTACTTCCTTACCCTATCCAAAGCTCAGCTTCATTTGTTGAAAATGTTGTTCTGCATTTCTCCCTGATGGTGTCCACAGGAAAAGGTGAATGCATTTTTAACACAGATCCGCTTAAAAACCTGTGATGCCTGTTGGGACGATGCATAATAGGACTGAAACATTATCTGCAGTCTGAAATATTTGCTTTTATTGCATGGTTCACTAATCAATGGGTTTTCATTTCCTGTTTTCTTGGCAGCCTACTGCAGAACAGGTCTTATGCTCTGGCTGTGTTTTTCTAAGCCCCTGCCAGTTCTCTCTGTGGCAAAAATTAGGTACTAATTAGTCCCTGGTCACAGCTTCCTCATTAGCTTCCCTAGTCAGATAATTCCACACAGGGAATTATGCAAATAACAACCTGCCCTGCCGAGTTTGTGCTGACATTTCTGGGGAAAAAAACACAACATGGAGCGGTTACTTGTCCATTTCCCAACACTTCACAGCCCAGGTGGCAATGCCAGAATTACACCACGGTGATACCATGTTTGCATTATTCCAACAGTGGAGCAGAGAACGAAAGCCAACCCATATCTTTATTCAGGCTTTTTTGTTTGTTAAATTAAATATTCATAACCTCTCAGTGTTAGATTCATAGGATAAAACTATAGCCAGTTCTTAAAAAAATTACACTTTTAGTGGAACTGGTTCTTTGAGTGAAGTTACACCATTTATATTTAGTTATTTTATATATATCTATATTTATATTTATATATATATATTTATATATATATGGATTGGGCCTTTGGGAAGGATGTAAGGAATTGATGTCCTAAAGGTTAGAACCTGTGTACAGAGAAATTATTTAATAGAAACTGCAATAGAAACTGCATTATTTTATGAAGTCTTTTATTTGAAGCATAGTGTAGAAATGGTGTGGTATGGAGTACTCTGCCCATTCCTTTCCCTTCTTTAGATATGAAAAAACAGATCAAACATTCCTGGCTGTAAAGGACAAAATCCGGGTTGGAGTCAGGAACTAGTTAAGGCTCCAGTGTTCAGAGGCAAAGGCTGGAATCTTACACTAACTATTCAGACCTCTTTTATAACAGCAGTTCTCTTACTTAAGATGGATTTGAGCTACCCTACTATATTCTCTGCCCTTAAGCATCCAGATGTATTTTATAGGTTAGGGTTTTTTCTTCTGTTGTTCTTCCTGGAAACAGTAGCTATTGTTAGAATAAATGTTCATGTTGTGCTTTTTGTACCATAGTGCATTTTCATAGAGCTATGCTAAGAAATAAACATTGCTTTGCTGGGCTGTTTGCTTGCTTTATATTCCCATGTTTCTTTTTTAATTAAAATGATCAGTAAAAAAGCTTACCAGATTTGTTTTGAGCCTTAGATTACAGTTTACAGAAACTAACCATTCAGAAATTAATTGTGTATCAGTAAAGAGGGTTTAAAGGATTTCCAAAGCACATGAGCACAATTTGCATGTGTAGCACTGTGTGTGTGCCCTCATGTGTAGAGATGCAACTAGGTAGTTTGGGAAAATATGAACTTTAAAATTGACCCAGCTCAGGGCTCCACATTAGCAATTTTATTTATCCTGATTTATAGACTTCCCACAGTAGTCAGGATGACTCCTTCCACTACTGGCAAAGCTATGGAAGGATTCAAGGCACGTGAGCTCTAATGGGCACAGGGTTGAAAAATTTTGGAACAGAATTTCTTCTTACTGGTATTTCAGGGGTCTAATAAATGTGTTCTACTTACTGTTTTCAAATAGAAAATACATCATGCACATTGAATAAGCGTAGTTAGTTAGGACACCCTCTACAGTTAAAGGAATTCTTGAAGGTAGGATGCCTCTGATGCTTTTCCAAGAAGATATGTTGCTGTACTCTTGACATCAAAGGGTTAGGACTATACAACACAGGCTAACTCCTTTTTTCCTTTTTCCTTTTTTTAAATGTGGCACCAAAGTGTGAATAATCTCCTAAAAGAAATAGTTCTAATTTCCCTGCTTTAATATATCCTTTCATTAGGCTGTGTGCTATTGAGATTTGATCCTACCAGGTGTTACTGTGGAATAAAACTATTCTCAAGGAACCCTATTCCAGAACTCGACATCTAAGAGCCCCATTTCTGGTACTTCTAAATCAGTTATTTATGAAATCCTGCTTACCATAGCAATAAAAGTCGTGAATTCAGAATTGCGGGTAGCCAGGCTGGGTTTTTTTTGGCAGAAGCTCACCTGTTAATACATCTGCAAAGTTTATACCATAAACTTAAATTGGTTCTCATGCTAAGATGGGCTTTCTCATCTCGTGGAACTGTAGCTGTTCATGCCACCAATCTTCTTCACCCTCAGCACAGCATCTCCTCTTACTTATCTTTGGAGCAATTTCCCTGAGACCACTAATTTATGTATTTTGGAGGGGGAAAGGGAGGAAATTGAGTAACTTTTCCAATCAGCCGTCCTAAAAATAGCCCTTCCAGAGGTAAATCTCAGAATTTCCAGTCAGAGGTAACGGAGGTATTTTGAAATAATTGCACATGCAAGGACCAGGAAGGGGGAAGGAGAGACAGAGATTTGGCTCAAAAACTAGTGAAACAAAAAAATCTATATTGCTTGGTACTGCTCCAGGGAGTAAAAAAACTTTTTCTTCCATAAGGTTCTTCACATTAATTGATGAAAAGCTGTTTTACTCTCCACATGCAGAAGACTGTGGAGTCTTCCTTCCACTCTAGTCACTGCCCAGATTTCAGGAAGGTACTTTTCCCCTTCCCAGCATCCTGTAATTCTTGGACAAGAGCCCTAGACAGTGTTAAACTCCCGTGTGTTGAGAAGGATGATCTACATCCTGCAGGTTTGCAGAGGTGGTTAACTTCTTCCTTCCTGTGTCCTTCACTTGCCAGCTGCAAACTCCCCTTTCTCATTGCCTCAGTGGGCTTTCTACTCTATGGCCACTACTTCGAAATTTGGTTTCCTTTGGTAGAAGGTCATGTGTGTTCTTGAAAATTACTGCCTTTAAAAGAGCAGGAACCTGTGCCAAACAGAGTGAAAATGAAGAATAAACTTTCAATGGCCCGGTGGTTTTAGTAGTCAGATTCATTTGTTTTGTGTTTTATTTTTTTTCTTTCTTCTGTGTAGTAGCTGTTGTTGTTTGTCTCTCAGAATGAATAAGAATGAAGTGCTATGCAACCTACAAGATTTAAGAGCCACTGTCTAAGAGAGTGACAGAATGAAACACGTTTTGGAAATGGTGCGTTCCTGGCACAGGGATTCTTAAATTTAACTCGCTCACATAGCACTAGTGAGAATTGCCACCAGTTTTGTGCCATCCCTGTTGTGTGAAGAGCTTTTGCATTGTCAGACTGTTGTTTCCATGCTGGTAAATTGTGAGCTCTACACAGGTCATATCTTTATCAAAGTTCGGGCGCCTCTGATGTTTAGAATTAGTCTTGGGATTTATTGTTGGAACCACTACAGCAGTGATGAGAAGCAGTAGTGTAGTTTTTCCTTGAGACTGAAGGTATGCTTCAGGGGAGAGTAAATTGAGGGAGTTTCCTTGCCTGAGTGCCCAGTGACTGCCATTGGGAAAATGTTATTTTCCAGGGAAAAAAAAAGTTCTTCTCTCAGAGTCCTGATTTTGTGCAGTTTTCTTGCCTGCCTTTCTGATGTGATGTTTCAGGCTGTCTATACAGAAGACAGTATTTTTGTTTAAAAGCCCTGTGGGTTGTGAAGGACCTGTGCTGCATGGAAGGTCTCAGCAAAGTCAGTCGAGGCTGCATGAAAGATCTCAGGATGCAGCAGCTTTGGTTCAGTTTGATTTACACACACGGTTTCTGATTAAATCAGATGGTGAGCAGTCCCTCATGCTATATAGGCTGTCTTTAATATAGTAAATTACTGCAAGATTTCAGAGATTTCCTGGGCAATTATTTGGTTTTGATTTATGCCATCATTTGGAATCCTGGAATCTCTGCAGTGGGGTAAGTATGAAGTCTTAAATGAAAGCATTATTTCTTAGAAATGTTTTCGTTGAGCAAAAATGACACTCATACTTGAGCTGAGCTCTAAAATGTGGGAGATAGTTGTCATTTTAATGTAAAATTCAAATTTTTTTCATACTCTGAAGTGCTTAAATGGCCTGATTAAAATTACAGAACTTTTGCTTCCTCTGATTCTTCTCCATAGTGTAGAACAAAGGCCATGGGATGCTTATATGTATGGACTAGTTGGAGAGTTTGAAGATGTGCTATTTGTAAGATAAATTGTCTTTTTTACAATGACTCTCTGGATGACATGACAGCGGGAGAGGGAGTGTTTTATTCGTACCTTCACTTTACAAAGAACAGTTTTCATATTTCTAGTGGCGTTATGGCAAAACTTCATCTTCCTTTCAGAACTTGAATGTCCTCTGCAGGTCCCTGTCTAAAGGGAGTTCCCCAGTGGGGAGTTACCTCTTTAACACCCTGTGCATGCCAGATAATTTT
>JAWWTY010000088.1:5557226-5649935 GCA_035222235.1 Margarornis squamiger
TCCTTTGAGCTTTCAGTGTGGAGAATGCAGTGATCTTACCCTAAAATAGCACCTGCTAAAGTGTATTTCACAAGTAGTTCATTCATCTGGAGAGAATTTCTGGACTGATGGGTCCAAGGAAATGAAAGGTTGGTGTAAGAGTGCAAGCCCAAGGTTTTCTCACAAGGAAGGTGGATACCTTCAGGGTCATCACAAGGTCATTTCTGTCTTATGCTCTTGCTGGTGCTTCTCCTGCATTATTTGAAGTGAGACAGTCTGGATTTAACACTCAGACTTTTTTTTTGTTTTGAGGTTTGTTTCACAGTGTGAAAGCTAATTTTAGTTAATATTGCAGCCAGATTTTTACAAGGTTAAGCCAAAGCCTTGTACCTATGACTAGCTTTGGTGCTGAGCCATGCTAACCTTGTTGTATCATATCACTCCAACAAGGGAACTCACCTCTTGCTAGTTAGAAAGTTGGCACATGTTTTGCCTGTTTTCTCAAATGCCTCCTATGTTAAACCTGGGCCACAGTTCACATTCATAGCTACTTGGAAAACTAATGTAGAGTGGTTGCTTAAAACTTTGTTACTAAAATGACCCTAAAAATATTCATGTGTCTAGAGATTGTCACAGTTGTAGAATGGATTACTTAGAATGGCATGTTTGTATAAATGATCACGACACAGGCTTTACTCTCATGCTTTTCTTCCCCCTTATATTTCTTCTCTGCTGTTCTTCACATCCTTAACAGTAAAAATACAGTCGTTCTCATTGTCTCTGCTCCTCATTGTGCTTCCAGTTTGTTCTGGGAGAGCACACAGTGCTCTCAGACCCGGTGTCAAGTGCTTTAGCAGCCCCTTATTACATACAGCAACTCATTTATCAGCTTGATGACATCTCACTTTATATGTATTTACATCCAAAACTGCTTCAATGTTCAGACGAGGCCACCACTTAGTTAACACAAATATTGGAATGGGTCAGTGTTTGGTTGCATTTGAAGGGCTTGGTCAAAATTCTTACTTACAAAGGTTGGAGCATTAGGAGCCCAGCAAGCAGTCAGATCTGATAAGCAGTATTTCTGTGACTGCAGGAGCCTAGAGCTGTCATGCTTGGCTGCTGTACCATACTTCTTCCTTCAGCTGCAGAGCAGGGTGTGTGTTTTGGTATTGCATTGTCTCTGCTCTGTTCTTAGAGGTGGCACTCAGTCCGTGTCCTTCAGAGGAAACCTCTGTGTCCTGCAGTGGTGCCCCCCCATGTGTGTGTAAGGAAAACCTCCTTTAGATGGCAGACAAAACCATTTGCAGTATGCAAACACACCAGGAATACTTCACTCAGATAATCTGAGTTGGGTAACAACTTCAGTTCGGAAAAGCTCTCTTTCCCTCTTTGTAATACAATATGTACTAGTGCTGTGCTAATTATCCTGTGTCCTTCCCTTTTTTGGATAGATATTGATGAGTGCAGCATCATCCCAGGGATTTGTGAGGGCGGTGTGTGCTCTAACACTGTGGGGAGTTACTTCTGCATCTGCCCTCGGGGTTATGTCACATCCATGGATGGATCCTGCTCTCCTGGTAGGTACTCCAGCTGTCTGGCTCTTCCCCCCAACCCCAGGGCCTCACTCAGTGCTAACTCACTTGCATCTCTGCTCCAGCTGCTTAAACCTCACAGCATCCTCCTCTGATGATGCTTTCCACCTTCATTTAAACAGCAGATCCCTTTGTGGTGGCTCATTGTAGCCTGAGATCTGGCCATTCGTTGCCAAAAAAGCTCTAGGTGCCTCTCTGCTCTTTAGGCAAACATAGGAAATGTTAATTATATGTGTTTCTTAAACCTGCATTTGTGAAATCAAAAGTTACACTCACTTTGGTTCTAAAGGAGCAAACATTTATCCTTACTTGGTACTTTAAATCCCTAAATTAAATAATTTAACCTTTAGAGATCAATATAAGGCATGTATATAAACTCAAAGGCTTTAAGTAGCATGTGCTGATGTGCCACTACTTTGATATACACAGGTAATACACCAAGTGTTGAATTTCAGTAGATTGCAGCTTTTACAGGACAATGTATTTAAAAGCTATCCCTGCTTATTTCTGCATATGGGAACTTCCTTTATAGAGCTGCACGTGTCAAATATATATGATATAAACCATTATGATTAATTGAATACAAATACTACATACCATGTTTAAAAACATTGACAATTGCTAACAATAATGTCATTTCTAGACCTCACATGGTTCCTCTTATTTCAGATGTCTCAAAGCACTTTGTTCTCATGTTGGAGAAGGGATGGGAAGTCTGAATTGCAGATAAATGATGTTAGCCAGTAGCAGCACTACACCTAAAACAGATTTCAAATGAATAATTTTTTTAAAAATGTAGCCAGCTTCTGTTTATACAGGTTTACCCAAGTAGTGCCAGCTTCAAATATATTGTGGCTGGCCTCAGGAATAGTGGAAACCTCTGATTTCCAATATGATCAAAATTTCTATGGATTTTTGGAATTTTTTTACAGTCTGATTTCTAAAGTCAGCTCCCAAAACTAGTTGCACAAAAATCACATGCCCTAGTCTGCTAAGGCAGGCTCTCAAGTTTACCATATTAGAGTATAATTTGTATACTGTGGAGTATAATTTCTCCTTTGCTTAGGAGAAAATTGAAGAATGTAAACTTTAACACAAATTATTTTACTCTCCCTAGTTTAAGATAAATATTTGCTTTCAACCAAAATATTAGAATCTGTTCAGTTACTGTAATTAGTACCATGTCTTTCCAAATCAGTTTAGCTTTTCTCCTAGTCAGCATTCAGAGTGTGACAATAAAAGATCATCTGTCCTTGAAGGAAAGTAGTTTTTGCATGGTTGTGAAAAATGCAGTCTGTTGAGCAGAGAATATAGAATTTCTTCAGTCAGATATATGTAAACCCAGGAAAAACTCATTGTATGAATTTAGTGATGTTGCTTTTGCTACATGAAGTACCTTGGGTTTCGCCATAGCAGGGCTTTTATATATATGAATGTAGTTTTTGTTGCTTTCTGTCTTTCACATCATCCATATTTCCTGTCAGATTGAGCAGACTTCTTGCAAGCTGGAGTAGTACAAGACTAATGTCGCTGCACCTGTGTGGTCCTGCAGTAAATCCAGTGTAGAATGCATGGGTGCTGCTCATCTCAGATCAATATTTGGTGTGGTTTGGGGGTTTTTTGGGGTTTTTGGTTGGGTTTTTTTGTGTTGTGTCTTTTTTTTAATACAACTTGTAAAACATTTTAATCCTTACGCTCAGTGGAGAAGAGAAAGTAATTCTGAGAGTCCATTTTACCATTTTTTTTTTTATTTTTTTTAATGCATTACCTTGCAGACCAGAGGGCAGGTACGTGTTTCTCCGGGGCTGTGAGCGGCCGCTGTGCCCAGGAGCTGCCAGGGAGGTTCACCAGAAGGCAGTGCTGCTGTGAGTCTGGACGCTGCTGGGCCATGGGCTCTGCCCCAGAGATGTGCCCTGCCAGAGGGTCTGGTGAGTGGCTTTTTGGTTGGCTTGTTTGGCTTGGTTTGTTCCCCCCTTCTTGCTGTCCATTCGGTGGAGGTCACAGGGATATTTTAAACTGCTTTGAAATGTGGGCTAAATGGAAAAAGGAAGGCAGGAATTACATTATTATTCATTCCTGTGTTTTTAATGCTGATATTGCCATCTGTGAACCATTTTTTTTCTGGTCCATGATTGTTTGGCACTCTTTAACGTCCTTTTGTTGACCTTGGAAATAATTCTTGGGAAATGGGAAAGATTTTGTGGTCAAGCTCAAAGAGGAAACAACTGTGAGGGTCCATAGTTAATTTTGATTTAAAGGAATAGCTGCTCTCTTGTTCCATTACATTTTGGGTTACTTTGAACTTGAAATGCATCGGTATTTTGGTTATTCTTTCAGCTCTGGTTGGAGAGCCACAGTCCACCTCCCTAGTGAAAGGTGTTTTCTTTGTCAATGTCTCTGAGTGACCAAGGAGTTGCAGTGCTGCTGGCAACACATCAGCAACTAAGGTTTCAACAAATAGTTGTAAATTACAGTTTTTATCATTTTTAATGTCCTTCCTTAAGCAACACTTGTCACAGTCACAGGATCTGAGATTAGGGGAGAGAAAGGAAACACGTAACATCTGGGAGATGAGGACCTGGATTTCTGATTTTTGTGGGACACAAAGAACAGCATTTTATTTAACAAGCTGACTTTGAAGGGTTGACTGACTTGATGCTTCCCTGTTTGACAGAGGAGCACCGCAGGCTGTGTGTGGATGGTGCTGCTGCCAGAGGTGGTTCCAGACGTGGTGGATCGGGAGGAAATGGGTTCCTTCCTGGTGGCAATGGCAATGGCTATGGCTATGGCCCAAGAGGGGCAGGATTCATTCCCATCCCTGGAAGCAATGGCTTGTCCCCAGGTGGAGGTGGGGCAGGTGGTCAGAGTCCCGCTGGAAGTGGCCCAATAATTACAGGGCTGAGTGAGTGCTTGCTTTGTTACTTGTTCCTCTCTTGTTTTGCTATTCCTTCTATTTTTCCTTTTTTCTGCTTAGTTTTTAGTCTGGATATGATACGATGTTCTTAACACTTAGAAATTACTTCGTCTTTCAAGCACATTAAAGGCATCTCAGTTAATACATAAGGAACCCTTTTTTTAACAAGAGCTCAGATTTAGAGAACTGTTTCTTGACTTCAGTAGCAGAATCCTTGAGCCTGTGACGTGTCTTTGTCATCAGTAATAAATCTCTAGATTTCCAAGTGTTTTAAAAAAACCAGCAGAGTTTAAAATAAGCTGTCCTCTGTCTTCTTTCTTCCAAATATAATTATTCTGCAGAAACACTGCCTGGACTGAAAGCTCAATATAATATTCATTTATATTAATATAATATTATAATCATTATATAATATATATAATTATATAATTATTTATATTCATATAATACAGTATGAATATGATATTCAGGCAGAAGTGTCATAGATACGTACCATGCTTATAATGTGTAAACACATCTCTGGGATCACAACCACAGAGATAATAAAATGCAAAGAGTATTACTAAGGGAGGTCCACCAAAAAGAGAAAACACATGTGAAGTGTCTGCTTCAACTTTCACACAAATTGAGGTTTATTCATGAGGCCACTGACAGTCTCATCAGGCTGTACACAGAAATGGCAAATAATATTTAAGAACGTTTGTCTAATTTTTTTTTTATTATTATTATTTTTGTTATTTCCAAGAGCTGTTTGTTGTTGTCAGTTGACTGTCACATCAACAGATAGTGCTTGGAAAAAAACCTTTTTCGGATATGTGTGTGCACTTGATAACATACTTTCTGAAACCAAGTATAATCTACATGTTTATTTCCATCTGGAAGTGTAAATATTTGCCTCACTCTGTGTTTTCCTGTGTTAGCAATACTGAATCAGACAATAGACAGCTGTAAGCACCATCCCAACCTCTGCTTGAATGGACGGTGTGTGCCAACCCTTTCCAGCTACCGGTGTGAGTGCAACATGGGGTATAAGCAGGATGCAAACGGGGATTGTACTGGTGAGTGCACCTTTCTAAACTCCATTATTCACCTCTACAATGCTAATATTTCTCTGCTTTGAATCTGGTGGGGTTTTTTACAAAAAATGTATGTTAATTTTAATGATACTGCTCTTTTGAAAGTGCAAAGACCATGGTATTAGTTACACTAGGATAACTTCAGCTCTCTGTGAGAGTTATCTCTTTTCTTACAAAAAATAAAAATCTTTAATTGCAAATACTGGCATTGAGTATTCCTATTCCTGTCCTTGATGGGTATTGTACATTTTTGACAATAAAAGTTGTGTTTCATTTAATTTTCTTTTTTGTTATGCTCACATAGCTGCATTTTTGCTATGGGATTTAGAGTTGAGCTGTGATCAAGCTGACGAAGGGTAGAATTTATGCTTTTCCTCCTTACAAGGATTAATGACAGTTTGAAAGATATCAAATAATTTAATAATTCCATTAATTAACTTCTGGTTATATAAATTACAGGATGTTCACTATATAAAAAGCTGAATTTGGGATTCTGCACTTCAGTTACCATGGACTTCACTCTAGCAGTGACAAAAGCTCATCGAGTATTTCAGGGAAAATACAAGATTTGGGGGTTTCTGTGAGGTAGTTATGTGGAGAAAAATCCTCTGCAGATATATCTTAATAAATGTATGGGATCCTAAATAGAAAGTTCTGGTTATGTTTTTGATTGAACATTTGCTTACTAAATTTTTTTAAGGAAGTTTGAGATCTGTGAATGAAAAATACTGTGTAAGAGCTTGTTGGCCTGTTAGGCTTTTCCCACTGAAACTATGGCTTTAGAATCCATTTCTAGCGTGTCTGTGGATGGGGGTGGGAAATACAGAATCAAAGAATTTGGAAAATTGCAGCTGCATGAAGGCTTAAGGAAATCTTGTCATCCAGGACTACTCAGTGGAATCCAAGTGAGGATGCTGCAGGCAGATTTTGACGTGGGTGCAGCAGAGAGGATGTCAGCCAGAAGATGGGCAGGGAGCATCTCTGGGTTGTTTCAGATTCTTCCTGCTATTGCTGTATGGCAGACTGAGTGTCAGGACCAGCCTGGCTTGGCTCCCCGCCCTCTGGAAAAGTGAAATGTGACAACTGTCACATAGTGCTTTTCATTTGAAGTCCCTCTTTCTTACCATGTTTAACTTCTCTGTTTTCCTTTCTCTGGTCGAGCTGATACTCTGCACCTGAAACTTGCACTTATTTGTAGCTTCATCATTCCTGACCATTTTACCCCTCTTGTTAAGAAAATGGGGATTCCACCCCTTTCCCAGGCATTTGCACTGCTTGGAGGGTCAAACATCCAGAAAGTTTTCAAAACATCTAATTTAATATTTTTCAAAAAGAATCAGGTTATTATTTCTTGTATTATCCAGACTATATAAGGAAAGAAGTTCAGTACCTTTCTCACTCAACTTTTTGGTACTTGAAGGCTGTCACAGTTCTTCCAAGTTGTCCTGTATGATGTAGTGAGCCCAGCTCTTCCAGCTTTTCTGTTTGGGTGAGAGTTTTCTGTACCTCTGATCTCTGACTGGGATGTTCAAGAGGCTCAATCTCTTGTTGCATCCTTGGGCCCCAGGAGCTGTAAGTGCACTGTAAGTGGCCATTAGGAGTTTTATGATAAGTCTGCCTTGCATGGCTATTCTTCCTTTGTAGTGTATAGAGAACCCTGGCACATCTGTTGCAGCACTAAATTCTGCATCACTGAAATCAGTGATATTTTTAACTGTGGTGGACCTTGACTCTTGAGGACTGTCTTGAATTGTGCTGAGCACCTTCTGGAAGCTGGCATGTTGAACTAGCTTGTCTTGTTGAAATCTAGTTTACATCTAGCTTTCTTATTTTTTGTTACTTGGGGATCAAGTTGAAGATAACATCTGAAGCACCCAGGTGTTTCCTATCTATTTGATAACATAATATAGGTATTAAATTTTTATTAATTTTGCTAAGTTCAAAAGAAAAAACAAAGAGTAATGACAGAAATCTGAATACATGGCAACTGAAAACCACTGAAAGCTACTTTGTGCTTGTTATCAGCAGGTACCATAAAGACGGCATGTGATTAAGTATTAGTTCACTGTGGCACTTAAGCTTTGAATGCCTTTAAACTCACTTTTTTTCTTAATTTGTGGAGCATGGAATACAACAGGCAGCGGTGAGGTGAAAATTACTGTGGTTTGACACTGTGCCAAGCATTTGATTAATTAAATGCACATATTGATGTTGTAGCATATGCAGGTAGGAGTCAAGGAAAAAAAATGAATTGTGGGAAATAAAGCAAAGCAAATCATGATGCAGGTGATAAGGTTTAATGTCCTAAATAAGAGATTACTCTGGATGAAATGCTGGGAATTAATAATACTAGGAAATTATAGGTAAGTAGACAAACCAAAGGCCTCATCTGAGCTAGGTTGAAATCAGGGGAAAAGACCCCAAAAATGGCTTCCAGCGAGTTTAAGTGTCATTCTGCCTATTTTTTGAAGGCATGAAATGAATCAGTCATGAATAATTTCAACTCTTCAGAGGTTTGCCTTTTGAGTAGCTGCTTGTGTTCAGAAGATTTTTTACAAGAGAGTGAACTCTATGAATTGTAAATCAGTCTGTGAACTCTAGAAATAACATGGCTTTGTTTCACTGTTATTTGCTATTTGTATTATAAAGAAGTAGCCAGAGTGTCTCAATTGCCACACTGAATCAGGGATTTGTGAACTGTAATTGCTATAAATCACACAATTTTTTGTTGGAAATAAGAGGCCAGAACCTAACTGCATGGACTTTCTGTGTGTACTGATACATATTAAATTAAAGTCTTGCTTAAGTCTAACCTGACTACTCCTCTCACTACTGAAAGAACAGTCTTGGGGCTTTGGAAACAGGTTTTTTTCACTATATGGGATTATTTTAATAGTATATAAAAGGACACTGTTTCTGTACTGCTCTGCCTCTATGGCTGTTCTATTACCCAAGCAATAAATTAAGAAGCCATGTAGATATTTCTGTACAGAGTTAAAGTCTTATTTTAAAATTAATCCTGTGAAACCAAAAAAACAAACAAACAAACAAAAATATGTTACTGCTGCCTGACCTAAACTTGTATTATGCTATTCTCAGGTAGAAGAACCTGATGGGTCAAGGAACCATAAGTGTCCTAAGTGATCTGACACTGAATGGTCAGTCCTTTTCCACAAAACAAAAGACAGCTTTAATGTTCTTATTCATTTAATTTTCCTTGTTTCATTCTGTTTATAAGATCTCTGGATAAAACTGCAGGGACTTTAAAAGTGGCAGCAAACCTGTGGGTCGCTGTGTTGAATTTTAGTTGTTTTGTGGATACAAATATTTGAACTTTTGTAATGTGTCTTCAGATGCATTGCAGTGAGTGTTTCAAGGGGGTTTTGGAGCTTTCATACTGTGCCTGGTAAAGTTCTGAGAGTTGTTAGGGATGAAAAACTGAAAAGTGGAGATAAGTGTGATGCAAGTGCTGAAAGAGAAATATTTGACCTTGAAGAAGGTTGTGCTGGGAGATAGAATAAGTGGGTTAAATATCTGTGTCTCAGATGTTTCCTGTTTATACTGGTGGAATATGCATGCTTGCATTGCAACCTCAAAGCCAGCAACTCCTTTATATTAACATACATTTGCTATTTCCCTGAGTTATCAAGAAAGAGCTTTATAAAAATAAGAGCATCCTAAGATGCATATTTTATGTGGGAATCATGTGATGCACATGGCTTTGGAAGGATTTTCTAAGCTTAAGTCAGCTGTTTCATAGAGAAACTCTGCATTCCTGCTGTGCAATTTATAAATTAATTTACAGTGAGATCCATTTCTAGCATGAACATACTTGGGGTTTTTTTAACAGATCCAGCAAGTCAAAGCCTGTAATACAGAAAGTCATAAATGTCGCTCTGCCTTAATGAAGATGCATTTACTGGTTTCTTCATTGTATTTAACACCCTGAGTTTCTCTTTATCATGTTTCATTCTTGTGGTTTTACTGCAGTGGCAAACAGCTGCTGTGCAAATGTGAGTGAGCAGAATATCTGTGAGAGGAGGCATTTCCTTCTGCCATTTGCTGTGCCTTTATTCATTTAGCTGTTTACACAGACTGTGTCTGTGCACCAAGAGTGCTGTAAACGAGTTCATTGTATCAGTGATTTAGGTAAACACAGATATGTGTGTTCATGCTGCTGCTTTTAACTGTGTGTGCATTAGCAAAGTAAATCCTGTTAAATGCATGGTCTTAGTTATGATTAAATTAGAACAAAACTAACCTTTTGCCATATTTTAGAGTAATTCATGGACCATGGGTATTTATGAATATGTATATTGCGTATTTATGTTCTATTTAACATAAATATTCTTTTAAGTTTAATTTCTCATTCCACCCCACTGTTTTGAAGATGTAATGAACTAAGCTTTAGAACCAGATTTGATACAGGGTGAGTGCAGATGTTCACAAGAATTGCCCCTGGGATTTTCCTGGTATTTCTGGAAGCATACACTGCAAATGTGTGGGAAAATCATAATTATTAAGAACTGATCAGAAGTGGCTTCACTTACCAAGAGCTTCCTATGGCAGCTTATACCCAGATACTAAAAACCCTTGCAAATCACCATTTCCTCTGTGGTGTTAAACCCTGCCCAAATGAAGAGATGAGCAATTCCAGACCTGTAAATGAAATGGATGGTGTACGGAGGGGAAAAAAAAATCAAATTAGCAAAAGTGATTGATTAGTAAAGGGGGGTTTCATCAAGGCATCTGTTCAGTATGTAACCTGTAAACTGAGCTGTAGCAGAGGCTTAGTGCTTAGGTCATCCTCCCTTGGTGCAGGGAGTGAGCCAGACCAGTGGGATGCACTTGCTCTGCTCCCTGGGTCACAGTGGGCAAGGATCCTGCAGGGTTTGGAGGAGTGTCATGGGGAGAGCAACTGATGTCATTTTAGATCTGGGAATAGGTGTCACAAGCCAAAGGCACAGCTGGCTCATTGGTAACCACTGGGGGACCGGATTTGGAAGGGTTCTTGAAAGGATCTCTTAAAGTTTTCAGAGCCCTGTGCCATATAGAACTTACTTAGAATAGCAGTTATGCAACATTTGAGGTGGTTAGAATGTGTTTGGTTACACCTAAATACCCAAAATCTTTGGAAAGGAGGGTAAGGTACACTATAGAAAAGGGTTAGATAAAGTCTGGCTTTACTCAAATGCAAAGACTGGGGTTGAAGATGCAATAGGGCATAAATAATTGAGATGTGGTGCACAGGCTGTGGTCTCATTAAGAATCCCTCCTGCTGGTGTGTGGCCCGCCCTCACATTTTTGCAATAAACCTGTAATAAAATGGGGGTGGTTTCTGGATGCCATGGTTTGCTCTCATTTTAAAGTGCCACTTTTGATTTGTATTGGTTTTATTCTGAAGGAGAATAAATGGTCATTGAGTTAAGTGAATCTATGTTGTATCAAGTGTCGTTCACTTTCACTAGGCAACCATCAGATCCCATATCTGAAAATCCTTGTGGATTTGTTACTTTTGTCTTTTAAGATGCTCATAAATTATGCAGTGCCATTTCACTTCTTAAAAACATCTGCCTAGTGGAACTAAGAACAGCCCAGTGTTTCTAGGAAAGTAATGGTTTCTCACCAAGAACAAGTTTCAGTGTTCAACATTTGACTATTAGTTACCATCTTTTTCACTTGGGAACTTCTAGACTCAGGGAGAAAAAAGTGTTGCAGATGTTGTGAAGCCGCTAATGCTTCTCTGTGCTGCCAGCAGATGTTGATGAGTGCACATCAAACCCCTGCTCCAATGGAGACTGTGTCAACACACCTGGTTCCTATTACTGCAAGTGCCACGCAGGTTTCCAGAGAACTCCCACCAAGCAGGCTTGCATTGGTAAGAAAATTGCTCCAGGTCTGCAGGCATTGCAGATGTTCTGACCCCTTGCATCAGATTCCACTGGAGTTCAAGGAATGGCAGGGTGATTTAAGTGAATCCCAGCAGTGGCTGAATTCATCGGTGCTCCAGTTCTGGGCTGCCATCCTGTTGGTTCTGTTGTTGTCTTTTAATGTTTAAACTGTATTCTGGAATATCTGTCCCCTGGCCAGGGAATTTTCCAGACAGAATCTCTAGGAAAAAAAAAAATATATATATATATAATGACCTTTATATATTTATGTATGTGTGAGTAGATTTTTAGGGGTATTCATGAAGTAATTGCCAAGCATTACAAATATACCATTTTCCTCTGATGCAGCGAGAATAAATCCTTAACTGACATTTTATAAGTAATGTTTAAATGATATGCCAGTGTTTTTCAAAGCAATTACTGTCACTAGATGCATTTTTGTCTTACACTATTTCTCTGGTTGTGTAGGAGGTGTTTTTGTTGGGTTTTTTGTGGTTGTTTTTCTCCCCTTAGATATCGATGAGTGCGTTCAGAATGGTGTTCTTTGTAAGAATGGCCGGTGTGTAAACACTGATGGAAGCTTCCAGTGTATTTGCAATGCTGGGTTTGAACTGACCACAAATGGAAAGAATTGTGTGGGTAAGATCTCTTCTAAAGAATGGGGCAGGCATTAGCTTGGTGATTCTATAAATTGTGTTTCATACTACAGGTAAGGATTATTAAGGATTACCTTATTTTAAAATAAGCTGAACTTAGAGGCCCTTTATTTAAATAGTTACCGTAACAAACTGTATGATTTCAAAGAAAATTTGAGATAATTTTTGGTTTTGAAGCTGTATCTCTCCTCAAGAGTCCCAGGAATAGCATTTTTCCCTAAAGCTTCATAGCACGTGCTCCCTATATATCAGCACTGCTGAAGAAATACTTGATTTTAATTTTAGCCACTCTGTGTGAAAAAACCCCAACTTTCTAGATAAACAACAAGCTTAATTCTCTCAGGTGATTGAAGCTTGTTATCTTTTCATGTGTGAAAGAAAGACACACCCTGTTCTTTCATACACAGTCTGCTGAAGTAAGCAACTGATCACAACACGAAAAAAAAATTGTCTATAGAGTGACAACTCTTCAGACATTTATCAGAGTTTTAATTAGAAATTAATCTTCAGGTGAAGGGATGTGCCACATCAGTCCTGATTGTTTATTTTTACTGTGTCATCCCCTGGAAGGAGAGAAACTATAAGCAGCTTTCTTTGCACTGTTTTGTAGACCACGATGAGTGTACCACTACAAACATGTGTTTAAATGGGATGTGCATAAATGAAGATGGGAGTTTTAAGTGCATCTGTAAACCAGGATTTGTTCTGGCTCCAAATGGACGTTACTGTACTGGTATGTGAAACTTGGGGGTGATGCATTAAGTGTTGATTAAAAATGGCTTTTCTTGTCCATTCATTCATGCAAGGGTGGAAATTTGGTCACATGGATTCAGTGTCACACTAATACCTTGCTAACTCACTGCAGTAGAATTCTTAAGCCTCGTGGAATAGCAACAGGTCTTTAACTTACAGAAAAAAACAACTATTTAATACTATTGTGAAAGCTACAACAAATAATAAATTAGCTTTTGGAAAGTCTTGGAGCGCTGAAAATGCAGCAAAATAGGTAAGACATTCCTGAAAGGGTAAAGTGAGCAGCCATATGGAAAGTTTAAAAGATTTTACTTTATTGAACACACATGCATGTGAGCACACACAAACACTTGTTTTCCCCATCATCATCATCATCAGCATCATCTTGGCAATTCAGAGTGCATAACACCTGAGACATTGCCCTTCCCACACAGCCTTAGAAACTTTTTAAAGTGAGGTCACTGAAAATATTAAACATTTTAAGAATAGTCTGATTAGCTTCAGTTTAAGCACATTAATTGAAAATACCTGTTGCTTCTCTTAGAGGGTAGGTATGGATTTGAGTCATTTCTAGTAAGTGCAAGATCATCTAAATTGTTAGTTTTCTGATTTGTAGCTGATCTATTTCTGTTAGTTGTGCTTTTCTTAATTACATGCAGTTGTGCTGTTGACTTGGATCGAAACTGATCATCACTGAAGAGTTCTTTGAAATTAAAATTAAGCATCTCAGTGATATTCTGTGATTAGTGCTCCTTAACGACAATTTAAAGAAAAGTTACAATATCATGAGATGGAACAAAGGGGAAAATTTATCATTAATTTTGTTTAACGTAACAACTGAAGTCCCTGTAATCCTACAGTTTATATGTGTGTTTTAGGTTTGTGGTTTGTTTTTGTTGTTGATGTTGTTGGCTTGAGTTGGGGTTTTCTGGGGTTTTTTTTTAACTTGTTTTGGGATTTTGATTGGGTTTGGGTTTGGTTTGTTTCTGTTGTTGTTGGTTTGGTTTGGTTTTGGGGTTTTTTTTGTTGTTTTGTTGGTTTTGTTTTTTTCTTTTTGTTTTTGTTATTGTTATTCCAAGGTTAAATTTTTATTAGAAACAAAACCAGGGTATTACAATGATTCATCTGGTATCAGAAAAACTTTGATAATACTCTAGAAATATAAACTGTAATGTTGCCTTAAAACAGCAAATAGATTGCTGAATTGTCTTGCTTCCTCTTAGATATTGATGAATGCCAGACATCAGGAATTTGCATGAATGGTGTTTGCATAAATACTGAAGGTTCATTTCGGTGTGACTGTCCACCTGGCTTGGTTGTTGGAGTTGATGGTCGTGTGTGTGTAGGTAAGTGAGATTGCCAGATTAATTCATTATCTAATCAAGTGCATCAAGTGACATCCTTCTGAATAACATTGACATCAGACCACAGAGGTCTCTTATAGGATAAATCTGACCCACAAGGATCATTGAGTGCAGCTCCTGGCCCTGCACAGACTCCCCAGCAACCCCACCCTGTTCCTGAGAGCGTTGTCCAAACACTCCTTGAGCTCTGGCAGCCTTGGGGCCATGACCATTTAGGAAGAAATCCTTCCCTGGGAGGGTGGGCAGGCCCTGGCACAGGCTGGGCAGAGAAGCTGTGGCTGCCCCTGCATCCCTGGAAGTGTCCAAGGCCAGGTTGGACAGGGCTTGGAGCACCCTGGGCTAGTGGAAGGTGTCCTTTCCCATGGCAGGGGGTTGGGTTGAGATGGTCTTTGATGTCTCTTCCAACTCAAATCATTCTATGATTCTATTCTCCCTGTACCATAGTGTTAAAAAAGAAAAAGCCCTAGTAAGATAAATAGTGAAAACTAAATAGATTTGTTCTGTGAATTCAGGTATCTATAGTAAGAATTAGTAGGAGATCTTGCATTATGCAATCCCGTAAACCTAGTGCTAAAGACAAGAAACTTAATTTCCTCTGTGGAATTGGAGTGACACCACCTCTTGTTTACCTTTTACACACATAAATTAAACTTGAAGTACTTACTCTTCCTGGAATCTCACTTTAGTTTTGAGGCATATCCTTCCTGATCTGCTAATGAGCAATATTTTGCCATATAATCTGAATTGCATCCTTTTGTCCTCCAAAATGTTACTGATTGACAGTTAAGAGATTCTTTATCCAGCTCTTCCAGGAGTTCTAGCATGGCTTCAGGTAGCTCACAGGAGAAAAACAGAGGATTTTTAGGCTGATGAAGAATGTAGAGGGCAAGACATACTAAATCCCTTGTTTTCTACTGGTCTGCTTGAGCCAGCTGCTTATGTCATGGTGTTTCATAGAATCATGAAGGAGTAAAGGCAGAGAGGAAACCATTGGCTTAGGTCTGCAATAGTGGTATTTATTGACCAGTGCTGTGACTCTTCTTGCTGGTGTATGTATGTTTTTTTTTATTGCCTTTGTCTTACCTGCATTTTTCCAGATAAACTGAAGACAGACTGCATTTCAGTCTTTGAAGGTTATCTTGCACCAAAAGGATACTGTGAGATACTAACCTCATATGTTACTATTAGCAATTAATTTAAAATAACATTTTAACTAATTGCAAATGTTCAAAATTCTTTAAAATAAAGTGCCAGCACAAGGTAACCCCTTCTGCTACCACTTCAGTTTGAAAAACGCATGGTAAAAACTGAGAATGGCTTAAAAAAATAGGCTCTAAAGAAGCTAAAACCCATTCTCAGCCTCTCAGTTGGAACCCAGGTATTTGTTGTTTTAAATAAATTAGATGTTTTAGTAAGCAGAACTGTAGTAAAGTTTGAACTAACCAAAGGAAGTTGTGTTCCCTCCTGTGTAGTAGCCAAGTTATTTTCTTCTGGTTTATTAAAACAGTGAGAAAAGGCTTGGTGCACTGTTTTAAATTTAGGGATTTTGCTGCTTAGTGGCACACCAACAAAGCCAGATTTGAGTACATGCTGTTCAGTACCTTCTCTGTATTCCAAGTTGGCCTCATCTTTACCCCTGTCAGTGATACAGCTGTAAAGAATCAATGCAGTGCTCAATTTTCTATGCTTTCATTTAATCAATGCTGCCACAGTTCTAGCAGCTAAAGACTTCCAGCTAAAGACTTCACAAGTTGGCCATCAGCTGTGATCACCATTTGTTTGAAAACGCTCAGCTCCACACGTTACATAGCTTTAAGGTTTACCGTAAATGCTTACATTTTCTGTCCCTAATAGGACAGAAAACCATAAGGCAGAATTATGATCTAGATGGAAAATTCGTTTTAGAAAGATGATGTAGTTATTCCAGGTATAAAGTAACATAGGAAATTTCAAATATTGCATAGCAAAAATATCCTCATACATGACCTTTGGAACAGAATTTCTGAGCCAATGTGCTCTTCAGATTTTTATGTGTGTGTGCATATGTATGTGTGTTTATATATAATCCACATGCTGTGTTAACTACAGGAATTCTCTGTCTGGCTATTCTATCCCATATATTGCATGACCTAAATAATACTTTTCAGACATTCTGGCTGCTAGAAGAGCTCCCAGTACTTGCAGGCATTTCAGGTTTGGCTGTACTTCCAGCTGCAGCTCCATGCTTGGATACCTCAGCTGGCTCTGTGTGTGTATCACCTCAGAACTTGTACTCTTGCTTCACTCAGTGTTGTTTGTTCTCTGCTGAGACACTTTTAGTTGTCTCTGCCCGGAGCTGCAGTCATTCAGGAGAAATTAACCAAGCTTTGTTTTACCCTGGTAATCTTGGAGACCTCAAAGTGCCTGCCATAAGCACGGCATGATTTGACCTTGTAAGGGTCCTAGATGGGTGCAATGACTTTCCCTGAGTATAGGTCAGCCACTGGTCCTCCCAGCGTTGACCACAAGTATGGTGATGATAACTTTTGTGGATGTTGAAGTGCCACACTACAGAATTTAAGAGTCTAGGAATGACAAGCTTTGGGAAACAGTGGAGTGTCCCATAAACAGGCACATGGTTACAGCAGCCCCTGTAATGCTAAACTCTGATCCAGGGCATGAAATAAGTTCTTAGCGTTCTGAGATTATTGGCCAAAAGCTGATCACACCAAACACGGGCAGTGGGACAGGTTCATCAGCAAGGTGCACACCCAGAGCTGTCGTGGCACAGGGAGCCTGAGCTTGGTGAGGTGCCTGCAGCAATTAAACCATTGACAAAGCAGTGCCTGCCCTTCTCATTTGTGCTGTCACTGTGGGTGGCACAGCATGGAGAGGACATTCCTCCTGTTCTGTGACAGCTGTTTGGCTTCTGGGGAAACCAGCTTGGTTCTTGACCCTTCACAGGCTCAGTGAATCACTGACTCTGTAGATCAGACTTATGTTCCTGTAACTAGTTATTTGATCCTCCTGAACTTCTCTGTGCCATTTCTATAAAGAACAGTGATGTTTGTTGAAAAGCACTTGCTCCCTTCTTACACAGAGCAGTTGCTTGGTACATCTGTAGCTTCCTCCAGCTGCTTCCCACACACCACATCTTTGAAGACCTTCCTACAGATCATTTCTTTCACACTTTGCAGCCTTTTATTCCTCTGTAGTTCCCCCTGGTGCCGTTCCCTTCCCTTGATTTGTTTCTCCATTCCCTCCCAAACACATAACTCAGGGGAGACCTTCCCTTCTATGGCAGGGCAGGGGTCGAAGCCCCTTCATCCCCTGGCAGAGCTTGTCAGAGTGGGATCTGGACCTGAGGTGGAGGAGAAGGCTGTGATGCAACCAGCTGCTTTGCAGAGTACATGAACGCACATTTCTTGTGCCAAAGTCCTTGACTGTTGTCAAGCATAATAATTTTTCCTAATGTCAAGTGCAAGCAATTTGTACTGGCTTCACCTAGAGTCTTGGCAAGGAGTTAATCCTAAAATCTAGGACATACTTAGCTGTGCTCCAGAACTATCTGTTCCATGGGATACCAAAAGCAAGAGAAAACATTTATGTCCAGGCAACACTATTTTGCAGGAGCCAGTTTACAACACTCAAATAGCAGACAGAACACATAAGGAGTTGCCAGTTCTTATTTGGATTGGCACTGCATATTCAGCTTTCACTGTACATTTTTTCATGCAACTTTTCTTTATTGCTTTTTACATGGGTAACTGTCTGGATTACCTCAAACCCTGTACAGTTTCTGAGTCCACTCAGACCCATGTCCAGACCACAGTGCTTGGTGGTTGTACTGGGAAATTGACAGGGAGCGTGAATTCTGTCCTGGTCCATAATGATACCTGAAACAGAGTATTTCTGTAACTCCATCGAGTGTCTGTAGAATTACAGGACGCAAAAGTAAAGACTGTTTGCTCTGTCTGCATCTTGCAGTTCTCAACCACAAATTTAAATGGGCTGTCCAATCACACACTTGTCAAAGGTCTCTCATACCATCCTATAAGCAAATATGAAAAAGGTATTAAAACCTGGAATGACTGAAAACCAAAACCACCACCAGCCAAAATGCATAAAAAGCAGTCTCAGAGATATTCTCATAGTATAGCAGGTGATCATAGCTGCAGAGGGAGATCTGGAAGCCTGTCTTGGGAAGTGCTTCTTACTTACATCTTCCTGGTCAACCCTATCAATGTGATTTACATGACTAAATAAGCTGTAAGTTTGGCAGCATGGGGAGTCCTACAGCTGTATAGCAGGCCTGTATAATTTTTCTGCTGTCTCTTTTTGTCATGATTTTGGAGGTTGAAGGCCTTACAGGTATTATGTGTTTTCTTTGTATGATAAGCAGTGGTTTGTCCTGGCCATCGTTTCCAGCCCTCTCCCCAGGGATGGCCCTGTAACTTCCAGAGTGGGTTTTCAATCACAAATCTCAACTTTCTTATACTCTGGGCAATAGTGCTGCTTTCCTCACCACCTAGTTGTGTTTAAGATCTGCTAAATTGCTGTTACTGGCTAGGTTTTGGGACCTCTTTGGTGTCCTAATCCAGCACTGGTGCCAGTTTACATGTAAATATACTACGATAGTCGTGGCACATAAATGCTGAACAATCAGCTGAAGTCACATTTCTGTTCATAATTTGTAAATGCAATAAGAGAAGACTATGCTCCTTCTTTTGGAAGCAGGTATTCTCCCATGTTAGCTTCCCTGGGCTGCTGGTGATTTATCCTACTTGAGGAACCATTTTGGAAGTAAGTAAGAGTTCTGTGTGTCCAGTTTATGGAGTTGGTACTTCTCAATAGGGCAAAAATTAGCCACCACCTGCTGCTTGAACCCGTTCTGTGTTTGTAGCAAGGCAGTGCAAATGTGGCCAGTCTAACCATTTTGCTGACCAAAAAACCCAAAAAATTAAGCTTTTGTTGAGATGGTATGAAAGCATTTCACTCTTAGCCTAAGGAAATAAATTATTTCTTCCCTTTTTAGATACTCATATGCGTAGCACATGCTATGGAGGCATCAGGAAAGGGCTGTGTGTCCGTCCCTTCCCTGGTGCTGTGACAAAGTCTGAATGTTGCTGTGCCAATCCTGACTATGGCTTTGGAGAGCCGTGTCATCCCTGCCCTGCAAAAAACTCAGGTAAAACTTTGTGTTTCTTTGAATAGTACAGTGAACACACAGGCTTAAAAAATATCTTGTTGGGGTCAGGTTGTTAATTTATTTCATGCCTTAAGAAGAGAAGTGAATAGGGGATATATGGGTGAGATTGAGTCCCCAAATTAACTGTTCTCTGTAAGTAATAATGCTTGAAAGGGAATAAGCAGAGTTCTCCAGTGAATCAGTAAATTTCCTGGTTAAGTCAATCGAGTTCAAAAGAGCAGCTCATATTATTTCTAGGAATCTGTATTGCAAGAATCAGTTCTTCATGTAAACCAGGGGATTGATTAAAAGAAAATCTTTTGAGTACAGAGCTGAGATGATGTACCTTGGGCAGAATTTCCCTTCAGTGTCATCTTCTGAAGCAACAGAAAGCCATTTGTAATAAAATAAGTAGAACTGGCATGATTAAAAGCAGGAACTTGAGGACACAGTCGTTCCAACACCACAGTGAAATCACCTGGGTGCTTAACTCTTGTCATCTCATCTTGGGTTTGTATATATGTGAAAGTTCAGGATGGAATGCTACTTGACAGATTTAGCTATATTATCTAGTAATGGTTATTCATGTGAATGTTGGCACTTTCATTAATTGTGTTGTAGAAAAGTTACATGGGATAAAATCAGATGGATTTAGTTTGGGATGAAAGAAGGTGAAACACTGGGAATAACATTTTCTTTTCCCCAACATCTCTGCCTCAACTGGAGTAGCTGAGTTCCATGGCCTGTGTAGCAGTGGAATAGGTATTACTGTCGATGGACGAGGTATGTTGCACATTTTCCTAAATATATATGATTCAAGGTTAAAAAAAAATACATACTCAGAATTATATTTTTATATAACATACCAGAGTGGGGTTTTTTGCCTTAAGATTAATATGTTGATTTTAGTGTTTTCATTCTCACAGTATTTAAGTGTTATCTAAAGAAAAGGCTGGGATTAATTCTCTACAACAGTGGATTTTGTGTGACCCTGAGAAGAAAAAAAAATAATACATTTTAAAGTTTTGACCTATAATTCCTTTTTTTTTTTAGAATAGGCAGAGGAAAGCTCTGCCTCATTTGGGGAGTGACAGGAGCCACTTGGATTATTTGCAGTTTATTTTCAGTCAGCTAGGATGGTAACAGAGCAGTTTTTCCCTCCAGATCCAATGTTCACCCATGGACTGTTTCCATGGACAGATTGTTTCTGGCGAGTGAAGAGCTGGAAGGGAGCTAACCAAAAAAACACATGTCCTTATGAAAAACAGTCCCAAAAGTGACCACTTGCATTTTGTACTGAGAACTGTAAAGCTCCAGCTCTGTGTTCTAGTACCACAGAGCCAGGGATTTTAATAAATGGTAACTGAGCTGAGCCTGGAGTAGGGGCTGCCAGATAAAGTGGAGTGGGTTGAATAGGGGAACAGAGTATTGTCCTTTATTGCTAAGTATTTATGTGATGAGTTAATGAAGTTACAGCCAAATTAAAGCAGATAATGTGCATTTAATATTTCCAGACCTTTAACTTGTGTAACTCTTATCCTTGTCAGCATTAAAGCTCCTGTTCCATTCAGCAGGAACAGACTGAGACTGTCTTATCCTTATATTTAATAAAAGCCTATATAATTTTTAAAAATAGTATTATAATGAAAGAAATTCTCATTCTGTTCAGTGCCATAAAGTATCTGCATAGTTTTTTCTTCATTGCTTAACGTGCTGCAAGCTTGCAAGTAATTTGAAATCTACAGAGTTTATAAATCCCCTCAGTTTAACTTTCAGTGAATTATGCAAGGTCCATGGAAGGACCTCTGAATCTTATGGAGAAATCATGACAGTTTTCCATATTCTTGTTGTACAAGCAGCATCTTACTGTGAGAATTTGCATACAGTGTGGTTAGGGAGGTTTTATGTTGTTTTGGATACATAGAAAATACAATTTCTCATTAAAACAGTTGTGATCTCTAACAACTTCATGATAAAGACTAATCTCACAGGGGTTTGTGCCTCAACTGAAGTCCTTCTTTGTCTGGGTTTCAGTAGGAAATGTAACAGGAAGGACTGAACCTTCTGAAATCCCTAATTTGGTAAGGAGGGTTAGAGTCATAGCATAGTGTGGCTTGTCCTCAAGATTCAAACTTGTTTGGTAAGCTACAGAATGCATTTTGCTCAAAAGAAAACATAAATCTGAAGTACTGTGCTAAATCATATTTTCTTATGGAATTTTAGATGTCCATAGCATTGAGCTTTATCTAGGGATAGTACGATCTTTTCAAATATGTATCTGAGTATATGTAAATCAATTTCTGCACTATGATTAAAGAGGAAATGTCCTTTTTAAAAAGTTGAGCAGTACAAGTAGAGAATAATCCATTTTTTGAGGTCACAGCTAGGCCATCACCCCTACTGTTCTTTCCAGAGTTTGGATGGGGAACTATTTAAAGCAATCAGCTTTCTGTATGGAAAGAAAGAACTTAATATTGAAAACCCCTCTTTTCCTCAGAGGCGAAAAATATTAAAATTATTCTGTTCCTGTTCCTAGAGTTCCTGTGAATATTTTAGAATTTTTCAGCTACAGCAGAAATTCCATATGGGACTGTAAGTTCAGGGAGTATATCTCATTCATCATCCTATTCTATCTGAGTAAAATCATAAATGTACAGCAAGTTTTATAAGTTTATTTAAGTTACAAGTTTTTATAATACTGAATATACTGTGGTATTGGCCTGTGCATTACTTCTGTATTATGAAAAGTATTTGTGTCAACTATTAATTTGTAACTTCTTGCTGAGATCCCTAAACCACTGAGCATACAGGCACTGAGCACACAGGGTACTTTGCATCAAATTATTCTTACAAACACATAGCTCCCTGTTGATTTAGGTTGGAAGGGATTATCTGGAGGTCGTCCAGCCTACCCTTCTGCTCAGAGCAGGGGTAACATCAAAGCTGAGTCTTTTCTCAAGGCCTTACCCAGTGGAGTTTGGAAAATCTCCAAGGATGGAGTTGCTGTAGCCCCTCAGGGTAGTTTGTTCTAGTGCTTAACCACAGTCGTGGCCAAGAATTATTATCCTGGTGTTTGATTTAAATATTTCCCATTGTGCCTTGTGACTGTTGTTGTGTGCCTCAAAGAAGAGCCTGGCTCCATCTTCTCTATAACCATCTATTAAGATCAAAAACTGCTCTTTGGTGTGCCCCTCTTATATTCCCTGTTTCCAGCTGGACAATTCCAGTTCCCTGAGGCTCTTGTTAGACGTCAGGCACTGATCCTGCTGGGGGACATCCATCCCACTGGCATCTGCTGGGAAGGCAGCACAGTGGTGTAGTCCAGGAGAGACCCCTGGAGCACAGTGAGCCAGGTGACAGATTAACCAGAGGAGAAGCATTGCTGGACCTGGCGCTTCCCAGCACAGATGAAGTAATTAGTGATGCCAAGACTGATGGCAGCCTGGACTGCAGTTGTCATGCCCTGGTGGAACTTGTGATCCTGAGGGATACGGACCAGGTGAAGAGTAAAGGCCAGCAGACTGAATTTTATGAGAATGAACTTCCAGTTGTTTAAGGAATTATTGGGTGGGACACCCTGGGAACCTGCCCTCAAGGTATAAAGGAGCAGAATGGACCTGGCAGCCCTTTAAGGACATTTTCCAGGGATCACAAGGGCTCTTGAGTCCCACATGTGAGAAATCAGGCAAGGAAGGCAAATCAGTGTGGCTGAGTAAGGACCTCCTGATCAAACCAAGTGTGAGAAGGAAATATACAGTCAGTGGAGCCAGGGAAGAATCCTGTGAAGAATTCAGGAAACCTGCCCAGATGTGTAGGCATGGGATCAGGAAAGTTAGGGATGCTGGAGCTGAGTTTGGCAAGGAGTGTAAAGAACATGACCAGCTTCTCCAGGTACATGAGGAGGCTTGAGGTATGTGAACCTCATGAAGTGGCCCAAAACTGGACACAGTGTTCCAGGCGTGGCCTCAGCAGTGTCCAACAAAGGGGAATAATCACCTCTTTCAGCCTTCTGGCTGCATACATACTCCGAATGACAGTGTCAACACCCATTGAGCCAGATGTTGTCCCCATCTATCACAGAATGAAGTTGTTTTTGTAACCTAGAGTATCTCATTATCTTTTGTGTTGTGATGATACAGATATTAATGAGTGTGCTTTGGATCCTGATATTTGCTCCAATGGAATTTGTGAAAACCTGCGTGGCAGCTATCGCTGTAACTGTAATAGTGGCTATGAGCCTGATCCTTTGGGAATTAATTGTGTGGGTAAGTTGTTTGATGTCTATTATTATTGAATTATTTATCACTATATTATTCCTAATTTATCTTGACAGAATTCAGGTTGCAGGACATCTTAAAGCTGCAATGAAAATGCAAAAAATCTGTAATGAAACTGCTTTTCACAAGCACTGCATAGTTATTATTCTTACTGGTCTACTTTCCTGTTATTTGGTGGGCAAATGTTACTGTTTGGGAAGTATAAGTTGGAGATATTGCAGGTTAGAAATTAATTTTCTCAAGAGTGTTTCGCACTGTCCAATTAATTTTATTATTATTCGTCATACATGAAATCCAGTGGGTTTTTTTTCTTTTGGGAATTCTTACATCCAATACAAGGTGTATTTTACCACAAGTGCATCGTACAGTAATGTTGCTTGTGACCTGGTAATTTTAAGCAGAAAACTGAAGTTTGTTTGAATTAAAAGCTAATGGAAATGTCTCTAAAACCATTGGAAAGTCTGAAGTGTTGTCTTTAGTTACCATGTTTGTTGATTTTGGGGAATTACTGCTCTCTCTACTTAAACCTATCTGACTTATCATTGCTATTTGTGGTCAACAAGACCACCATTTTTGGTAGGGGAAACCTGGACTCCATAGCAGTGATCTGGGAATGCAAAGCAAACACAAAGTAAGAAAAGTGTTTCTTTTCATCTGGTTGACTCAAGGGATTTTGCATCTAGTTACTTCCCAGTGCCCTAAAATATGACCTTTTTTTCTAACTCCTGCAGAAAACTATTGGTGTTTTTTAGAAATGCTTCACATAATATTCATTTTCCAAGTGGATTTTGTAGAAAGGGATTTTGTTTATCTAGTTACACTTGGGATTACATAAGTGCCAGTATAGGTATATGTCTGTTTAATTATTAAAATAAAAATATAGCATACTGGCTTTGAGGATGTGTTTATTCTTAGAATTTTTGCATAAAAGAATTTAAGTCTGAATGCTCAAATAAAAGGTGGTAATATTTTAATTAATCATACAGATTATGAGCTGCAAGGAAGTAAAAATAGTCAGCAGTCAGAATGCAGACATTACTTCTGTCAGTTTTAAGTGGGTTTAGAGCACAAGCTGTATTATGTGATTTCACAGTGCATATCACAAGAGATTACCATCCAAATCTGAAGTTACTTTATGAGATTCTAAGGAAATAATACATTCATCACAGTTTGGGTTAAAGGATGAGAGTATGACAAGAAGTTCAGAATTGCTGTTGAAAACGTCAAATGACACATCCATCCTTCTTTCATTAGCAGAAATCAGATAATGCTAGATTTAGGACATGTTAGTTTAGAAGAGCTTTTTTTTTCCTTTTAAATTTTTTTTTTATTATTATTATTATTTTTTATGGCTGTCAGACTTAAGCTTGGATTCATCATCTGGGGAAATTTAGACTTTATTGTCTGACTGTTAAAGGAATTCATAAGCATAGATGGAAAATCTAAAGTAGTTGTGAAACCAGAAGCCTCCAGATTGTCATTATACTACATCCTTGGTTTTCTTCTTTATTTTTAAACTTAAACTCTCTAAAAAAATCTAGTTGATTTAAGATTTCAGTTGCAGTGTTAGGGAAGTCGAGCAGTCAAAACAGGAAGCAGGATAAAGTGTCAGACTTATCATGGCTTGCTCTGTCAGTATTCTTCTATATACTCAGATATTTGTGACATGTGATGGGCATTAGAGTGGCTTAATGTTGCAATTATTTTCTTTTAAAGAATAAACAATAGGGCAACAAGGAAGACTCATTACTCTTTATTTGAATTAGTTGCAGTCAGTTTAAGAGGAGCTCAGGGAATGATGTTACTTTATGGTATTTCCCTATTCATTCTGCTTGACATCCTGGTCTTTATGAAATCATAGAGTTTTTTAAAATGCAGTGTACCTCTGGAGGGGAGGCACACATGTGCTCTTGACGTGGCTGCCATTCATGAACTCTGTGGTGTAGATTTTAATCCATTTCATGGATAACAAAAATAATTTTTGCCTATAAAACAAAATTAGAATGGCAATAATCACACTACAGTTTTGGGGTTTAAAAAAAATCATTAAAATATTAATTTCAAAACAAATAGGCTTTTATGAATTTATATGGTCATTGCAGGAAGACATGATTATTCTTATGAGACTAACCATGAATGAGCCTGCTGGTGAGACTTTAAAAGCAGAACTGAATTTAATTTTATTTTTTTTTTTGTAATAAGGATCTGAAAATCAGCTATAATTTTGAAACTAAACTTGTGGGGGTGAAGGCGTGCCAGGGTGCTTTTGCTCATGGTGTGGTTGCCCCTCTTGCAGATGTGGATGAGTGCTCCATGAATGGGCTGCTGTGCGACAACGGGCTGTGTCGGAACAGCCCTGGGAGCTACAGCTGCTCCTGTCCCAGGGGCTTCGTGTTCAGCGCCGACACGGACACCTGTGAAGGTGAGGAAGCCTGCAAGTCGTGTTAATCTTGTTGTTTTGTCATACAGCCTGACAGCTGGGCGGTCACAAAAGGTTTGGAGTGGTGGCAGTGGAGAAGAGAGAACTGGGATACAGCACAAATCTCCACATTCCTCTTGGCTGTGTTTTTTAATGTGTTGCTGTGGAATTTCATTCAAAGGAATCAGTTCATTTTTGTATGAAAGTGTTTCCTTCTCCTTAGATAAAGCGTACAATAAAGGGGAGTATATCTGTGCTTACCTGTGATCGTGTAGCAGGAACACCTGGTCTGTCATTGAGGGAAATGCATCTAATTTGGTCACAGAGTCTCTTCTTTCTTTTCTGCCTTAATTCTGGATCAAACTCATTTGCCTGTGGTGCATTCCAGGATCTGGGTGTTACTGTCTAGTAATACTGAAATTGCCCTTTATTTTTAGAGTATAATCAAAATTGCTTTCTTACATCACTAATTAACACAGATGCTAAAGCAACAAAAATATTAAATGCAGAAGCTAATGATAAACTTTAATTATAAAAAAAATAAATTAAGCAAGCCTGTACAAAAAAAACCACAAAAAACCAAATGGAAGTATCAGCTTGTGTGCCACCTTTCAGTTGCTATTAAGATTCATAGAATTTTACTGGTCTTTTCCATTATTTTTTGTTTGGTTCCATGATCTGTAAATCTCAGTACTTTTCATCATTAGAAAGTTTTTATAGTTTTTTATTATTATTATTATTATTTCAGTGAGTGATGGGAAAGCTACAGTCCTTTGTTATGGAATACCCATTAAGTGAACCAGTGTAATCATCCAGATTTTTCTGAAGTGGTGGACGACATTATTGTCCCCAGCTGCTTGTTATTACTGATCAGAGAGAAATTACTGCCATACAGCTAAAGAAACATACAGAAAGGAAAGTGGAAGTGTTTTTAATTCTGGCAGTATCAGATTGTTCACATCTTCACCCCTTCTGTACAAAGGAAATTATGTTCCTTTATGTTTTAATACATGTGGTTTTCTGAGGTCACCTTTAAAAGTTAAAATTTCTACTCTTTCTGTATGTAAAAAATGAGTAGCACTTGTTCAAAGTAGGGCTTTTCTTATATCTTACCCTCTGGATTTACAGTGCTTTCTGTGCTAAGTTGTCCCAGTGCCTTGTATCTGTCCACAGTATTTGGGAATTCATTATTCAGGGTCTGTGTGTATGATTAGTTTCTGTGCACTGAAAGTTTTCTGTCTGCAAGCACAGCATAGTATGTGCCCTTAATGTGCATGTTTCTTAAGGAGCCTTTTAGAGAGGAAAACTAAAATAGTGTGCTAAAGGGAGATGTTCACTACCAAGATGGAAAGGCCATCAAAGTCAGAGCATGACACTGACCAAAAGGTAGATGAATGAGATGCCAGAATACAAACAACCAAGCTAATATTACTGAAATTAAATGTATCTAGGTTTTAAAACATGAAACTTAGATTTCTTTTATTATGGTAATAATAATACTAATAATACAAAGCCTCAAAATAAGGAATTGAAAACAAAAACAGCAAGAAAAAAATATTTTATGGTTGAATGAGACACCATAGCCTTAGGAAAAAAGCAAACTTCTCTCTACTAGACATCCTTACCATCACTGCAGTGTGTTTTCTCCTGTGCTAGAAGAAGTTTTGGGATAATGATACAGTGAATGTGGAAGTCCCTTACCTTAGGTTCTGGCTTTTTTTGTGAGGGGTGTAAGGGAGAGTTATTCTGGAGTGGAAATGAATTTACTAGTTCATTTGAATTAATAGTCCTCTGAGAAGAGAGTGGCTTCTTTAGATAGCACTGCCAGCTGAGTATGCCTGCAAAGCACTGCAAAGCCAGAGTATGAAAGAAAAGTTATGGTTAAAATAAAACAGAATTTACTGGTAAGAGAGGATACCAGCAGAAATCCAGATGGCAGGCATGTCCTTAATGGCATCTCAGAGCATTTTTGTAAGGAATGTGACCACTTCTAGGCTCTGATTTATCAATTTCTGAATCAATTCTAAAAAGGTGAAAAAAGAAATAGTGTAATTGGCTCAAACGAACGCATTAATAGTGACTCTTAACAGTCACTTAGTAAGTAATACAGGAACTGAGATATTTCTCAACATTAGCCAACCAGAGCATGATGTAAAAATTCACACCTTATTTATACAGGTGGTTATTTAAACTGAAATCTGTACTATTGTAAAGGAATAATTGCCAAGGTGATTGTTCACGCTCATTATTTAAGGCTCTCTGGGTTTGTGTGTTTGGTGAGATTTTAAGTAATGCATTTACTTTTTTAACACTTTTTTTAAGATATGCCTAAAAGAACATGCATCTGTACATGTTTGCAAGATTTTTACTGTGCCTCCTGCAAAGACTAATGAAAAACTAGTGTTTCAAGTTCCAAAAGACAGTAAGAGGATAGATCTGACCCTGTCTCATCTCTCTTTCCTGGTAGTCATCAGATTTAGCTTGTTACTAAAAAAAAAAAAGAAGGGAGAATATTAAAAAGGAGAATGTTTTGTTGCCTTCATAGAATAATAGTGACTGTGCATCTCTTGGCTGTATTTCATGATCCTGTATATTTGCTGAATGCTGAGCAATGAGCTTGTCATTGGGCATGGATGCAGACGTAATATTTAAGCTAATAAATTATTTTTTCTAATAGAAGAAAAAAAATTGCCTTTCTTTTCTCATTTGGGAAGAATAAATCCTGACAAACAACTGTTCATTAACTAAAACCTCAGATTTCTAAGATATTTTCTTCCTGAACATTGCTTAGTGTAATCATCCTCAAATACTTCTCATTTTCTATTGTCTGTACAGCAGAATCTGAAGGATTTTGAGTTTCTTTCAATACTGTTATCTCCATTAGCTTACATACAGAGGTCTGAGGGTTCTGTCATCTTCATCTTGAATGTCACAGTCAGATTGATGTATAAATTTAGCTGGTAAGTTTAAAAAGCAGGTCGGGAGGGTTTTGTGTCAAACTGTAAAACCTGTTAAACACATTGTGTTTTTACAAATGTTGCGTAGGCAGTAGTAAAGTTTGGAGGAATAAATTATTCTCTTTCTGCCCAAATTCTGTTTCAAAGGAAACACTGCGTAATTTGGTTTGGAGCTGCAAGTTCACGAGTTGTAAAAACCTTCTGCAGTGAGCAGCTCTGTATTGTGCACTGAAAACACTCTGTTGCTTACTACTCACAGGTATATTTTTAATACAACTCTCCTCAGCAACTGTGAAGAAACAACAAAACCCTTCACTGTATTCTTCTCTAGTTCAATTGAAGTTTTTTATCAGTTTCTTTTGAGGAGTGGGAGAATTGTTTGAGGCTCCAGAGTCTGTGAAAGTTGAGATTTTTACAACAAGGTCTGTGGTTTAGTTTGTGTTTCCAATGAAATAACTAGTTAAATGTAAACCAGATGTGCTTTGAAGTTCATTTCCAGGAATGTACAGCGGGCTGTTTCAGTTTTTGTTCCTCTGACATTTACAATGTACACTTACTTCACTTAAGAGAAAAAAACTCTAAAAAACACCTCAATAAATATTTTCATACAGATGGGGGTTTATTTTAAAATACAAAATAGTATTAAAATCAATTGGGTTTTTTGCTTGCTCTATTTAAAATTAGCATGTAATACTGTTATAAGAAGGTGCTGGGAAACAGTTTTTGGAGTTTGTTTACATTGTGCATATGATAATTCTTCACCTGATTCAGCAGCGTGCTAATGCTGAAATGCATCTGTCATTTAATCTTTTTCTTTCTTTCTTTCCTGAATGGTGGTTTTGGGGAGTAGTCAGTGGATTATTATAAACCTGTTGCTACCCAAAATCAAAAATTGGGTTTGGGGTTTATTTCTTTTTTTTTTTTTGCTGCTTCTTCCTTAGCACTGGAGCATGTCAAATGCAGAAAGCAGCAACAACAACAAAAAAGACAACCTGCCAGGTTATCTCTGACAAGGTTGTATCCCCTTTCTGTAGTTTCCCATTTTCACTCACCCATGAGTTCAGTTTGGGTCTTTCTCTCTCCTCTTTCACTTTGGGCAGAGATTTAAGAGCGTGGCCCATGACGCCAAGAGAGTTGCCTCTGCTTTTCAGAGTGTGTTGAACTTTGGATGTTTTGGCCCCTCCATCTTGATTTACTCACTCCTTTGGTTGTGGTTTTGGGCACGTTGACTCCCAGGTGTGGCCCGTGATGGTTTTTTGTCATGTTTGGGTTTATTGTTGACTGAAAACCTGAAATACAAGGTGTCTTTTCTTAGAAGAAAATTGATTGTAAACCTAACTTGCTAAGTATCAGGGAGAAATAAAGATGGACATGATAGCACTGCACTTACAAAGGTGAAGCAGTTCAACTTTCATGCATTTTCTTAATATTCTGATTGTGGTTGAAGTGATGTCTTGGGTAGTGGCAGCTTTTACAGGGCTTTTTCCTGCACATTGGTTGTATCTGTGCTAACCTGGTGGTAGTCAGGCTGCCAGCTGTAACAACGATGTCACACTTTACATGAAAATCACCTGTTTTCAGCCTTAAATGTCTCAGCAACTTCACAGATTATGCCTGGTCCCTCATGGGAACCTTTCTGAAGTTGGAACTTGGTGAAAGCAGAGAGGAGCCCTTGCAACTTACTGGACAGAGAATTTTATCTCAAAAAAGCAAAGCCATAAGTGCAGAGACTCATCAAAGACCTCTGACTCACAGTAGCAACCATACAGAACTCTGAATCCCCAAAACTTGTGTGTTGGGGACTTCTGACACCAGAAGTAGGATCTTTACCTCGTACAGACCTTGGTGAATTTATCTCCCAGAAGCTTATCCAGGCTGCTGTTGATTAATGCAACCCTTCCAGCATCCCAGGGCAAGATTCTAATTTCTCTACCTGTTGTGTAAAAAAATAGGTTTCTTTATTTATTTTACTACCAGCCAGCTTCATTGGATGTCCCTGTGTTCTTGGACTTTAAGACTTAGTGACAATCTGATGCCTTTGACAGGGAGAAACTATACATCACTTCAATTCTGGTTTTTTGTCCTGTCTTTGCAATTTTTTTACTCACTTCTCCAAAGCTGGCCAAACTGCTGAAGGCAAGGTGGCAGATGGAAAGGAAGCAAAAGCGTATCTTTCTTCAAGAGCATTGCTATTTAGATGATTATTTGACATATAGTGCATATTTAAATGACATTCTGTGTCACAATGAGAGTGTGATTTGTTTCTGATCATAGGAACCCCTTGCTTTCTCTGCAGAAGCAGCAGAGAGTGCTCTCCACTGCCAGGTGTTGCTGGCTGGGGAGAGAGTGGGAAGCAAGAGACGCAGGGAGCGTACCCTGGGTAATAAAAACTGAGGTAATAAAGAATGAAATATATTTACAGGGAGGAGAAGGGATGCAGAGCAGATAATTGTTGTAAAAGAGGGCTCCAGATTGGCTACAAAGGGGCTTAGAACTTATTCTGTCAAAACCAGATGCTATTTTAAAGACGTACTCCTTTCTGTGACCCAAAAATATCTTGAAAGAATACATCTCTAATGAAATGAAGGCTTGGTGCATCATCAAGTATGAAATAGCAAATGGTACCTCTTACATGACTTCTAAAAAAGTAAGGAAGGTATTTTAATTTGCCTTGGAAATGATCCCTTGATGCTGCTAATGTTTCCAATGCTTTGCTAGATACTGCTTTAGTTTATAATTCATTTAAATCAGGATGTTTTACTTTATGGATATTCATTATTCCTGCTTGCAAATATAAGCAAGCATTTTATTTATAAATAAATTTATAAAATCTATAAAAATATAAATGTTTATCTATAAAAATAAACATTTTTATTTCTGGCCTGCCAAGGGAAATGCCTGGTTCGATTAGAATGTAATTAGAATGTATGGCTTAATTCAGGACCCAAATCAAAAAAAGAAATGGGCTGAGTTCAGGAAGGAATGGTGGATATGCATCAGTTCTTTGAAATAATTTGCTAGCATTGTTTTAATCTTAAAACTGATTTCACTTCTTTAAAAAAATCAGCAAATAATGCTGTCTGCAGGGGCACTATTCTTAAATCTGAATAGGCTTGAAAAACTCACAAGAGTAGTAAACAGAAGAAGTTAGAGGCTAGAGAGAAGTACAATTTACAGTATTCCAGCTACAATTCCTGTTTCTTTAGTATTGTCCACAGCTAGAGAATCGCAGCCAGCATTGTGATATTTTGCCTCTTGATAGGGTTTTCTTAATTCTTCCAAAGCCTTCTGGAGCCCTAAATGACAGATACAATACAGGCTTTGTTTGTGCACTGAATGATGTGGCTGGGAATGCCTTGCATTCTGTGAAAAAAGAGTTTTGTTTTCTCACAGGATGGTTGTAATTGATGCCATTTCCCTAACACTTTTAAAATATGTTCTCCCACACACAGACTACCTGCCTGTCCCTGTGTCTTTTCAATACCAATGCTGAGAGGAGCAGAAGGGCAGATTATACCAGGCAGTCTCAGCAACTCATTGCCCACAGCAGCATTTGCACTGTGCAATATTTCCCATAAGCACAGTGTAGTTCTAACTGTGTCTTTTGTTTCTGGATCACAGATATAAACGAATGTGAAAGCAGTCCATGTGTCAATGGTGCCTGCAGGAACAATCTTGGATCTTTCTATTGTGAATGTTCAACTGGCAGCAAGTTGGACTCTACAGGTCTCATTTGTATTGGTGGGTGTTTCCTTGTGTTATTTTACCTTTTTCCTACCGACTCAATAAACATTGATCATATAGATTAATTCAGCAAGAAAATAATGTATTTGGGTAACTTCCCTATGATAGCAGATGATATGTCTAGCTCTGCAGGTGCTAGACACCAAACAAACAGATCATAATTTGATTGCTTCCATGGGACAAACTGAGAGAAATGTGATTCGTGAGGATGCCCAGACCGTGGTGGAAGTGGTGAAATGCAGGTGTTGATTGGTGGGAGATTACAAAATGACTCTGATGGAAGGTTTTCTTTCAAGGGAGAGCCTGCACCCCCTTGGTACTCTGACTGCTGCTGTCAGGGACATGGCACGCCAGCCCTTTTTGCTGTGACAATTTCGTATTTTCTGTTCTGCTGCAGACAGCCTGAAGGGGACTTGTTGGCTTAATATCCAAGACAATCGATGTGAAGTCAACATCAATGGTGCTACACTGAAATCTGAATGCTGTGCTACCTTAGGAGCAGCCTGGGGCAGCCCCTGTGAACGATGTGAATTAGGTATGCTCTCGTATCTTGCTTCTTTAGGGAGAAGAGAATAAGTACTGCTAGATAGAGTCTCATCATTCTCTGTATAGAAAACAACAACACAAAAAGACCTATGAAATGAAGTTATCCTACTTCAGTAATCAGTAGTCTCTGCCATCAGAGATTATTCTAGTAATTTTGATGTTACCAGGAAATAACATGTGAGTAAATCTGTTAATGGTTTCATTATGTTTTGTCTCTCTGTGTGTTGACTGGGGTAGGGAGGTAAGGACTGCAATAGTAAAATGAAATACATGACAAAATTCTTCAGAGATTGATATGAGTGGATGCTGATCATTCTGTTCTCCATTAAGGAAAGGTCATGAGAAAGTAATTGTTTAAGATTTAATTTCCTCAACTATTCACTTAAGTGACTTGTATGAGTCAGTACTTTCCTTGATTGAGTCTGGACCACTCACTACCTCACAGTGAGATTATTAGAGAATTCTGAAGATACATTTATTTTTAAATTTCTTACTCCTGCATTTCTGTCATTCTCAAGCAGTAATACATCTTTCTGAATTGATTCCAGACACAGCTTGCTCAAGAGGATTTGCCAGAGTGAAGGGTGTTACCTGTGAAGGTGAAGTTTTTGCCTCCTACTCAAGTTGTCACTTTCCTCCCTTTGGAAATGAGATAAAAGGGGATTTATTGTGGTGGTGTTTTTGTCAGGTGTAATCATCTTGACCTTAGATGAAGGCCCTTGTAAACAGTTGCTTACTGTTGATAAATGTTAGGTTACACTGTTGAAGGATATGATGCAAAGTCAATGGAACTGCTCCTTCAAAATACATTTAATCCATTTAGTCTGGCTCTAATCCATCTTGTCTCAGAGAGTGTGGCACCTCAGTGCCCTATGGCTTGAAATTCTTGCAAGAGACCCTTGAAACTAAGCCAGATGCCTGCTCAGAGCGATGCTCAACCCTAATACAGCATGGGTGAAAGCCTCTTGCTTTCTTTCGTGTCACTTAAATTCCCTGTGAAGCTGTCTCCTCCCAATTAGCACCTAACTCAGCTCTCTGTGTCCCCCACAGATGTGAACGAGTGTGATGTTTTCCCGGGGGTTTGTCCTAATGGGAGGTGCATTAACAGCAGAGGATCCTTTCACTGCGAGTGCCCCGAAGGGCTGACTCTGGATGGAACGGGGCGAGTGTGTTTGGGTAAGAGCACCCCCAGCTCTCCCACCTCTCCAGGTGTGTCCTGCAGTTCTCCAAGATCACCCTCGTAGGGGCGTGGAAGGAAGTTTGCTTCTGGAATTATTCCAAAAGCAGCTAGTTGACTGCACATTTTAGTTTATGCTTGCTTACATATCAAATATCTGTGCCAGCTTAGAGAAGAGCTGCTAATTCCTTCGAGGAATGTGTTTCTGTTGGGGCTTGTCTTGCCCACAGTACAACCAGTAGGTTTTGCTGAAGTGCTGCCCCTACTCTGACTCCCTCAGTGAGAAGTGATGAGCACAAACATGCTGGTGCAGATTAGTCATTCTTTTCCTGACATTTGGGTACACAAGTACAGATTTTGCCTCCACACTTGGTTGGTCCATCTTTTGCTTGACCTGCTTTGCCACAAATGGGGCCCTTGGGTATAAAAATATTTAACTTTTCTGGAAACCCTATTGTTTTCTCCTGCTAACTGGTGTTAAAGTAAGCCTAAAATTTTTTTCAATCTGTATTCACTGCAATATTAATTTAGTAATATAAATATCAGGAGGATAGGAATGACATGAATGACACAAGAAGGTAATTTTGTAAATGAGAATACCTGATGCAGTAAGGAAATATCTGTCCTGTTGAATACACATAGAAACCTACAAAGCAGGGTAATGGTTTATCTTGATATTGGGAGACAATGAGAGAAGTACTTGTACTTTCATGTGGTACAAGAAAGATCCAGAAATTTAACTGCAGTGCAGCATTAACAGCTTAAACTGGCTGAGCGTCATGCAGAAGGGCAGAGTGTTGGGCAGAAACTGAGGCTCGCCCCTCAGGAGACAGGTTCCCTTGAGATAAAAGCATGAAATGCTCATCAGAGGAGTTGAATGGCTGACGTGTTGTTGTGTGGGACGGGCAGATACCCGCATGGAGCACTGCTACCTGAGGTGGGATGAAGATGCGTGCGAGCAGCCCGTGCCCGGCCGGTTCCGCGCCGACGCCTGCTGCTGTGCCGTGGGTGCTGCCTGGGGCTCCGACTGCCAGCAGTGCCCCACGCCTGGCTCCAAGGAATTCCAGGCTCTCTGCCCCAGGGGACACGGCTTTTCCAACAGGGGAGACACCTTGACGGGCAGGCCGTTCTACAAAGGTAAGGGGTCGTTCTTGGGTCCGAAAATTGTAGGTGTGGAGAGAAAGTGCGCAGATAAGGGAGCTCCCAGAGTCAAAGACACAGTCTTCATAGAAGTATGGTCAATGCTCCCTATTAATTTATTAATTACACAGTTTATATAAGGTTTTACAAAGTCCACATATAACAATTTTCTACAACTTAGTGGCTAAAAGTTACTCGCTTATTACATTTCTATAGCTTATTGGCTAAAACCTATCTGCTTCATGTACCTACTGTCTGTCTTTCAGCTAACCTTGCAATAAGCAGTTCTACTGCTTTCCCATACACTTTCTTGGTTTCTCATCCATCTTCTTATTTCACTTGTTACCATCTTCTACATGTCCATTGCTTATGGATACATCACCTCTGCTTCCCAGCACGTAGGCTAAGTCACTGTCCTTGTTTCCCAGCACGTAGGCTGGATTGTGCAAGCAGGCCTCTATTAGGATTTCATGCCCTGTACCTGAGAGCATATCCCAAACATGTAGGTGCACCTGAGAGAATATTCTGAGGAAACGCCAGGATTTGAGTCAGCTTTTTATGTGTTGAGAGGTGTTATAAGGCTATTTGACTGGAAGAGCTGACCTGACAGGTGGGGAAACTCTCTGCTTGTGTGGTGGAGCCTGATAGGAAAGGGTTCAAAGTTTGAACTTGGTAGGGAGAAAAAGGAACTCACCATGACAGGGAGGGGGAGCCCTGAGTGATGGGAATGGCAGAAAATGTGCAACTTTTTTAAGGCAGTGCTTTGCAAAGAGTGAACTGAGGGTCAGAGGAAGTTCTGTAAAGTCAGGGACTTCAGATGTAGACATAAAATACCAATAAAATTTGGCCAGGGTTCTTTAAAACAGAAAAAAAAAGACTGAAAAAGAATGAGTTCTTCCTTTGGCTTGCAGAAATAGTAAGTGATTAGAAGGGGAGGGTGTGTGATCCATTATGATTATGAGGGCATTGATAAAAAGGAGTGATAAAGGAGTAAATATAAGTATTTTATCCATTTTTTGCTAGCTTCGTCTTCTGTAGAGCAACAACAAAATGAAAGAGACTGGAAAATGTTAAGAAGTAAGGTACTTTAGATTGCTAAAATCTGAGCAGAAAAACTGTAGATTTCTGTGTGCAGAAGCTGAGGTGATCTAGAAATGTTGTAGTATTTTTTATTTTTTTTTTTACAGGATGTATTCTGAAGCATTTGTATTGAAGTATATTGAGTTGCTTGAGAAAACTTTTAACAGATTGGACATAAAAAAGCTCTGATTTTTAGGAGCTGTTATTCTCAGGCAAAGCTCTTGAAATTCAGTGTTGATTTACAACAACAGCGATAATAATAACATCAATAATGGCAATAATAACAATTTACCAATATTAATTATAAATAAGAAATTCTTATTTCATACTAATAAAATCTTGTCCGCTCTGAGATTTTTGATTCCTTCTTCTGCTTTTGTATTTGGACTATTGTGTTCCACTCATACATGGGAGAGAGATGTTTATTTCATCAAAGATTTAAAGATTCTCAGTTAAGAACATTCATTCAGCAAATAAGATCACAATGTTGGAAAAACTCATTCAAGTTTGTCCTGTGCAAGATTCTTTGATAGGCTGTGTTACCCAGCCAAATGCATTCAGAAGAGTTTAAACATTTCACTTGATACTCTTCAAAAGGAAAAAACCACCATTTTCAAAACTGCAATCTCAATTTAAAAACAAAATCCAGTCAACCATGTATTAGTTATATATTTTGCAAGCTGGCTCAGGAATACTGGGAATATTGTTCCAGAAGGCAATACAAGTACCAGAGTTTCAGCTCAGGGAATATTATTGAATTTGGTTGACTGCTGATTAACATAAACTTTTGGTGATTGGTTTGGGTGTTGGGAAGGAAAGAAGGCATAAATAGCCCTAAACAGATGGTAGGGAAACATCTCGTCTCCAACCTCCTTGGTTTCATTTTTCCATTTTTCTGTATAGGAAAATGTATAGGAAGAGGCCATCCTTCTGGTCCCCTGTACCCTAAACCCTGCCTTCTATGAGCAAAACAATTACTAAGAAAGAACAGGAAATTCCCACTAACTACATAAATATTTGTGCTTAATAAGGTTCTTTTTTTTTTTTTTTTATTTACAGATATCAATGAATGTAAAGTGTTCCCTGGTATGTGCATGAATGGGAAATGTAGAAACACAATTGGGAGTTTCAAATGTAGATGTAACAGTGGGTTTACTTTAGATATGGATGAAAGAAACTGTACAGGTAAGAAAATCTTGCATTTCCCTTGATTTTCCCTAGAATCATAGATTAATCCTGGTGGAAAGGGGCCTCTAAAGACCATCTCTCTCAACATTTTGTGGGGAGAGGAAGCCCAGGTGAGATCCTATAGCACCTGTCCATCTTGTACACAGCCAGTGATGGGGACCCTGCCACATCCCTGGGCCTTTTTAAAGGAACTTGCTCTTATGGCATGGGCTGGTGACCTGGCAACTTAATGTCATTTATTTTCTTCAGTTTCTAAGAGCTTGATCTTTGGGCCAGGTGTGTTGTTTCCCTTGCAGGAACTGATTATGTGTGTAAGAGGCTCAGGTCGTGCTCTGTCAGTACAGCCTGAAAAATCAGTAAGGCTCAACAGCATAGCCAAGCTATGTTAATGGTTTAACACAGAGATTGGCTTAATTTACATTCCATGCTCTCTGGTCATTGTATTACCAAAGGAACTTGGAGACTCCACTGCAGGTTAATTTTCTTATAGGTTCGATAGCCAAGGCACCTCTGCAATTCTGACACCAGGGCAGTGTTAACTCAAGAAGATACAAGCATTTAACTTAAAAGTTTAATGCTTTGTTCTTTGCTGCCTGGGAAAACTGAAGATAAGCTTGCTAGTTTTGTGGATATGAGCACTTGGATGCCTGCATTGTGGGTGGCTCTGTGCTGAGAGTGGGAGAGGTTTTGTTATACTATACAGCCATCTGTGAGTGTGTGTGAGTGTTGTGAAGTGTGGGTGGTAAGGCATGTTAACTGAGGTTGGTCTGGATGTTAATTTGCCCTCACTGGTGATTTCCTTGTTTTTATAGTGATTGCACTGATGAAAAATGCACTTAACAAACTTTATTTCTAAACTAGCAAGAATAGTTCAGACAACTTCTCCCTGCAAAAGCCTTTTTTTGGTTCTGTTTTCCATTTGTGGTGATGAAAATATTCCACTGAGAAACAGGTGTTCTTAAATAGAAGAACGTTTTTTGTTTGTTTTGTTTTAAATTAGCAACAAAATGTTTTATAAAGTTTATAAGAGGCCAGATACTTGGTAGAATCCCAGACCTGCCACGTGGGTCTGACACCTCCACACATCTGTGTGTGAGGACTGGACCATCCACATCCAGCAGAATGGGGACTGGCACAGGGGCAAAAGAGACTCTTGTATGTGGTGGGAAAAGAACTTGTCTAAATCTTTAGCAGGTTCTTTACTTAAGCTGGTACTTGCCTGGTTTTCCTCAGCCACATACACAAATGAGTCTGCTGCCCAGCTCAACAATTTACTGCAACCACGTTGATGCTACTCTCTGATTCCATGCTCTTGGGTGACAGAACCAATCCTATGACTCAACCTGGATTAATGCCTTCATTGTTTAAAATCTTCTGTTATTTCTATTCGTTGTAAAGACTTCATGACTTCTTAATACGTAAATATTTGTGACATGGTAGTGAATTAAGCTGAGGGTAGAGGGTGTAGTGGAGAACACGAAACAAAGGCATTGAACCCTAGTTCACCCCAAAAACACTGGATGGGCAGTAGAGTAAGCAAGAGAGAAGTTTGGAACAAGGTGAGAAGATTGTAAATAACAGACCATACAGTTCTTTCCAGTCCTCTCCTTTGGCACTGACCTGTTTCACTGGATCATATCCACATTACAAATTCCTCTTTAGATTTCTGCCTCACTACCAGTGTGTTTTAAAAAGAACTCTTCCTTCTTTTTTAGCTCTTCCTTCTTTTCTCCTATGGTTTCCACAGAAAGTTTCATTCAAACTTAACTAAAAAGACAGCCAGTGAACTGTAAATCTAGCTTTCAAAGGAGCTACTTTAATTCCTCATGGAAAGGGTATAGGTGAGCTTTTAATGCTATATAAATATTCTGGATAAATGCCTCCATAATAAGCAATTTAATATCAATGCCACTGTAGTCACAGAGTCAGTTGATACCTCTGTAACAGTGACAACTCAGTATTTATACATTAGTTATTTCCTTAAAAATCTTTAAAAATTCCTGAAACTACATTCAGTGGAAGTCTACTTGTTATACAGTTGAGTATGACCTGAGAGCCCTGAAGGCATTACATTACAAACCTTTCACAAACTGTTTCACGTAATCAGATGTTTCTTTAAATAATAAACCAATTTAATTTTGTCTGCCTATTTATATACTGTATGTGATTTCTTTAGAGTTAATTTATAATGTTAAGAGTGTTGACTTCTGTAAAAAGCAGGGCAATCTCAAACTCAGTTTGACTTTTCTCCCTCTCCACTGCTGTAAAATAGACATTGATGAGTGCCGGATCTCCCCAGACTTGTGTGGAAGTGGTACTTGTGTCAACACTCCTGGAAGCTTTGAGTGTGAGTGCTTTGATGGTTATGAAAGTGGATTTATGATGATGAAGAACTGCATGGGTAAGTGTTTCCAGGATGGCCTGGAGTCTCCATTTGCTGTGCAAAGCCTGGCTGTGCTCTCTACTATAGCTCTGCCACACTGAACATTTCATATGTATAATTATTCATGAACAAATGAGTCAAATACATGGTTTATAGGACAGATAAGTGAATTAAGTATATAGCTTTACTTGCTCTTTTTGCTAATTACTTTCACACAGCTCTGTATAAATATTTTAGAATGGCAGCAGCTATTCATAGAAGTAGTTTAAAAATGGCTAATGTGGTATCCAAATATCTGGTAAAGTTAGGAATAGTAGGCTGCAGTTTCAAAAGTGATGTCATTCACTTTATCATTGATTCTTCTGGGACTCAAGAAATTCTGAGAGCATTTCCTGAAAAAATCTCATCTCTTTAATCTGTTTGAAGTCGTAAGAATAGATATGGAGACGCCAAAAGTTACTAGCCACCTTAAAAAATCTTCAATTAGTATTGTGGAGCACTTCATTTAAATACATAATGACATACATAACATGAATAAAAAGGCTGAGGTTTTTATCTTGACGAAGTCTTCTTCTTTTGCCTTCTTCAAAATTACATTGGCCAGGTTGCTTTCAGTACTCATGGGCCTTTTCCATGTCCTTTGTCAGCAATTCCCTTCTCCCATTTCCTCTCACCATTTTGCTGCTGCTGTTAACCCCTCACATCCCTTCTCAGGGTGAAAGGAATAGACTTCTTCTAGTGGCTTTGGTCTTCCAAATACTCAGTTTGCCTTTATGGGCTGTACCAACCACACCATGACACACATAGAAGTTACTAAACTGAATAGCCATTTAGGTAAAAATTGACACCACCACCCTACCCACTAACAGCATCCGTAGAGAACCATTTCAGGGCATGCACAAATGGGTGTCTGGTTGCATTAAGAACCAATTTTTTTAAAAAATTCTTTACATTAATACGGTGTTTCAAAGAGCAACCATCCAAACAGTTGCTGCCTTTGCTCGTTTCTCATAGAATACTTGATTTTGAATGATGAATTTCTGGTTTTCCTGAGCAGAGAAATGCCTGATTTTAGAGTTAATAATGATTTTTAGTTCTTGTTTTTCCCCGTGGTGCAGTATGAGGAAAGGAGCAACACCACTTCAACAAAACAATCCTTTTTTTTTTTTTGCCATTTGCAGACACTGAGAATTGCATTTGTCTTTGTTGCTCCTTAGTAATGATTTCGTATTTGCACATCGTGTTTCTTTGCAGACGTAGATGAATGTGAGCGCAACCCTCTGCTGTGTAGAGGTGGCACGTGTGTGAACACTGAAGGGAGTTTCCAGTGTGACTGTCCCTTGGGACACGAGCTCTCACCATCCCATGAGGAATGCTTGGGTGAGTTCCAGCTGGGGATGGTCGTTTTCAGATGGAATAATGGTCATTTCTGCTGTGGAAACATCCAGTCTCTGGCAAGGATGGGGTCTCAGGAATCTCTTACACAAATTCATGCTCCTCCTTTATATGAGTATCTTCAGGTTGTAACCTTAGACCCTGCAAAATCTTCAGTGCCCTTAATGCTGTAGACTGCAAAGTGCAGTGTTTTACCCAGCCTTTTAGGGATTATTTAGCAGCTCAGAGGACTGTACCACTCATGGCAGCAACTTGAAATTAGAACAGACACAAACACGAAGGGAGATTCGTTCCTACAGTCACAAAAAAGTATTGTCCCTTACTGATATGCAGATGTATTTTTTTTAACTTAATTCAAAATAATGGGAAAAAAAAGAAAATGGGAAAAAAAAAAAAAGGCATATTACCTCTTTGGTTTCTGTGCTTGATGGAAAATAACAGACTTTAACTAATGTCCACAGCAGACTGCAATTAATACTCACAGACCAGAATCAGAGAAGAGGAACCTTTGGGTTTTGAACATGCTGTTCAGAACTCCATTGCTTGAACTGGAACATGCTAAGAACAAGAAAGAATTTGAAAAAACTTGGGAGGCCCCAGTGTACAGTATTCCCTCTTGCTCTTTTCCCCTGTTAGAGCCTGCGTTCTGAACCAAAATTGATCTGAATTGTTCCTTTCCAGATGTCAATGAGTGCTCTTTGAGTGAGAGTCTCTGCAGAAATGGCAAGTGTGTGAACATGGTTGGGACATTCCAGTGTTCCTGTAACTCTGGGTACCAGCCCACTCCTGACAGACAAGGCTGCACAGGCAAGTGTGGAGCACCTTCACATGCGAGGCTGTGCCTCAGCATTTATTATTTCATCTGTCTTTGTTTTCATTTAATTTCATACCTTCCTTTTGAAGCTGAGCAGGGCTGTCTTCTCAGCTGTCATTAGGCTTATCATGAACTGTCGTGGACTTAGAAACACAGAGAGGGTGTGAAAAGATGGTTGCTGTACTGAGCTCTGCAGAATACTTTGAGGAGAATCATTCTTATGGTCCTATTCCATTAAAATCAGAGGCTTGAGATAACAGCAGAAAATATTGCTAGGTTTCTTGATCAAGGGCAGCCCCATGTTGATAGTTTCTCTTTTCATGTTTTCTCCTTATCATATGTATCTCTTAAATCCTTCACTGTAATAATACTGAATTATATAATTGCCCTCACATCCTCTTGTGAAGAGCAGAAGTACTAAGAGTCTTTTATAATTGCTAGTTATGTTAATTTTTTTTGCTTTAAGGGAACCTAACCTTCCCAGGGCTTTTCTTTCTCTCCTTTTGACCTGTTGTGTTTTGCACTTCTCTTTTTTTACATCCATAGCAACACATATGAACTAAAGCCACTTGCTTTCACAGGTGAAAATGCATTTGAAAGGGAGGTAAATGAACAAAATGTTGACCAGAGACAGGAGAGTGAGAGTGAAAATTCAGAGTAAAATCACTGCTAAACTGTTTCATCTGCTAATTAAAATGTGAAGAGGTGATTTTTCCTTATAAAAGTAGACTTACTGCTGCCAGTGTTGCTTCCCCAGATATTGATGAATGCATGATAATGAATGGAGGCTGTGACACCCACTGCACCAACTCAGAAGGCAGCTATGAATGTAGCTGCAGTGATGGCTACACTCTAATGCCAGATGTCAGGACATGTGCAGGTACATTTTAATACCTTAAAAGTTCCACCGTCCTGTCTTTCACCCATATCAGAGTGCTGCTCTGGCCCATCTGTGCCAGAGTGAGAGAATTATTGTCTGCTTTTATTTTTTTTTTCCCCCAGATATCGATGAATGTGAAAACAATCCAGACATCTGTGATGGTGGGCAGTGTACTAATATTCCAGGGGAATATCGCTGTCTCTGCTATGATGGATTTATGGCTTCTCTAGACATGAGAACTTGTGTTGGTAAGTGGCTGTATGCTCCAAATTTAAGTCTAAAAGTTATGCAGCTTATATATTAAGCTGTTCTGCTGAATGCATGAAAGTGGGTACTGAAACTATGTATATTAAAAAAAAATAATCTCTATATCTTTCTTGCCTATTGCTACAGGTGTCAGGAAGGGTGGAAAAAAATTGGGGAGTCCTTAAAAATGAATCAAATCATATAGTTTAAAAAAAAAAAGAAAAAGTCAGTAATTTTATTGAAGTGTGATTCCTCTAGAATATCTATTGAGAAGGGATTGGTTGAGTGCCCCAGAAGAGCAATCAGTTTATTTCATAAATTCTTCTTTGGAAGAAAATTACTGTGATCAAGAACATGTTTTTAAAAATTGCTTCTGAGTGACTCTTGTAAGAAGAAATTTACTTCATAATCCTTTCAATAACATTCTAAACAAACTTGAAAATGCTGTATTATTTGGGCTACACATTTGTCTTTACTTGTTTTTAGGGAATTTAAGGAATACAGATCCTTAATGCAATATATTGTGATTAAATAAATGCCACATGTAGTAGAAGTGCTACTGATATTTTCACCTGAATTAATAGTATTCCAAAAAGACAAAGTATGCTGCTAAAATGACAGTAAAGTTCAAGTAATCGTTAATTTATGTGCACTTACAGACGTGAATGAATGTGATCTGAATTCCAACATCTGTATGTTTGGGGAGTGTGAGAACACTAAAGGTTCCTTCATTTGTCACTGTCAAGTCGGATATTCAGTCAAAAAAGGAACCACAGGATGCACAGGTAAAGCAGATTTCCAGTGTTTGTGTCTTGGTGTGCCCTTATCCTTGTTGCCTTTTGGTAAAAATAAGAGCCCAAGTGTTCACACACAGGTGAGAGATTGGTATCTGTACATAATAGTGTATATAAGTGTATAAATCTTTTAGCATTTATCCAGAGTTTTAAATGGAGCATTCCTTGACCAGTGTCAATGCAAGAGGCCCCTCACACAGCTAATTTTAAAGGCCAAGATTTTGTCAGTATGGATTGTGTAAACACAATCTGTTGCAGAAAATACCTTTGGTGGGCAGAACTGCATTTGTGTTAGAAGTTTTATCAGTACTCATTTGTCTCCTGTACTTGAAGCATGAGCTCATCTGTCAACTCAAGCTGCAGGAAATGGCCATGTAAGCCTTAAGAACAGGACAAGAGGGGGAAAAAAGTAAACAAAAAGAATAGAGGGAAAAAAGTAAACAGAAAGAATAGGGGAAAAAAAGATAACGTAAAAGGGAAAGCGTATGCCAACCTTCAGCCCCATGACAGCAAATTTCAAAGGATAATAGTTACTCAGTCACTCTACAAGTTCCTGTGGTAGTTTAGCAGTAGCTTGTCTTTTGCAAGCTGGATCTGCTGTGTTCAAGGATGCAATTTGGTGTTTAAGAGTTTGTTTTATGATTTCTAAAATCCCAGACTGATCATTTTTATACCTGAAATGTGCCTTTGCTCCCAAAGGTCTCATCCCATTTTTGCACACACAAAGATCAGCACATTCAATATTTCTGCAACACAGCTTTAATTTCAAACTGAAAAGCAATGATAGGAAAGCAGACTAAATGTCATGTTTACAAACTAAGGGCAGAAATAAAATGCAATTGTCACTTTTTTATTAATATGGAATACAAAGTAACTTGAATTATTCTGAGATTATTTGGTTTTTTAAAGCACTGCAAACCTGCACAGTGAAAATAAACAATCTGTGAAAGGAACAGAATGTGCAGTGTTCTGGTGCTCCTGATGTAAATACTAATAGTTTATTTTGTGTTTGTAGATGTGAATGAGTGTGAAATTGGTGCTCACAACTGTGACATGCATGCCTCGTGTGTCAATGCACCAGGAAGTTTTAAATGTAGTTGCAGAGAAGGATGGGTTGGAAATGGCATTAAATGTACTGGTGAGTATTCAGGGAATAAAACTTTTCTCTCTCTCTCTCTTGTATTTATTTTTGTTTTCTTATTTTTTCCCCCTGAAGACGTGTAATCTGACTATGTGATTACTTCATTAGAAACAAAGAATGGTTCTTCTGCCTGCCATGCTCTGTGGATGGATGGGTGTGAAAGATTCTTATGTTTCAGGGGTTTGGTTTTCTGAGAAAAAAAGAAGCTGGTTTTGTCTCAGAAGCTCGACTGTGTAGCTGTGAGTTTTACAAAGTTTATGTGCAACTGCTAGAATGTGAAGAATAATTTAAAAAAAAAAAAGTCAGAAATTAAATGGACTTTGTTTTGTAATTTCCTCTCAGTCAGATATTATTTCTGTCACTTAAAACTGTTTTTTTGCAAATCTCCTGTAATACACATAGTTTGTAGGCATTGATATAAACCAGATTGGACTTGAGGGGTGGGAAACTTGATTCTACTTTTGCTGGGCTGTGAGTTGTGTGTGTCCCCTTGGCTTCACATTTTGGTTTGGTGGGTAAAAGACTCATATTTACTTATCTTTTCAGAACATTTGGGGAGCTTTGTTTGAGAATTAGGCTTTATTGATGTAATATGTGGAAGAAGAAGTACCATATTATGAGATTTTAGTGCATTCCAGACTTTCTAAGCTTTTTAAGCCGTATGTGAGAAAAAGGGAAGGCCCCTGGTCTTTATCATTATCAATTAATTAAAAATATATGAGGTTCTATTTTTTTTTTAAGTTTATTGTTATTTTAAAAGTCCAAATTGAAGGAGAAAATGTTAGAGTTTTTCTGGCAGCACCCTCATATCTAGAAAGAGCCCACAGCACTGGCAAGTGTGACTCATATCATACACCATTCCCATCAAACATGGCTTTGAGGGAAAGTAAAGTCTCTTCATTTTTCTTTCTTCCTTTTTTTTTTCCTTTTCCTTTTTCCCCCCTTTTTTTTCTTCATTTTTTCTTTCTTCTTTTTGCTCTTTTCTTTCTTCTTTTTTTCTCCATCCAAGTTGACATCCCAGTGGATTCTCATGGGGTAACTCTGCTTTCACTCTCTTCAATTACTTGAGGAGACTTTCTAGATATGTAGCAGATTTTTACCTCGCTGCATTTCTTTGGTTTACTGGGTTTTTTTCACTAATTTTGAATTCTCAAGTTCTGTAACAGGATATTAACATACACACTGAATTCCATCTGTTAATGACAGTATTTTTCCCAGTCCCGTGCATTTTAATGTCAAGGAAGAATTATTAAAAGTGAATCACTTTACTCAACTGTGTATCCTCCAGTGAGAACTTGGTGTGTTTGTGGTGACACAAACCATGTTTGCAGTTGTGCTGGTTAGCCTGACAGTTAATTGTGGGCTAATTACACACCCTGATTGCTGTGTTGCTGTGCTTTTGGACCCTGATGTGCAGACCTGGATGAGTGTTCCAATGGGACCCAGCAGTGCAGCGTGGATGCTCAGTGTGTGAACAGCCCGGGCTCCTACCACTGTGCCTGTGCCCAGGGATTCACTGGGGATGGATTTACTTGTTCTGGTAAGAGGTTTTGTGAAAGCTGACTTGTCTCTCTGACTGTTCTCCTGGATGGAACCTCTCTGGGTTAGATCCAGGCAGTAAGTGTGAAAGTGTCTTTTAAGATCAAGATTCTTCCCACTTGCATAAGAAATGCTAACAAAGGCACCTGATTGTCTTTTGATTTGTTGGATGAAGTTCCTGTCTGCTGCTTCTTCATCTCCATGACAATTGTTTTGAAGCTGCAGCAACAGGCTCTGGACAAGAACATGAGATGCCAGCTCCCTGTCATAGTTCCTGTCTTCTAAGTCACATCTGTCTCTGGCATCAACTATATTATTTGAACAGGATTTTATCATTAAGATAGAACTCTTAAAAAAAAAAAAAAAAAAAATTACAGTTGAAAAATACTGCTCATCATCTCTGCCTTTAAATCTGTTAATAAATACTTTCTATTAAGAATGAACATTGTTTATCACACAGTGAGTGACTCAAAATCAGATGACATGAAAAGGGCTCTATAAAGGGTAAAAATTTTATATTAGACATCGATGATCATGCGTTGGGCTTTACTGTGGGTTTTTTCACATACAGAGTGGAGATGCAACACTGTCTCTGCTCTCAACTTCTAGCACGCCCTGTATGTGGTCAGCAAATTTGAAGGGTTGAAGAAATGCATCTAATGGTAGTAAAATACCTAGAAACTATTGTGAATGCCCTCATTATTAGCTAACTGGCTATTTTTAAATAAAAAATATTTAACACCTTAAAAAGAAAGCCTTCTGATTTGTATTGTAAGGTTTTTTTGAGAATAATACTATTAATTAATACTAATAATTGATTTTGTATTTCAAATTTCTGGCTAATGAGCATGAACTTTTGTCCTTATATTTAACTCAGATCTTCTGGGGTTTTTCAAAAATCAGATGTAATACTAAGACTTGTGACTAATAAAATAAAGAAAGCATTTTAAATATTTTTTTTTTTATAATCATAAGCATATCTGACAAAATTATGAGTCCTTATGATGACCGCAATGGTCAGTGCCTTCCTTTTATAGCTCTTTTGGGGCATACTAGAAGAATCCCCAGTAAAGTGCAAACAGTATTTGTAATGGTCATAGCGTCAAAGAATATTTTCTAAAATTAGTATAGTATTAAAATAGTTTGCTGTGTGTGATTCATTTATGAAAATTTGCCTTTTGAATTGTTTGGGTCTTTTTCTAATGTGAAAATAGCATATACAGTAGGAGACAAAGTTTTGACTTTAACCAAAGTATTCAACTGTTCTGTCAAAGCTAGTAGTACTGAGTCTGAAAAGCTTGCATTATTAAAAAAAACAACTATACCTGTTATTGAAAACAAGAAGCGAGAAATCATGGCAAGGTGAAAAGGATAATTTTGGAAATGACATGTTTGCTTTTCTGCATTCTTCCAATTTACTTCAACATGTAAATATTCTGTTTTATAAGTCCAGTGCTCAGCAGCACTTTTGTTCTGTGAACATCAGGATATTTTTATTTTTGCTGGTGGAATGTGTGGTCTCAGAGGGACTTTTCTGTCTCCCACAGATATTGATGAGTGTGCAGAAGATGTTGATCTGTGTGAGAATGGGCAGTGTTTGAATGCCCCTGGTGCCTACAGCTGTGAGTGTGAGATGGGGTTCACTCCTGCCTCAGACAGCAGGTCCTGCCAAGGTGAGCTGCTCATATTTGGGATTTGTTCTCTGGGTTTGGATGGGCTACTCTACAGCAGAGAACAAGCAGTGCTGGAAGGACCTCAATCTGGAAGCAGAAAAATCACATATAAGTAATTTCTTCAAGCAAGGATTATTTTGGATTGTGAATTATGCTGAAGGTTGCTTTCACCTTTTTATGACGTTTTCCTGGCCTTTATCTCAGTTTGTGGTTTGGTTTTGTTGGTTTTTTTTTAATTCATTCTCTTCTTTTTGTTACTGTTGAATAATTTGTTGAAAATCCTGTGTTCATCACTGCATTTCTTTCAGTGTGTTTACAAAGTAAACACAAAGTGCATTAAGTGACCTCCTTTTAAAATAAATGTATTCAGGAAAATTAAAGCAGACAAATCACTGTATTGGACAAATTTGTAACAATCCTTAAAATGCACACTGGAGTTTTTTTGTCATCACCCTTGCACCCTCAGTATTGTACCAGATCATCTGAGGTGCAAAAGGAATTGCTGTCTTTCCAGTCCTGTTCAGCTTGTGTTCCTTATTGTGTTCTTAGACCTTTTTTCCTGCTGTTTAATATAAGAAGATTGTGTAATCATTGAAAACTATTTTAGCTGGTGCTGCAAAACTTTTAACTTGTTTCATATTTAATGGCAGAAACCATGTCACATCTTAGGAAATTAGAATTCTGGATGAAACATGAAAAAATAGATTCCAAAATTAATCTCTAAGGTTCAGTACATAACTTGGCACGAGTTCTAGCATTAAGGTGTACATGTATGAATCAGACTTTAGAATAATTTCAGGTACTTCTGAAGAATCACCTGCACCACTGTTAATTATTACCAAGTATTGCCAATCATCATTACTGAATTTCTTGCTGCAGCTCATTCATATTACAGTCATGCCACTGTTCTAAAAAAAATAATCTCCTAATAGATCCAAGCTACTCCAGCCAACCAGTGTTTTGGAAAACATATAATTCTAATTTTTGGGACAGTGTGTTGCCAGCAACCGAAGAATTTTGGGGAAGTGCTTGGTGTATTACTTTGATTCCAGCAGACATCTGAAAACATTCCATTGATTAAATTGTGCTGTTGGAGAACTAAAGATCTGGGTGTTGAATACTTTAAAGAAGTTACCTTTTTCTTTCTCTGATTTCAAAGTTGATGTATTGACTTGTTCTGTGATAAGGAGAGTCCTTGGCTGATTCCTCCAATCAATGGCCCAAATCCAAAGCGTGGATTTAGTACAATAACTCTAATGCAAACAATTAATCCACTTTCTTCAGAAGTCCCTTGAGAAGTGAGTACATGAGCTTCTCAGTGACCTGATTTGGAGGGCACTCCATGGCTGTACTCCAAGGTACTTAGAAACCTTCCATTAATTTCCAGGTTAAATTTATTCAGGACTTTGGGGTATTAGGTATTCATTTCCCCTTAAAAATACCTCTCCAATTCCCCTCCAGAGTTAACCCCTCTCATATGTTCCTTTAAGGAGGCATTATATCACTTCTCAACCTTGGCGAACCAGCCAGTGTCTAAGTAGGTATTTTATTACTCTAATCATTTTAATACCCCTTTTTTACATCTTGTGCAATTTCAGTTTGTCATTCTTGAGCAGAGCACTGTACTCGGAATTTCAAATGAAGATATAGCTGTGCTTTGTAGGAGGGTATTAATTTTTCCCACTTCCCTGTCTGTGCTAAAAATAATTCACTAGTACGTGCTAGAATTGCATTTGCCTTTCCCACAGCTGCTTTATTCTGGCAGCTTGGAAAGTCTTGCTGTCAGACAGAATGTGCAGGGGTTTTTCCCCTCTCATCTTGTTTATCTCCATCTCAGAAATCTCTTATAATTTGTGCATAAAACCACAGCTTTGCAGTTGGCGCTGTCAATATTTAACTCTTTTTCTGCTGCTGTCATTGACAAAATGATCTAATTTTCTGACAGTGTCTTCCAGCTTGATTTCATCTTCAATTTAGATGAGCACGCAGGCAGTGCTTTACATGCATTTCAGCCCATCTTTATGTAATTACTATGTAACTGGTTTAGTGAGGGATGGAGAAAATCACAGATAATTCTTATATTGCTCTTCCCTGTATTCTTTCTCCAAGGAGATGTAAGTAAATGTTGATGACTGTGCCCCCTCTTTCTTCTTAGCACACTTTTGAATGGTATTTTGAAATTGTTGCTTGCCATTAGTAAGAAGTGTTGCAGACTGTGAGCTGGGAAATGACTGATACCTTTGTACCATGTTACACTTCATGCTCTTTAATGCACAGTCTGAAAGGAACTTCACTGGCTCTTTGACTCAGCTTTCATTATATGTCCTGAGAGCTCAGTTCTGCTGTATTTACCTCATTCCAGCTAAAATAGGAATAAATAAATAAATAACAACCAGCTTAATGGAGAATGCCTCAAAAATTAAGATTTTGTGCAGTATTCTACACAAAACCAAAAATATTATTTTTAAAATATTTTATATGTGTAATTAATATTTTTCAGTAGTGACACACTATAATAATGATAAAAATAACCATAATAAAGATTATAATTATGATAACATTATAACAATAATGATAAGAATAGTAATGATAATGATGCAACGGTATGTAACTTTCTATTCTTAATGTATTTCTTCAGATACCGATGAATGCTCCTTCCAGAATATATGTGTGTTTGGTACCTGTAATAATCTACCAGGAATGTTTCATTGCATCTGTGATGATGGCTATGAACTAGATCGAACAGGGGGAAACTGCACAGGTATGTCACTTCTTCTCAGAAATACATCAACAAAAAGCATCAGTCCTTAAATATGCTGCTATACAATGGTTATTCTAAATATTTGGTGTATTATTAGTAGTTTTTTCCTTCATTTTCAGCTAAAATCCACTTGCATATGAAATTTTCTTGCTCATTTTGTCTTAGAAAGTAGAATTATTCTTCTTTTCTGTCCAAGGAGCAGATTTATGAGTACAAATTTCCTATTTTAGATATTGATGAATGTGCCGATCCCATTAATTGTGTCAATGGTCTTTGTGTAAATACTCCTGGAAGGTATGAGTGTAATTGCCCTCCAGACTTCCAGCTGAATCCTACTGGAGTGGGTTGTGTGGGTAAGTAAAAACTACTTGAAATAGTACTTTAGAAGTCACAGCCAAGGTGCTGCTTTGATGGGAATAAGGGTGGCAAGATAGAAAAACAATAATTTCACATGGTGCATATCCTGTTATGTTAGTTATTCCTGTTGTGTTATGTTAGTTTTTTTAGTGATGGAGTTAAAATGATTAGCTGATTGAAGGTGTTTGTAGTTTCTTTAAAGTGCACATTTTCAAAATTTGTTGAAGGATATATTAAAACCTAAAATTCCTGATGGGCATGTTACCCATATTCTGTTCTGCCTTCATTCTGAGGTATGTTGTCTTCCTATTTTATGGTCCTGAGATCTTGTGCTGAAGCCTCTGCCTCAAGGAGTCACAGTCATAGTCACAATAGCCTAGTCACACTCTGAATATGGCAAACAAACACTGACACAAAACTCAAGCAAGGCTTCTGGCGTTTTCTGGAGTGAAAGACTGTGAGGGGTATATGGGCTACACTAGTGTATTGTGAGGCTTTGGGACACATGCAGTTTTCAACTCATCTCTGGGTACTCAAGGCACTGAAAATGACCCATTTTCCCTGCTGTCTCTCAACATCACTAAGTGTCAGGGTACCAGGAGTGTTTCGGGCTTGCCAATGACTTCAGGAGCACAGCATTGTCTGAATTCCTCCTCCTAGATGTGAAATGTTGGGTGAACGCTCGCTGTTCCATTGCCTGGGTCATTGTGTGCAGCTGTTGTGGTGTTTTGTTGTGCTTTGCCCCTAGATAACCGTGTTGGCAGCTGCTACCTGAAGCATGGACCCCGAGGGGATGGGAGCCTGTCCTGCAACACCGAAATTGGGGTCGGGGTCAGTCGCTCCTCGTGCTGCTGCTCCCTGGGGAAGGCTTGGGGCAACCCCTGCGAGATGTGTCCCCCTGTGAACAGCAGTAAGGAAATATTCTCCTGTTCTCCCACCACCCTCTTATTTTCAGGATAGTAGCTAGGGTTGGAAAAGTATTCCAAAGCTTTTACTGTGCTGCTGTACATTTGTCATTCAGGAAACTTACTTGCCTCATAAGACAGCGTTCTGGCACAATTATAAAAGACAATCTGCCTGCTGCTGTCAGAGGGATGATGCAGAGGTGTGGACCAGAAGACCTGACCTTTAGTCTTCTGCCATTGACTTGGTGCCTGTTCTCACAGTAATAAATCAGTGGTAACTTTAGAAGGCAATTCCAACTGGACCAGACCCATGTATTTTGGGTGGTTTGGGGCACTTAATTTTATTTTACTTTTCTACCATTAAAAAACAAATGAAATTGCAGATGTGCTTATGTGTCTTAAGAGTGAAATGGATTGCATACATCTGCTGTGAACTTTTGCTCAGCAATTCCATGCTGGTAAGGAGATAAATTAATAATGCTTAGGACTCAGATCATGGCTTTAATTTGAAGAGCTGGAGTAGTTCCCAAAGGAGAGTGTTGGTGACTGTGCCTGACTCAGTCCTTGAGTACTTTGAAAACTGTTACCCAATGACAGTTATCAGCTTTGCAGAGCTTTGAAGTTCTCTGAGTGAATAATGCAACAGAAATGTCAAGCATGTGGCTCTTAACAGCCTCATAACAGTATGAATTCCAGGTTTAACAAATATCTTTATCAAGGGTGTACTGGCATTTCTATTAAACAACTAGTCAAAACAGAAAATACATGCCTTTGTAAAGACATAGAGTGGAGAAATCAACATTGTGCCTCCTTAAGAATATCTGAGGATATTGAGAATATCTTAAGAAAAGCAGAGCTCTTAATCTTACCTTGTTTTTCTGTTAATCTAATGCAATTGTTTTATTTACTGTGAATGGGTCAAAAAGTAGAAAACCAGTGAGGGTAGGAAAAAACACTCATTAAAAACACAAGAGAAGTTTTATGCTTATGATCTTATGATTTTATTCTTTATAAGACTGACATGTTCTCTTGTTACACTTTATTTTAGCAGAATACAATACTCTGTGTCCAGGGGGAGAAGGATTCAGACCAAACCCCATCACTATTATTTTAGAAGGTGAGTTTCTCATAAATGACTGTGATGGCTGGTACTTAAAAAATAAAATTCTTAAAAAATAAAATTCTTAAAAAATAAAATTCTTAAAAAAAGTTTTGTCTTTGAAGAGATGTATACAGAAACTGCATTTTTCAGAAATCATTGCAGTTTAGTGCAAAGCAAAAGCCACTGTTATTATGAATTGGACAACAACACGATGAAAAGGCATACTGTAAAAGAATATTGAAGTCCAGCACCGTTTCAGTAGGAAAATAACCTGGTGCATACCTTTTGTGTGCTTCCTTACTTGAATTGGACTTCAAAATTGGACCCTGAGGGATAAGTCTTTTATGAAAATTATGGCTTATCGGTGGAAGGTATAAGTTTCAGGAAATATTCTTCAGACAAAGAAAACTCTGGTTCCAATAAATGGGCAGGAATGAGGAATTAGATGCCAAATATAGAAATAAAAAGATCCATGTCACAGCTAAAAGCTACTACTTGGTAAAATGTCAGGGTAGTACTTAAAATCTCTGGTTTCTTTTAATTCTGGAATGAAAATATAGTGAGTTTTTGTTCTCTGTTTTCAGACATTGATGAGTGTCAGGAGCTGCCAGGCCTCTGCCAAGGGGGAAATTGCATCAATACTTTTGGCAGCTTCCAGTGTGAATGTCCAAAAGGCTACTACCTCAGTGAAGAGACGAGAATCTGTGAAGGTTGAGTCCCTTGAAGCCTCTTTCTCTGTCACAGTGCAGTAGGAAAACCACCAATTTTTAGCCTTGAAACCATAAGTGGATTTGGTGTATGGTAACCCACACCCTCACCTAAAATATTCCCTACAGTCGTTGTCTTTGGCATAAAACTTTTTTGGTATAAAACTTGAAATTCAACATTTGAATATACTGTTTATTACTACATGTTAGACCTCAGCTTCGTGTAGTCAGTAAACTAAAGTTTATTAAGGATTTCTGGCTTCTCACTTCAACACCTTTCACTAGCAGTTTAATTTAATCAATGTGAAATAATTACAGTGGTTTTCCTTTCGTGTTTGAGATTTTTCATAACTGTTAGAATCAAAAATTGTAAAGAGACCCAAAGGTGTAAAGAATCGTTCTTGGTTTCTCCTAGTTTGGAGTGTTGTAAGTAATTTTCCTCTTCATTCAATTTGTAAGGAAAAAAACCCAAACAACCCATGCCTCATTTTCCAGAGAGCCTTTGCTAAATTTGGATGAAGAAAACTGACCAAACTGGGTTTGAAATTGAAATTGTGCAGGCAAAAAAGGTTTACACCCCAAATACCTTAAATAAGAAAATAGAGAAGCAAGATTATTCAGCTTTCCTATTATAAAGAGTATTTTAAAAGTCTTTCTCAGTGGAGTAATGAATACATTAATAGAACTGAAAAGTGACTAACCCTCCTGTGTGAAGAAGGTGTGATTTTTTTATTCCTTTGTGAAGTTGGTGGGGCACAAGCTGCTCTAATTTCAGTAGTGAATTCAAGATCATTGAATTAGAGAGCTAAGTCTGTTCTAGAGATTAACAATACTGATTTTCAGCAGCTGTTACAGAGCTGTGCTTTCCATGCTAGTCTTTAAATAAAGCATTTTTGTTATCTTAGCATGGTTTATTGAGTCATATTTCTCAGAAATGTTTACTATGACTTAGACTTCTTTTCCCTTGTTAATTGTCATGTTTTTGCTTGGCCTCTAGACATTGATGAGTGTGTTGCACATGCTGGTGTCTGTGGTCCTGGCACCTGCTACAATACCTTGGGGAACTACACCTGCATTTGCCCACCTGAATATATGCAGGTGAACGGAGGACATAACTGCATGGGTATGCAAAATGTCATCTTTACTAGAACTGTGTGAATATCACACTGTTTGGGGGCCAGACTGTGCTTCAGTTTCCTTAGATGAGGCGAGTTCTGAAGCTGTGTGTTGATTTGGACTACCTTTAACTCCCAGTTATGTCCTGGAGCTGGAAAATAGATCCCATGCATGCAGAACTCAAGTGCTCTTACTCCATAACAGAACTCACTGTTCACCACTTTATTTTCACTAGTCGTTTCCAAATAGTAGGGGTTTTGTTTATCAGTGAATCTCATGAGCATCTACAATGTGTTTGTGGTTTCTTGGGAGTTTTCCTTTTTCCCTTTTGTGTCTTTGAAAACTGAAAATATGTCAAATTTCAGGTGAGTCTAAAAAGACCTTAGATTGCCTCAATCCTTAAATTATTTTTAAATGCATGTGTTTATGTTGCCTTCAGAAGGCAGAGTTAATAAACCATTCTCTGGTTTGGTAGGGGGTTGGTATTTATTTAAGTCAGACTGTCAGTCACTTCACAAGTGGTTCTTCTCTCACGTCTAGACATGAGGAAAAGCTTTTGCTACAGAAGCTACAATGGAACCTCCTGTGAGAATGAGCTGCCCTTCAATGTGACCAAAAGGATGTGCTGCTGCACGTACAATGTTGGGAAAGCGTGGAACAAACCCTGTGAACCATGTCCAACTCCAGGAACATGTAAATCTACTCTGATCCCCCTGTCTTTTGCTTTCTTTGCTTATTTCTTCTTTGTCCTATTAGCTAAAGTTATCATTCTGGCCCCAAAAAGCTCTTCCTGTAATCCCAGAGGGGAGTGGCAACACCCTGCCATTCTCTTACTGTCTGGATTAATTGTTGGTGTGGTAAACAAAAATAAGTGTTTCCTCTGTATTTTTTTCACTCCATATTGAATGATTCAGCTTGAATAGTGTGAAGGCACCAATCATCCCTCAGGGGTGAAAATACTCAGAAGGCTCCAGTGAGTATAGAATAATCTTTCAGTTATTTAGATTTCTGTCAGAATTCTGTGTTTTGTTGGTAAAACCAACCAGGGAGGCACAGTAGGCATAAGGAAGTTTTCTGAATTCCCAGCTCCAAAGCTTTCAGTTTGAGGTTTCTGGAAAACCAGTCATCCAGCCATAATTCTGGGGTGGAAGACACTGGCTCCAGTCTTGTCTTTCTTCCAGAATAATTAATTTAGGAGAGTATAATTTAGTTCTCAGTAGCTAGAGGTACTTTTATCCTGCTAGTCCTGGTCTGCCAAAACAACAAGACTGGGTTTCATTACTGAGTTTTTTGTCTCTCTAGGTTTTTCAGTTGTGTCTCACATCTGAGCTTCATCTTCTTGGTTGCTTTTATGTTTCCTCTATTGAAGATGAATGAACTTGTGAAAACTCAATAAGTGGGGCTGTGTAATGGGAAGTAAAAAATACTTTTCTATAAAGGGAAGTGAGAATAATAAAGTACAGTTCATTTTCTGCTAGTCTTTATGGAGTTCAGTGCCTGGAATAAAACACCCTTGAAAGCTCAACTCAAAAAAAATTCCTTGGTGGGAGAATCACCAACTTGGAAACCTGACATTCACTAAAAGATTCTTTACATTTGAAAAAAGAGCAAAGATGTCTCGATAAAACTAAAAAAATCAGGTGCAAACACATTTTATTGTTTAGTTGACTTGACCCAAGTTTGCTGCCACTAAAGACGTACCTCTGGTGTTGCGTCCTTTGGGATGTTAATGTAAAGGATGCATTGGTTTCCTTCCAACTGGTTTATCCTGGTGGCATAAAGGAAAACCAGGTAATCTAAGACATTTTAATAAAATTTTTGAAATTTAAAATTTACTCACAAGCAGTAAAGAGGATGAAAACAGGACTCAAAATAATAGAAACCAGCTTCTTCCTCTTCTTTCTTAAATAGGAGGAGGAAGAATGAAGGAATGTTCCTAGCAGTCAGGAGTGGGAGATGGAATTAAGCTTGAGAGAGGAAATATATGTTTGCTATCAGAGAGAGCTCATAAAATTCTTTCCCATAGTCATTTATCTCCTTGCCATAAAATTGTCATCATGGTGACAACATGATGGGAAAAATACAGCAAACTACTAGCAGGGATTCATGCAATTAATATTCTTGGGTGGAATAAAGAATTCTCCTTTTTAAATTGGTGAGATTGAAATTCTCACCAATAACTTCTACAACTTTTAACAATTTGTTAAAACAAAAGCTGATTGTTATTGTGCAAGCAGATGTGGGGTTAGAATACTTCCTGAAATATTTCAATATTGCCTTGTTAGCTCTTCTAAATGCCTTTACTGTGTTTGCAGGCGTGGTTGAGGCTTTTTCACTGAGAAGGGATCAAACACAAATTCCAAGTGTAAACGGTTGAATAGCTGCACTTATGTCCTGTAATCAGTTGTTTTGAGATCTGGGAGGAGGCTACACCTCACAGGCAGGGGTTGTGATGCACTGACCTTAGCCAGAGTGCCAGACTGAGCCCAGTAGCTCATTAAGAGAATTATTCTGCTCCGATGAGGATTGTGTTGTTCCTCCAAATGAACCTCACATACCAATGCATTTGACTTTTCTCCTGAGAGAAAGGAAATTTATTTTTTTTTATTTATGCTTAGGGACCAGTCCATGTTTGATGACTTTAGGTAGTAAAGACTGTCTTCTTTTTACACATTATGCAGATCATAACCACTAGCACACAGACTTCCAACAGAAATAATAATTATTTTTCAGCCAAAGAAGGGTAGAAAAATGCTTCACTACTCAGAGATAACAAAGAATTTACAGAATTCTTTCATGGTTTGATAATTTCAGGAATGCCTGATCTCAGGGGTTTTTTTTCTGTGATGTTAAAAGATTTTTTTTGTCCTAAAAAATAACATAGTGAATAGTATATGGGGCTTTGAAATATTTTTAAGTCATTCATGGGAAGCCAAGCTTTCAGAAAGTAAATCTCTGGCATGTTTTTGTATGGATAATTTGGCAGTTTGTATACCTGCATGGTCATGCAGTCCTTACCTAGCTATGTGCTCTTTTTCTACACAGCATAAGCTGAAAAAAAATCTGTAAAACTGCATTCAGTGAAATGCATGAAACATGTATCTTACACACAATATATGAAATTTGTTAAAGATATAACTATAAAAGAGTAGAAAAATGCTGGGTTGTAAAGCACTGTGGTAGACATCTCTATGGCCCTGTATGCAAGAATAACCTGAGTGGGCATTAAGCAGTCTTTAAAAACAGTGGGACAGAAGAAAGGAGGAATTGCTGCTGCCCAGTTACACTGAATGCTCCTTGGCTTACACAAATAACACAGAATGTTTGAATGCCAGAAAAATATTTTGCCAAGCATCATTCTGAGGGATGATCCAACCAAATTCGCTGAAATTTTAATAAATAAGAATGACTGATGTGAGGGAGACGTGAATTTTCAAGTTATTACACTAGTGGTTAAACTTCAGAGAATTGGGAGCTACTGAAGAGCTGCAGATGATCAAAACTCAAACTACTGCCAGTAAATTACAAACTATTACTGCTCCGGATTAAAAGTCATTACTTGCAGGAATACAAGAGGGATCTCCTTTTTCTGATGCTGGAGTAATCTGACAGCATTTCAGGTTTAGAGATGCATTAAAGGCAGACTCAATATGCTTGCTCTCGTTGAGAAACAGGTCCTGTAGGTCCTCAGCAGCACTAACAGTGTGGATCAAGCACTTGTGGAAGTCTCCAGATATTATACTTACAGAACCTCTTTGAATTTTATGTCAATGTGACATTTTTGTAAATTTTATCCACTTTTTTAGAAGGATTTGTTACTTTTGCTTAATAATGTACTAATATCTACCTCATACTTTGAAATGCTTCCTTAACAGTAGTTTGGAAGGTAGCATGGAAAGATACTTTTTCTGGATAATTTGAATGTTGGTATGATCTAAAAAGGTTCTGAATAGCAGCTGCATGGTTTTTGTTTGCAAACACACTCTTAAAGCAAAGTTACTTATTCTTACTTGTTCAAACTGCTTGTGTCTCCACATTGAAATTATTTCACTCAAACAAGTATTCTACTGATCGTGTTATACAAATTTGACACAACTATAGTTGTAGGCCTCTCATTTTTCATGTTTCTATCTAAATCACAATTTATCACTGTATCTGTAAATGTATACACTTTTTTTTTTTGTTTTTTTTTTTTTGTTTTTTTTTTTTGTCTGGAGAACACTGTTCTACCACTAAAATCTCATCCTGGAATAATTAATAGAATCCATTCTAGAAATTTTACTCTTTATGTTGCAGATTCACTCAACTTCTTACACCTTGCCTGGAAAAACATTAGGGCTTTTTTTTTTTTTTATATTTTACACTCTGCATTCCCCCTACTCCAAGTAGGAAAAGAGGATATAAAAGGAGCATATTAAAACAATGCTCTTTTTTGGAGCATCCTTTTCTCAAGCAGAACGTCCATTCTGCTCTACAGTTTAGTGCAGCTAGGCTGTAATAATCTTCACAGAAAATAACTGAGATAGTATTATCAGAGAAGCCTAGCTACTGGTAAATTATTTCTCCTATTTGAAACTGCTGCTGCAGATTCTCACTACGGATGTCTAGAAACCACAATAATAAATAAATAAACCACAAAGGGTAAGCTAAGGAGTTGTATCTAAAACAAAAACACCCAAAACGAAGTGAACTGCTGCTTTCTGAAACCAGACATTAACTCATGTGCCAAAGTCTTCACGAATTTGAGAAAGGAGGAGTATGAATTAATATTTCAATTTGCGTTCATTTGTTGGCAGTCTGAATTGTCAAGGCAAGTTGTGCAAAAGGCAGTGGCTATTCTGAACAGATTTGGCTTAAAACAACACTGAAAATGCTCTTTCTTCTCTCTAGCTGAGTTCAAGAACATATGTGGGAATATTCCTGGCTTCACCTTTGACATTCATACTGGAAAAGCTGTTGGTAAGTTTCACTAAACTTCCTTTAACCAAAAATTATTTTGCATAACACCTGCATAATGATAACCAAAATAAACATTTCATGCACCAAAACTTTCATTTCACCGTGGGGTTAAATTGGTGATGTAAATTGTGAGACCAATTTTTGTGTAGAGTATTTCTGACTTTTTTTTAATTTCTGTGTTTTGTTGTGATACTTTGCTCACCTGTCATCCTACTTCATGATTTTGAGATAAAAGGTTTTGGCTTCAAAAATATTGTGGGACTTTTTGTGGGACGAAACTATTACAACTCTAGTAGTTTTGCATTTTGGTCCAATACTTAGTGTTGCTCTGTTTTCATCTCTTCCTGAACTTCACACAGTTTATTTTCTCTCATAGTGGGTGTGTGTTGGGTTTTGTAACTTGTATACAATTCCTGTTGATTAAAAGGAACTTCTCAGCCCAGCGTTAAATGCAGTGAAAATGGGAATGCAAGCAGTGTGTAAAGACATGAATGTGCTTACACAGCTCGTGTCCTTTTCAGACATTGATGAATGCAAGGAAATCCCAGGGATCTGTGCCAATGGTGTTTGCATCAATCAGATTGGCAGCTTCCGCTGCGAGTGCCCCACTGGATTCAGCTACAATGACCTGCTCTTCGTCTGTGAAGGTGATTTGAAGTGATGTTATTTTCCACTTAGCCCCCATAACCAAGCCTATCTTAGAGGGAAGGGGAACATTTGCTTCTCGTGTTTTTCAAAATCTGGGAGACAGGCCATGAGCCTTTTTGTAGGGCTCGAGTCCACAGATCAGTTTGTGAAGTGTTTGTCTTTTATACATAGGCACATGTACTTAATAAAATTTGTAATAGTTTCCTGTCAGGCAATTAATTCATTGACTCGTAAATAGGTAGTAAATGAAGTGCATTTTATTTTATTTTATTTTATTTTATTTTATTTTATTTTATTTTATTCTATTTTATTTTATATTTTATTTTGTTTTATTTTACTTTATTTTGCTTTATTTTATTTTATTTTACTTTGAGAGAATTTAATTCTTGTTCTTTTATAACTTCTCCAAGAAGAGTTTCCTTGATTTTTTTCCCCCCATCTTGTGTCTCTTCTGCTACAGTTTTAGAGGTAGAGGTATTCATAGAAGCTAATAGTGACATTCTGTGTGTCCTGAAGTGAGCAGGGGCTTTGTCATCAGTTAGTATTCAAGGGTTTCCTGCCAACACCTGCACCTTAAAAACTTGACAAACTGTGCCATTTTCAGTTCAATGGCAAAGAGAAATATTTTTTTTTTTTTAGCACAGAACCCAAGTCCTTTAGGCATAATTGCAAAGCCCCTTCCATGTGTGGTAAATCAGATTTGTAGGATCCTCGTTCATCCAAAAATGGATGAGCTTGTGTTGGTTTTGCTTTTTGCGTGCATTTACGGCACAGGAGGCTGAAGGTTGGACTCTCCATGGTTTCCTGCGGGTCAAAGATTTGTCTTGCATGAGAGGGACAGCAGAGAGCTCGAGGCAGGAGTGGTTTCTGACGTGTGCCCCGTGGTGTTTCAGACATCGACGAGTGTGGCAGTGGGGACAGCCTCTGCCAGAGGAACGCCGACTGCATCAACAGCCCCGGGAGTTACCGCTGTGAATGCACCACGGGATTTAAACTTTCACCCAACGGTGCCTGTGTCGGTAAGAAACCAGCTGGCTCTTCTCCCCTGTTTGTTTCTGCCTCGTGCATTCTGCTGCTTTGCTTTATGACTGTTGTTTGCCCGTGGAAGGGGAGAAAAGACAAGGCAAGGCTTTTCAAGAATATTCTTCATGCGTTGGGCAAATCCTGACAGTGTTTTCAACCTCAAGGTGTATAGGCAAAGCACTTCCTGTAAAACAAGGGTTTGTTACGGTTCAGGCTTATTTATAGATAATTTTAAGTCTGGTTTTAATAATCATAACAGATTGTAAAAACATTATTGTGTAAAATGGGGGAATGATGGAAGTCGATAACGTGCACCATCTGTTCAATATTTTTGTTACAGATCGCAATGAATGTCTGGAAATTCCTAACGTTTGCAGTCATGGTTTGTGTGTGGACATGCAAGGAAGCTACCAGTGTGTGTGTCACAATGGTTTTAAGGCATCCCAAGATCAGACTATGTGCATGGGTATGGAAAAAACCCCAGTTTTGTGTGTGGTTTGTTTGGTTATGGGTTTTTTAAAGGGGAAGAAGATAAGTAATTTTTTTAGTAGATTATATGTGCTATTAAAAGACTGATTCATGCATTTCTGGATGTTTTCTTTTTTTGTGACTATATTATGTGAACTTGTCCTTGTTTGAGGAAAAAAACCACAGTATTCTTGGAAATAGCTCCATGTTACTGAAGAACTTATGAACAATATTTTCACAAAAATACATCATAGTGGCTTATTTGGCAGCGAAGTTTACAGGATGTATCAAAGAGTTATAGAGCATGGAAATGAAAAGACAAATATTTCAATTATTTAGAAATTTATTGAATTCATATTTCATTTAAAAAACAGAATCCCACATTTAATGTAACTTAAAACTCTACTAATGTTGTATGAAAATGATAACATGATAAAGATATAAGATATAACATTGAAAAATGAGAACATTTTTCTTTTTTTAGTTCATAATCAGTTCTACAAGGTTTTAAAAAGAAAAGGTGATGCGTGTGTAGATGTGATTCTTTTTAGTTAAAATAGCAAAAAAATATTTTTGAAATAATTATCATCTAAATGTCAATTCTAGACTATAGAGAAGTTCATTGTCTTCTGTAAGATGGGTGTCTTCCAATTTCAACTTTAAACAGACATTTAAAACCTGTTGAGATTGTAGTACATATTCATATATGCCTAGAGTCTTCTCATAGTTTAACTAAATCACATTTGTCAAACTATCCAAAAAGCATATTTGGAAAAGTGACTTGACAATGCAAAATTCTGAAGAACTAGGAGAACAAAATCTCGATACCATCCAGATCCCCATCAAACTCCAGAAATTGCTGCAACACACAGCAGGACACGTTGAATTTTAGTGCCTTTTAAAAATGGATATCCATTTCCAAAAGTTTGTAAGTTGGTAATCGTAGAGGTGGTATTGACATCATATATTTACATATGTAAATTAAGTGGTGAAATGCATTTCCAATAGCTTTTCATGGGCTCTCAGGTAAAATGCTTGCATAAAATTTGATTGTTTCAGGGCTTTTTACTAAGTTCTGATCACGTGTATGTTAAGAAAGTAAGAAATGTTATTATGGATAAAGACAGAATGCCTCAAGATATTGCACATATACATTTATTTTTACATCTAACAGTATCTTTTATTTTAAAATACATATAAAAACACTTAATATTTTCCTCTGTGTATGGAGAAGCTGTAAAACTCAGTAACATAAATAGATAATGCAACAGATGAAAACGAGAGACCAAAGTTTAGAATATTGTGACTGTGCACAGACAACACATTCACACATACCTGGGAAAATCAGTTCCCACATGCAGCCTGTTTCTCTTTGCAGATGTCGACGAATGTGAACAACATCCCTGTGGAAATGGAACCTGCAAAAACACGGTTGGGTCATACAACTGCCTGTGTTACCCAGGATTTGAATTAACTCGTAACATTGATTGTGTGGGTAAGAGATCTAATCCAGACTTTTATTTTTCATTGCTGCTGGCTCATATGCCAAGGAGGGTTGGATATAGTTAAACAGAAGATATGTCAGCATGTAAAGAGCATCAATTGAGTGCAGTCATTTCTACTCCTACCAGCCCTAGAGGTTGGTCACTACTGCCATTTTTTAAACTAATTAAAAAACATTTTTTACTGGCCAACTTGAGATAATATAAACCCTAGATGGTGGCCTGCATTGACGTTTTAATGTAGCCCTAGCTTCAACTAGATTTCCTGGGTAATTCCCAGATAAAGCAACTAAAAACTTCCTGGGGTGAAGAAGAGGTTCCTAAACCTCTGGAGATCCTCTCCCTGGTGCAGAGCATGGGCAAAAAGAGAGGCATTACAGAAGGAAGGCAGAACAAAGCCTACTTGTCCCTTTCTGATTCAGGAGAGAACTATAACATCTTAAAAAAGTATTTTAAATCCTCTCCTTGTCCAGGAAAAATAAAACTAATAGGTCAAGCACAGAGGGTAAGAGTGAATAGGTGGCATCAGGCTGGTGACGTGTCAGTAGTGGGGTTCCACATCTTGAGCCCTGTGCTCTCCAACACCTTCATCAGTGACTTGGACACAGGGCTGGAAGGGAAACTAAACAAATCTGCAGATGACACGTGGAGGAGCAGCTGACTCCCTCGAAGGCAGGGAGGCCCTGCACAGAAACTGGTTCAAAAAATTCACTCAGCATCAAAGTTGATCAATGTTAAGCCACATTCCTTTTTACTCAGTGCTGGAGAAGTACTGGGCATAATCCTCCAAAAGTACTTCCCATGGAGTTACAAAAGCAAAGATGTTTTATTTTCAAAGGTCATCACACCTTCATGTTAAATCCTGCCTTTCCATGCTTCCTCATTGTGTAAGTCCAGTGGGGACCAGGGACAGGACCCAGGGAATGGCCTGGAGTTGTGTCAGGGCAGTTTTAGGCTGGGTATTAGAAAAGGTGGGTGGTCAGGCACTGACCAGGCTCCCCAGGGCAGCGGGCACAGCCCCAAGGCTGCCAGAGCTCCAGGAGAGTTTGGGTGATGCTCTGGGGCACAGGGGGTGACTCCTGGGATGGTCCTGTGCAAAGCTAAGGGTTGGACTGGATGGTCCTTGTGAGTCCCTTACAACTCAGCATATCCTGTGAACTAAAATGGTTTTCAAGTCAGAAGAGTCTGCTGCCAAGGAAGGGCATTCTTTGCCAAGGGGGTTCTTTCCTTTGCCAGTTTAGCTGCCAGTCCACTGCCAGGAGCATCCAGCACCTCTGCTCCAGACCAGAGACTTGGCTTTTTGTTAGCACTCCTGTTGATGAGGAGCCTGGAGGGCCTCAGGGCTTTCTTCCAATCTGTCCCAAAGGCAATTTAGCCCATCCTGTTGTAATATTTTTGAGGTATTTCTGCTTGCAGAACTGTAACACAAAACAAGTGCATTATAGAATAATTACAGACATGGCTGAAGCAGAAGGTGCATCTTCCTCAGGAGCTGGTACTTAATGCTTCTCACCAAGACAAATGTCTTCGGTAAAACTGATGTTCAGCTTCATCAGTCAAATTCAAGTACTGCAAATCATTAGAGGTGTAAGTTCTTCTTACACCATGATGCATATCTGATCTCCTTTTCATTTATTCTGACCCTTTCTAATCTGTGCTTTTCCTTATGCAGCACTCCTGTGAGTCTACATTATTAAAGTAACCCTACAAAATGAGAAGCATTTTCAAATCTCATTTTCCAAACTGTTGTGAGGGAAGGAATCATTATGTGGAAAGATAATTACATAGTCCAAAACTTGGTATTGGCAGGGCAGGTTTAGGGGGGAAATATCAGCATATAAATCCAGATAAAATCCAGGACCACTCATAAAACACATTCTGTTTCTGTTTGTGGACTTGGCATCATGCAGTCACTTGGCAGTAATTGAGTGTCTTCAGATGCAATAGTTGAGGTGGTACTACAGGTCTGAAAATTACAATGCACTCTAAAAAAGAAAAGTGTTGTTTAAATAGAATGTACACCTTAATTCACTTGAATAAGAGTTCCTTTCCCCTAGGTGTCAGCTGTTACCTTGTTGCTGCAAAATTTGCCTTTTCCACAGAAATATATATATATATATGTGTGTGTGTGTGTGTATATATATATATATATTTATATATCAACTTGAGTATGTTTATACCATCCTGTATATACTGTACTGGGATTCAACTCTGACTCCTGGGGTTTATCTTGGTTTTCTTGCAGATATTGACGAGTGCAGCTCCTTCTTTGGTCAGGTGTGCAGAAACGGACGGTGTTTCAATGAAATTGGTTCCTTCAAATGTTTGTGTAATGAAGGATATGAGCTCACTCCAGATGGCAAGAATTGCATTGGTATGTGTGGTACCACGTGAAGATATTAAAGTACTGATGAGCTGAAATAAACTCTTAGCTCCCATCTAGAGGGAAGCAAGACAGCTTGAATAAGTATAAAAAGATAGTGACTTAAGTGAAAACACAGTAGAAGTAACAGGTTTTTGGTGTAGTTGTTGGTCTTCAAGCAATTAATTGCCTTAGAAGAAGAAAATTAGTGAAGAATCCCACAGTCTTTTTCATTAATAAGTCTGTTTTGTTGACATAAGAGTTACAAGATTCTAAACCTTTCTCTATTCCATTTGCTCTCCGAAGATACTAATGAGTGTGTGGCACTGCCTGGTTCGTGCTCTCCTGGTACCTGTCAAAATTTGGAAGGATCATTCAGATGCATCTGTCCCCCGGGATATGAAGTAAAAAGTGAAAGTTGTATTGGTAAGGCAAGTTGTAATTGTTGCTTCTGAACAATTTAAAAATTAAGAAAAGTCCCTGGTTCTAATTTGGTGGAAAACAGTTTACACCTTAATGTTTGTGAATGTTTCCTGACTTAAAATCATGGTGACAAGGGAATAAGTATGAAGAGCCTTCAGGAAAAGGTTTTAAAAATGAAAGGCAAAATACTTTGTATGTATCATACTGTATTTTGAATGTTGATTTCTTCACTGATGCAAACAAAAATACTTTTTTTTTTATAAAAAAGAACAATTTTATCTTTAATTTCCTTTTTTTTTTTTTAAATATTATTCATAAAACAAACCTGTGCACTGGATTTATATAATATTTACAGAAGGCAATTATTGGCAATCAGTGCATGAACTGGCCATCAAGATTCAGAGGGCTATGAAGTTTAAAAGTCTTGATAAAATTACAGAGCTTATGGGAACAATCACTTAAATAATTTTCTTCTAACAACTGTTTTCTAATTTTGTATAATACCTCTCAAGTCCTGAGATTCACAGGAGGAGAAAGAGGATACAGCAGATTTTCAATCAGTTTGTATGTTCTTATTTGTTGATAGGTCCCACTTAAAGCCCTGAGTGTCATTCAGGAGCTCAGTGTCACACAATGGATTAAGACCTGGTGTGGCAGAGAACAAAAAATAAATCCAGGTTACAACTCCCTTTTCCAACAGAGCAAGGCACTGGACTACTGTGAATTTACTGGGCATTTAAATTAAGTATGTGGGGCACCTGGCAAGGAACTTGCACACAAATAGATGTGGGGAGCTAAGCTGGAAGCCCTCGGTTTTGTGCATGATCAGAGAATAGAGTCTGCACCTTTCTCTCCACTGTGACTGTATTAAAAAAACTGATTTTTAGCTTAAATATCTGAAATTAGCTGGTGTGAAACCCTAGACATGCATTCATACAAATAATTCCCAGTAATAAACGTGCAGCTTGTCCTTGTATGGGCTGAAAGAAAACACTGGGAAGGACATAAACATTTGACTTAAAGCCACTTAATCTTTGTGGCTGCAGGAACAGGAACCATTTTGAATCTTTTGTCTTCAGCAATAGGGTTTATTTTCTAAGCCCCCAGAGTACCCTGAGCCTTTTGTGTCATGCCACCACGTTCAGTCTGCCTGCCAACTTCATGGTTTCCTTTGGCAGCTGCTGATTCCATTTTAGCAATTATGTTTGAGGTGAATTCAAATCACCTACAGTTGAAAAGTCATGAATAAAAAAGGGGAAGGGAAAAAAAAAAAAAAGAAAAAAAGGAAAACTTTTGGTTTTCCAGGAATATCACTGTTTATGGCCACTTTAATGCCCTCTCAGAACCTTTCACATTTTTGAGAGCATCCGTGACTGCCAAACAGATTTTTGCCCAAATGGAATGAAAGGGACTTAATTACGTGCTTTTTCTTCATTCCACCATGTGTCCAGAAAATTTGCACCTACAAGTCCTAGAAAATGCCTAAATCACGTGTGATTGTACTCATACTTAGATTAATATTATGACAGCTCTTACAACATATGTTCCCCATCACTTTCTATTGATTTAATATGTAAATAGCTTTATAGGAACTCATTATTTCTGTCTGTAATGTGAAGTTTGGCAATGGCTAGATTACTTTTTTGAGCTCAGGGTGATTATATGCAAGAGAAACCAAAATGGCTGGGGCCACTGAAAGATTCTTAGTTCTTACCTAGCCATGTAATGTATTCCCTTCCATTTTATGGAACTAAAGGGGAAAAGAGTTGTTTACTTCCACAGTCTGGCTACTCACCTTTTCAACATGGCCACAGAAAGAGTTTTAGCCCCAAGCCATTCATTACAGTAATAGTCAGCACTTCAAAAGAGCAGTTTCTCCATCCCATGCAGCTGAATTGCTGAGCTTTGTGTATTAAAAGCTATCACAGCAACTGGGAAATTAATCACCATTTTCTCTGAAATAAGCTGACTTTAAGTGCTTCAGATGGTAAGAGCCTGTCCATGGGAAGCTACTGCAGAGTTCAGTTGTACACCAGATTATGCTGCAGTGGTTTGTCCATGTGCTGTTCTTAATAGTGATTTCCAAAAATGGGACTCAAGGTGATATTTTTCGGAAGTAACACCACGGAATCTGTTCCTGCCCGACTTCTTCCATCACTCCACTGTTATTTTTCTAGTAATAGAGACTGTATTTCCATTGTTTCCCTACCTGCTGAAAACAGGGTAGTTTTCTGAAATTTAGTATGGTAGAGAATCCAGTAAGAATGAGCAAAAAGAGCACTTCAAATTTGTGACTCAGCATGCATGAAGGTTTCTTTCATGGAGAGTACCTATTCCTGCCTGCACTCTGATTAGTATCAATATGGATATTATTGTAGAATGCTTACACAGCCATAGGTCTCTGGTGGTTCTTTCAATATTCCTTACTGGAAGACTCAGGAGGGGTTGTTCTTTGGAGAGTATTAAAATACATTTCAGAATTTATTTTAAAAATTACCTTAGCAAGGAGGCTCATATACTCTGTCAGTATTTGCAGAATAGAATAAGATAGTTTTGAATAATAGGTATGAAAAATTAAAGGTCTCAATATATTATTCTCTTACTCTGTCTGTTGTATATATAGATGCAGGATGTACAGCCTGATACTGCTTGAGCTGCACAGTTTTACAGGCACTTGATGTTTATATAAACCCCTTGCATTTTGGCTTAAGCTTTTGATAATTATTTAATGTAATATTTAATGATATACCTCTATTAAAAAATTTAATCTGTCTTCAAATAGTCATAGCATTATATTCTAAATTATGCAATTGAATGGGAAGGAATTTTCAACAGTACAATGATAGTGGCAGTGAAAGACTGCTAACTATAAATCTAGGTGCATAAATAAAATTAAAGATGCCCCTTTGCTAATAACTAGCTGTAGTTTCAGGTCCATAATCAGTCAGTCATCATGAAAAAAGGCACATCTTTAATTAAAAAGAACCCTCAACATACAGATTCTTAAAAAATCATCTCTGGACGTCTTATGTTTTAAGAAAAATACTGTCCTTGTCAGAAATATATTCTAAAAGCATTTATTTTAGGTTTATGTTACAAATACAACAAAGAACAGGGAATGGTATTTGGAAAGGAAGGTGCATGCCAGTTGGATGCTCTAATTTGAAAGAGTTGAGCTGCTGTATCTCTTGGGTCCTTTGGAAGCTGCAGAAGTTAAATAAGTAAATAGATAGATAAATAAATAATAGATAAACAATCTTTCCTACTGAAGGAATTCACAGCCAGTGAGGCTGTGGTGAACCTTTTCTCCATTACTTTGCAGATATCAATGAGTGCAATGAGGATCCCAACATCTGCCTCTTCGGGTCTTGTACAAACACCCCGGGAGGTTTCCAGTGCATTTGCCCTACAGGTTTTGTGCTCTCTGATAATGGACGGAGATGTTTTGGTAAGTTAATGGTTAAGCAATGTAATAACTTATTCTAAAAGGTAACAGATACTCTGTAGAAGGCCCTTCCAAATTATGCCCTTGTGGGGATTGCAAATTGCTTTCAAAATAGTATGGAAAATCCAGTCCTTAAATGATTCCTTTCAGAGCTAGACAGTGATCGTCTAATATTCTCCTTTTTTAGATACTCGTCAGAGCTTCTGTTTCACTAACTTTGAGAATGGGAAATGCTCAGTGCCAAAGGCTTTCAACACCACAAAGGCGAAGTGTTGCTGCAGTAAAATGCCAGGAGAAGGGTGGGGTGACCCTTGCGAGCTCTGTCCAAAGGAAGAAGAAGGTACACACCCAGAATTAAAATTTTTAGGTGGGAGAAAAGGAAGAGCACGTTGGTGTTGCACCTTCTGATCATTAGAAAGAGAGATCCTTATGGCATTCTCTCTTTTCTAGAGCAGTTTTCAAGTCAACAAAAGGAATAAAATTAAGTACAAGAAACCACAGAAGAAAAGTACTGAGTTGTTGCTTTTGCTCTGTAGGGAACTGAACTGGTGTCCTCCATCTGTAGGTCTAGTCTGCTTTAGGCAAAGGAGGAAAGTGGGACAGTGCCAGGAATCCCTGAAATAACAGTTTTCAGTTCTTGGGTTTCTCCACATATGGAAAGGCACCAAGCACATGCACACAATAAGCTCAACAGGTGAAAGTGGTGCTTTACTGACCTAATGACAGTGTTACTTTTGCATCTGGCCAGACAGTGTAATTAATGGCTGTGGTTTAAACAGTTGGCAGCTATGACAAATGTGATACAGAAGGTTTTTGGATGGCTTTAGCCATCTGTCATGGTTCCCTCACTCATTTTTTAAAAAGAAAACATATCTCTGCAGTTGCTTTTCAGGACCTGTGTCCTTATGGTCATGGAACTATTCCTGGAATTGATGATACACGTGAAGGTAGGTATTCCTTTTCCTGATAATAAAAGAAAATAAATATTTATGTTTAAAACTAGAGTTGGATATTATATGAGCTTACTCCTCACAGCTGCTGGTGACAAGAGGCTGACATGTAAAATGTGGTCCATATGGAATGATAGTTAAAAGAACACTTTTTGAAATTGCGTGGCTCAAGGCAAACAGAGTAGGGCTCTTAGTCTTTTTAAAATGCCTTTTTTTAAGACTTGATGCAGAAATGCATCAGCTAAATGACTGATAATATCTTCCTGCTTTTTAGATGTCAATGAATGCCTTGAAAGCCCAGGGGTTTGCTCCAATGGTCACTGCATCAATACTGACGGATCGTTCCGCTGCGAGTGCCCCATGGGATACAGCTTGGATTTCACTGGAGTGCATTGCATCGGTGTGTACAGTTTGCAGCAATTGCAACACTTGAATTTAAAACACAGTTTGAAACGTGGCCCAGTCTCTTCAGTCTGCATTTATTCATTACGTACAGATACCGATGAATGCTCGATTGGCAGCCCCTGTGGGAATGGAACGTGCACTAATGTGGTTGGCAGCTTTGAGTGCAACTGTCATGAAGGATTTGAGCCAGGCCCAATGATGAATTGTGAAGGTAACCTGTCCTCCTTTTTCTTTTTTTTTTCCCTTTTATTTTTTTTGTCCAGTCCTTGGTATTCAAATTACTTTGCTAACTAGGTCTTTGGTGCCATAATAACTGGGAGGAAAAAAGTTCCTGTGCTTGAAATACATCGTTGAAAAAGAAGTCAATTAGTGCTGTATAGTTTCTGTATATATTATGCCATTATTTTTAAGCAGAGCATTGTTCAGTTTTCTGTGGTTACTCAAAAGCAAACATCTGTAAGTTTCTGGTTTGAATTACTAAATTTCTGGTAATTTTAGCTGACAAGTGGAGCATAGGTACAACAAAACCTTCTTGGTGATTGTTTTAAATCTTAGTGGAGAATGATTATTTTGTTTCTTTCTGCTCAGATATAAATGAGTGTGCCCAGAATCCCTTGCTGTGTGCTTTTCGTTGTGTCAACACTTACGGTTTCTACGAGTGCACCTGCCCAGCTGGGTATGAACTAAGGGAGGACAGAAAGATGTGCAAAGGTAACGACTGATGATAAACTTCTCCCTTCCTTCCATCACCCTGCACTGGCCAGAGCATAATCCAAATATTTCTGCGCATCTTGAATTCATCCTCACAGTGGAATGTAGCCAACAGCCCAACAGGTCATGATTTGCTCTGTCAGAATTCACATAAGAACAGTATTTAAGTGTTTTTGTCAAGTGTAACCCATGATGGGGGCCATACAGCCAAGGAGACTACAATGGTGAAGTTCATCTTTAACATGACAAGATGATACAGCTCACAGTTAGGACATCTGCACATCCTTTTTTTAATTTAGAAAGTGCTGGTTGTCCCCAGTAACTGAAGCTGCTGGAAGGAAGTTCAAACACAAAACATGTATTTGTTTTTCTCCAGATCTAGATGAGTGTGCTGAAGGTCTCCATGACTGTGAATCAAGAGGAATGATTTGCAAGAATTTGATTGGTACCTTCATGTGCATTTGTCCTCCTGGAATGACCCGGAGACCTGATGGAGAGGGATGCACAGGTAAAGGGAAGAAGACATCTACTGGAATACATACAAGCAAACAAGTCAAAAATTCTCTGTACATTTATGTAGTAAACTAGAAAATAACAATTCACAAAGGACACTTAAGTTGGCTAATGGTGCCAAACATCTGAAACCTTCTTTTTTTGTTTCAAGGTCTGAGCCTTATCTGGAAGCATAAGAAGAAAAAACTCTTACTGTTGTACAACAAAATCCAAAAGTTTTTCAGACAGTTATTACATTTAGGAAATTAAATTGCCAAACAAATGAAACCTCATCTAATGCGTAGGAAGAAAAATTATCTTAAATAAAAAGTTATGTTTTCTTTAGCATTAATATAAATAAAAAAATGTCAATTTTTAAGAATTAACACTGCGGGATTCTGAAACTACCCCTATAAATGTCATGAAGAGCAAAAGATGTGGAAACTGCCATAGTTCAAAATAATTCCCCATCCTGTAAGCAAAGAGCTTTCCTCCATCATTGACTCAATTAGTTGAGGGGGACATGATAACTACATTTTAGCAAATTATACTTTCTTCTGGCATATAAAACCCCCCCAAGACCATTCCAAAGCTCTCTGCCAAAAAAAAATTGTGAAAATTAAGCATCCATCTTAGTGAATTTTTTAAATGAAAGTATTCTAAAACAGTGTTCCTTCAGCAAGAGATGACTCCTCCCTTTTACAGATCTTTATGATTTTTTTTCAGGGAATATAATCTGAATTAACAAGAATTTTGTCTTTTTTTTTTTTTTTTTTGACATGTAATTCTGTCTTTAATTTACCTGAGGTTTTTCTGAGGTTTTATTTCAAACATCTATGATGGTGTGTAATTGTTTACAGTATCTGTGCCTTTAGCTATGTTAAAAAATACCCTAGAATTGTAAACTCTTTCGGGGAAATAATCTGTGAACTGAAATATGACTTATTGAAGGAAAGGTCAAGTGTATTCAGGGACTATTAATGATGACAGAATGAAAATTTGTTACTCAAATCATGCACGTATTCCAGTTTTAATTAAATATCACTTGTCAGGGAAGTGTTAAAATTCTTAAGTTTACTCTGCTGAAAGTGTTTTCTGCTTGTTAAAAGTTGCAAAGAACATAAAAGTGTTAAATTATTGAATTTAGATTTATTATTAAATATGTATTATTAAAATATTATTACTGTATAAATTCTCATTAAATTATTATTTATATATAATAATGAGAATAATTATTAAATCTTTCCCAGGAATGCAGAACAGAATGAATGAAATAGGAAGTTACTAGGAAAGTCCTTTCCGGGCTTAACCAGTTGTTGACTTTTCCACTTTCTAGCAGATATTTTTCAAATATTACACTGAATAATTGATGCATTCTGGGAGTCTGATGCATTTTCCTGTAACAATCGGTTTTTATTATTGTTTTGTCTTCATGAAGATGAAAATGAATGCCGGACCAAGCCAGGTGTCTGTGAAAATGGTCGCTGTGTGAATGTTGTTGGGAGCTACAGATGTGAATGTAATGAAGGATTCCTGTCAAGTCCATCAGGCATTGAGTGTCTTGGTAAATGTCTCTTTTGTATACATGTCATCCTTTATTATAGGGTAAAGGGTGCAGAGAGTGAATTAGTACCTAACAGCTCTCATATTGACAGAAATGAAATAATTATGCTTATTAATATAATAAAAATTATTCTATAATATGGTATGTATAATATGTATAATAAATTTATATTATTATAATAAATATAAATTTTTATTAAAATATTATAAAATTTACATTATTAAATTTAATTTAATGCATAAATGAATAATTTAATGAATGAAATAGAATTTAATAAAGTGTTAAAATTAATGAAATTTAATAAAATCGTCAATAAAATGTTTAATAGTCTATTAAAATACAATATTTATAATAAAATACAAAAACAGTGATGTAAAATAATTATAAGAATGAGAAGCATTTTGAGAATATCAGCTAAGTGTAGCAGTCAGGGGCCTCATATAGAAGTGTCTTAACTCTATAGGGCATAAACCTAGACAAAATAAAGGTATTTTTAAAGAAGAAGGAGAATTTCATTACCTTGAGATAAAATCAAAAACTAGGATGTGGAGTAAAATTGAGTGCATATTAAGAATGTGACCTTAAGCACCATAATACTGCAACAAGGGATTTGAATTTTCTGTACCTTTAATTCAGACAGTGATTATGAACATAAAATACTATGCTTTCACTAAAAGCTTGCAGGACATACTAAAAAGTTTTGATGCAGGCCTGCAGATTAAAAGCTGATGAAGGGGTTTGTGTTCACCAACCTGTATTTCCTTTTCAATACTTTCAGACTTGCACTGTAAAATTCATTGTTCTCTTTCTGGAAGTCAAACAGAACTGCAAAACCTTATTTTTCCATGGCCAATTTTCAAGTGTGGGTACAATACTGAAATGGTATGAGTATTTATTAATGTTCCTTCATCAAAGATGCCTGCATATTATCTTGTGTAAGTACTCTAAAGCCAGCTCCCTGTAAATTGCCATCAGTAGTATGCTGACTTCATGGCAAAGCAATAACATGGGAAGGCAGAGTATTTCCTAAGGATTGAGACCAGATGGGAAGAGAATGCTGCAGTCTGTTAGCCCCAGCCAGTCATTAATGCCAAGGAAATACGCTGTTTGGAGGTCATTATTGCTTTCTTATATTTAATATCTAATTTTCGTGCTTTTTTTCTGAAAACTCTGCTTTGGGAAGGTTGGCACATTGCTGCTTTTCCTTTAGGGCTTCCTGGTTTAGAAATTACAAGACAAAATGAGTCTGGCAGAAAAGAAACAGAGTATTTCTTCAGAATTAAAGCACAAGCATGGAGTCATAGATTACAGTGATTTGAATACATTGTCCAAACGTTTATATTCTGTTCACAACTGAAATTTATTCCACTTCTCAAACTGGGGGCAAAGCATTTATGTGTTCCTCATGAAAGAGAAGAGGAAAAAATAAAGTCTTTAATCAGAAAACCTAAGCATTCTCAGGCCGTAATTGACAATGTCTCCATTTTAATTAACAAATAGGACAGGTGACATAGGCTGTTAGAAGATATGATCTCTGTGAGATAAGAGGTTTCCACTGGCACCAAAAACTGGGATCTCTGCTCTCCTCAGCTGCCTGCTTGAAGGAAACATGTAGGAACTCCATGACTTTCAAACTTTGGCCCCCTTTCATTATTGACAGGTGTTAATGAAAAGGCTTAAATATTAAAATAGTATTAGACAGGGACAGATCAACAGTAAGCCAATAAAATTTTATTTTTTTCCCCCAGCAAAAATTGGGACTGCCACAGAAAATGTACTGAGTTGTATATACCCTTTTAAGTGATGTGGATTTTGTTACTTAAACCACATCAGGGTAATTGGAGATGATCGGACATGTTATTTCGGCCAGTAAAACAAACAAACAAAGCAGATTTCTAACCCCACTCCAAGTAAATAATTTAAATTGAAACATAAAACAGGCAGCTCAAGTGAAAGCTCAGTTTGCCCACAGCCTGTTTTATTGTCAAACAAGTCTTACCATCACCAGATATTCCCCAGGGCACAACTTCCCTACAAAGAAAACTCTTACCCAGCTCATGCAGGTGCTGAACATAAGGAATGTCTTGAATATGCTTGGAATGGCAGCATATTATCAGAACACACAACGAGTCTGGAAAGGCTAAGTCAAGTTAGACCTCATGGTAGCTGATAATCAATGGTGTGTGTGTTGATGGAGAGGCAGAATAACGCTTAATTGTCTGCTCTTCTCTGTTCTAATCTCTCTCCTCCTCCCTTCCAGATAATCGCCAAGGGTTTTGCTTTGCCGAAGTCTTACAGACCATGTGTCAGATGGCTTCCAGCAGCCAGAACCTTGTCACGAGGTCCGAGTGCTGCTGTGATGGAGGACGGGGCTGGGGAAACCAGTGCAAGCTCTGCCCGCTGCCCGGCACCACCCAGTACAAGAAACTCTGCCCACACGGGCCAGGCTATACTACAGATGGAAGAGGTATTTGCAGGGATGAGGAAGAGGCAGGAAAGGGGGAAAGAGTATGCTCACGTATTCAAGAAAACGCAGGATTCTCTTTGAAGCTCCCCTGAAGAATTTCCTGGTGACGGAGTTTGGTATTTCAGATACTGCTGAGAGAGCAGATATTAAAACCACATTTCAACAGTAGCAGCAACCAGCACAGCTGTGCAGAATATTCAGGGTTGGGATCTCAAAGAGGAGGTACCAACCAGTAACTAAAAGCTGGATATTATCCCGAAGCTTTTGTATGCTGGAAAGTTGCATACATGGCAAAGTCAACAGCTGATGTTCTAATCTCACAGTGTAGGTACTATTTCCTCACAGGAAGCAGAAGCTGATGTATGTTTTTTAATTGTGAAAATTTTTTGACACATAAGGAAATTCACTTCTATGGGGTTTGTATTTTGAGTTAGCAAAACTGGGACGTGACTACCCATTGAAACAGCAGGAAAGTTTTGATGCAAAGAACAGTAATGAAAGTTTGAAGGATGTTTCACTTTGGCTTCAGACCCATTTTTTAAAGAGGGAGAAGGGGTACAGTCCATGCTAGAAGCACGACCATAAGGTACTCAAAAAATGGAAGAGAAGAAAAACATCAAATTTTAAACTGCGAGGTGACATATTGAATCTTTCCTGTACAGATATTGATGAATGTAAGGTCATGCCAAACCTGTGCAGAAATGGACAGTGTATTAACACAATGGGCTCCTTCCGATGCTTCTGCAGAGCTGGTTACACCACTGACATAAGTGGCACGTCTTGTAATGGTGAGCTCAGTCATTTCTTGGGTTGTTACAACCTCTGTAAACCTTTGTAGCAAACATTTTTTTTCTCTTTTACCTCTTTCATCTCATTTATATCTTTCTTTTCCTAATGCACACTTCATTTTTTGTATTTCTTTTGGAGAAATCGAGACAATAGCTCTGCTGGAAATACTCCTGCAGTACAGTGATCACTGAAATTTGTTTCATCTGTATAACCACTTTGACTGGTCTACATTTTCCCACTTTTTGGTTGGTTAACACGTATGAGTGTATCATAGCATGCCAAAAAATAAGTAGTTGTTCTTTAGATGAAAATACCAATGCCACTGTCACTCTTTCAAGACATTTTTTCCTGGCAACCCCATGTAAACTCCACAGAAACATACTCATAAAAAAGGAATAGAAACTCTGAACAAATGTGCATCAGAGGCTTTTTCTACAAACAGTTTTCCCTTAAGAGTAAAGTGCTGTTTAGCAAACATCCTTCTGTCAAGGAAATCAGTACAAGAGATACTTAATATTTTCTCTCTTTAGACCTTGATGAGTGCTCCCAGTCTCCTAGACCATGCAATTTTATCTGCAAGAACTCAGAAGGGAGCTACCAGTGCTCATGTCCTCGGGGCTACGTCCTTCAGGAAGATGGAAAGACATGTAAAGGTAAAGAAAGACTTAATTTGGTTTAACTTTTTAATTTGTTTGCAACTTGACTTAGAAGGAAACAGTTTTGAAGTGTGTTGTTTTTATCAGCTTAGACTAAATGTGCCTGCTTTTTGTTGACTTTTCTTAAGACAACAACATATCTTACTTTCAGATCTTGATGAGTGTCAAACCAAGCAACACAATTGTCAGTTTCTCTGTGTCAATACCCTTGGAGGCTTCACATGCAAATGTCCACCTGGTTTTACACAACATCACACAGCTTGTATCGGTAAGAAAATATGAGTTTTCTTTCATAGTTTTTTCTGTGAGAACAACATTCTCAACTCTGAGTCATTTCTTATGCTCTGTAGTGTCAGGAGTTCAGAAGACAGGTTTTAAAAAGTAAAAGTTGTAGCTAAAGAAAAACAATCAGTCTATCCAGTCTGTCCACTGTTTGTATTTTCTTGGTTAATAAACAGTTGTACGTATTTAATACATGTTATTATGTTCTAAGTATAAGCACATGGAGGCAAAAGGGTCAGTTATTAAAATCTCATTTAAGGTATAGTTAACGAAAACCAGACTGCATTTTCTATTTTAATAGATACAGATGTCTTTAGATCTTAAGCATGTGTATGAATCTTGCCAACTGGAATTACTTTAGCTCAGCTAACACAGAAGTGCAGCACTTTTCCAATATCAGCAATAACACGCGTGGTCGTTCACACTCACATCATGACTGAATTACAGCTTGCACTTCCAATTTATTAATTACTCACAGCTCTATGTGAGTCTTCAGGTCATCTGACACTTTAAAAAATGAAAAGCTGCAAAATTAAATGTTGCACCTCCGTGGATTTCAGCCCTGTAAGAACACATTACATGGATGTGTCTGAAATCTTGCCACAAGTTAAACCAACCTTCTCTCTCCTCTGCATCTTTAAGATAACAATGAATGTGGTTCTCGTCCATCACTTTGTGGATCAAAAGGAATTTGCCAAAACACTCCTGGAAGTTTTACCTGTGAGTGTCAAAGGGGATTTTCTCTGGATTCCACTGGATTAAACTGTGAAGGTAACTAGCAATAGTCAAATATTTTTTATGGCGCACATCCTTAACTTCAGTGTGTAGTAAATCATTTGATGTCAAAGGCAAAACACCAGGCATAGTGAAAATAATTACCAAAAAATAACTGGAAAGCATTTGAGTAATTTTAAGCATAATGTACTGCCTAATTTTTACACAAATGAGAATAAAAAATAACTTTATAGCCAAAATCTTGAACAATTGTTTTCAGCCTGCCACTTTAACTTCACAGAGGTTTATGCACCTGAAAGTCTAACAGATTATTTTTTATTTATTTGCATCTTTATACATCTAAAGAGAATCTCTTTGCAATTTTTGTTTTCAGTAAATTGTCCACCTGAGGGCACCTAAGGTTAGATTGTAAGTTCTGTACTCCAGGTCTCCTACTGCACAGGTACACATTCAAAAGGCCAATTCACTGTTTTCAGAAGAGTAATTAATTACAGTTAAAATTCAAATTATGTTGATGAGCTTCGTCTCCCTCTGTTGGCCCTAAAGGGAGCCCTAGTCAGGAAATCATTATGTGAGATCTCCAGACTCCTCAGCAAGCCTCAGGTATTGAGCAGAGAAGAAAATGAAAGGCAGTACTAGGCCATCTGGCTGCTGAGAATTAGAAATGCAGGGGTGTACATTAACTGAGTTACGACATCTTAGAATAGCAGCAACTCTGATACAGCATTTAAAAGAGGAACTGGTACTTAGAGCCTATTTCTAGAACAGCAGTGCAGGTTATATGCAGCTAGAAGTTCCAGAAAGATTTATCTCCTGTTCAGATTACTTTGTTCTCATGAAGTGTATATGCCTTTGTGTGCCTATAAAACACAAGAATTGTGTCTATCAAAGCATTGACAAGATATCTAAACAACTAGAACATCAAAAGTGCTGCATTTGCCATTACTGACAAAAATGACAGATTTCAGTTCCTGGCACAATGGTTTTCTGCATCTCAGGCCCTGGGACTTCCAAATTCCATTAAATTTGTTTCAAACTGTGGACAGCTGGAGCATAACTTACAATCTGTGATACCATGCATGATTTTTGTATTTACTACTAGAATTGCATACTGTACATGACAAACTAGGTTGCTTACAGCCTTCATATTTATATATTTATAGCAAACACATTTTCAGATGTCTGTGTTTTTACATTTGGGGGAAGGTGGAGCTGGGACTTTCTCCTTTAGTAACACCTCAGAGACTTTTTAGTTGGCTTTTTTCCTTTCAGTTGCAAAGACATCCAAACTTGGCATTCCAACTCTTCACTATGTTCCAGGAGACTGAAAGCTTAGCTCTAGGTAGTTGGTTTGAAAATGAAATTTAAAAAAAAAAAAAAAAGGAAATTCTAAACATTACACCAAAGGAGGAACATGTGGGGTTACCAAGAGTAGTGTTTCTTCTCCAAATCTGAGTGATGTGAAGGCTAAAGAGCTCTCAGCAAAGTTCCAGTGGTGTCCTCCACCCCACTGGCTGTCACCAGTTGCCTCCTTCTTTTCCATGTGCCTTGACATAGTTTTCAGCAGGATCTGCCCCTTGATTTTGCTGAGCACAGAGGTGAGACTGCCTGGCCTGTAGTTCCCCAGGGTCTTCCTTTTTCCCCCCTTTTAAAAACAGGGTTTATGTTTCCCTTTTTCCAGTTATTAGGGGCTTCAGTGGAGTGCCACAACTTCTCAAATATGATGGATCCACTGAGGCAAAAAAAGTACTGGTGTTGCAGTGATGATGATCCAAGTGACTAATGTGTTTGGCAAGGTGTATAATCCTGTGTTCTTTCATGTTCTGCTTCTCCCCTGATCACACAGATGTGGATGAATGTGATGGAAACCACAGGTGCCAGCATGGGTGTCAGAACATCCTGGGTGGATACAGGTGTGGGTGCCCACAGGGGTACATTCAGCATTACCAGTGGAATCAGTGTGTTGGTAAGGAAACAAACAGCACAAAATATATTTACAAAGCAAAGGTTTCATAGAGATTGTAGTGACAACACCAGGCAAGGGCAAAGAATGGACAGAACAAAGGGTAGGCAAACACTAATCTTTTTCATCTCTCTCGCCCTCCTTCCGTACATTTACTGCTCTCAACATAAATCAGTGACAGAAGGTAACATCAAAACATACTTGTCCTGTTGAAACTCTGTATAACAAGGGCTTTTCCTATTTAGGCCTGAATTATCACTCTGTTCTTCTTGGAAAAATCCCCCTCTTAGAAGGGTGGAGGATGTTAATTGAATTTCTGGAGGCACCAATGTCAATACCTCTGCTTGGGGGAAATACCTTTCAGTAGTAAGAATTACCATTATTAGCAATTTGAGAATACTACTGAATAGCGTCTGTAGTGAACGGTGAGGAAAATATCAACGAAACCATTAAGGGTTTCCTACTTCCAAAATACAGCATTCAAGTCGACATTAGTTATTTGTGCAGGGAACAGGGACAAATAAAGACTCTCAGGAGTCTTATTGTAGATGTATTTCATTCAATCCATCATTTATTTCCTGTGTTTCATGAACTAAGATAAATCCTACACCAAATAAAATGTGGGATTTTTTTTTTTATAAAAGCCAGTACATGCTGAAACAACCCCATCCTGTTCTGTTCACAAAGACCAATACAGCATATTTACCTTTTCAGGTTTGCTTTCTCAGTCAGTGGTGTCAAAGTCAGAGGATATAGCACTGCCATACATACAAATTAGTTTATTCTACCCATTTTACATCAAGTAGCAGTTTTTCTGGAGTCCCAACCACCATTGTCACTCCTGACTTACTACTGCTTTACAGCAAAAAAAGCAAAGGACTCAAATACTCAAATACTCTCTCTGCTCTTTTTTTGCCTGAAACCAAATCAAGTCACACCCACTGGAGGTGTCATCTTCTCTATATCTAAAACCCAAAGGGTGAAGACAATACTCCTTTTCTCTTTCACCTGTTTGGTTACTTAGAGTGTCTTTCCCCTCACAGAACCTGCAGGTTTCACTGCAAGTGTGTGCAAACCTCTCCCCATCAGGAGGTGCCCAGGGACCACCACCATGGCTGGACTTCCAGCTCCTTGCCCCTCTGTGGACCTTGTGGGAAGGGGGAACAATCCTGCCTGCCCTGCCAGGGCAAACAGGACCCCTGAGCAAAGCAGACATGGGGTGAACATAAGGTTAGCAGTGTCCTAAAATACCCTGTCAGCCCAGATACATGAATTTGGGTGCAGTGTACATTTGCCAACATACTTTTTCTTCAAAAACCAAGTGTCCATGGGGGAATGAGGTTGGGGATGCAGCAGGGCCCTAGGACTTGCAAACACTCTGGTTTCTTAGCTACACCATGCTTGCCTCTTGCCCTTCAGATTAGAAGATACCAATATACTCTTGTTTGCTTACCAGATGAGAATGAGTGCTCCAACCCTAACACGTGTGGCTCTGCTTCTTGCTACAACACGCTTGGAAGTTACAAGTGTGCCTGCCCATCTGGATTTTCCTATGACCAGTTCTCCAGTGCGTGCCATGATGTGAATGAGTGTTCTTCTGCCAAGAACCCCTGCAATTATGGTTGTTCCAACACTGAAGGTGGTTATCTTTGTGGCTGTCCACCTGGATATTACAGAGTTGGACAAGGGTGAGTATCTTCACATGGTCATTTGCCAAAGACACATTCAGGAGGGCTGGTCTGAGGAGCAAAGGGGCAAAGGAAGGACAAGCTACTCAGTCCTTTCTAATCCTTTCTAGTTTTGCACACAATATCCAGGAGCTAGGAACAAAAAAAAAAGACATGTCTCTACATGCAACATGGCATTCATTTTAAATCTAGTATATAAGGAACATTAAATAAAGAGTTCAGATTTCTCCCCCAGGATCAGCACATGAATTGCTTCCCAACCTCCTCACTGAGAACTGGTAGTGCGTGAGGAGAGGTGCCACCTGTACCAAGACAATTAAGGGTTTTAAGTAATACTGATCAACCCAGAACATTAAACACTAATCAGCATTGTGTTGGTGCACAACAGTGGGTAAATTCTGCAGTTCCCAAGGTCAGGTCAGACTGCCTTTTTTCTGTTCCTTCACAGAACTTGTAAATCAAAATTAGAAAATCCTACAAGCCTTCAGCCAGTGTGGCTGTATTTCACTCAATATGCCATGCTAGTGTGAAGGAAATTAATGCACAGACCTCCTGCTGAAGGGAGAGGAAGGGGATGCTCACACTGTGGCACAGATTACACACACTCCCTCCCCATTGACCAGGACAGTTCATAAAACTGCAAGGAGTGACTAAACCAGATGTTTTTATTCAACAGACACTGCGTCTCAGGGATGGGATTTAACAAAGGCCAATACCTTCCACCAGATGGGGATGCTGATGAAGACAATGCTTTGTCCCCTGAAGCATGTTATGAGTGCAGAATCAATGGGTATTCCAGAAAGGACAACAGGAAGAAGAGAAGTGCTAATGACACTGTATGTACTGGGATTAATAAGCACTATAATGTACTTTGATTTTCAGGTATTTTCAGGGATATGAAACCAACAACATCAGTTATAGAGGGAATTTTCTAACAGACCACATTCAGTGGTGAAAATGCTTTTTTCCCTGCCTCACCTGAGCCCTGTTGGCAGCAATAATGTGACAATGAGAAACACATCTACGTGAAGAACAACTATGAATGGATGACGTTTTTAAAGCTTGCAAAGATTCCTTTGTACTGTGATGTGGTCTAGGTCCTCATAGTACATTCAGGGAAATAATTTTCAGGGAACTGGTCATGCCTTCAGTCTGTTCTGCTGTCACGAGAAGATTGAACAGCATTTGTGGTCTGGGACAGCTAAACAGACCTTCTAGCAGATCATTTTAGTCTTGTTCTCTCACCCATGATTGCTCACAATTGTGTGGGACTAGAGTCCATGACCTGGCTAATACACTAAAGTCCAATATTGGCAGAATTGCTGAGGGTATTAGAGAATTACCCTCAGACTTACTTGTCTTCTTACTGTATTTTGTGGGCTTTTAAAGGTAAGTTATGGAATATTCATGAAAGGACAGAACTGCTATTTACACCTTCTAGATACTTCTTTTCAAATGTTAGAAGAGTGTACCTGTGTATCTGTCAGCTGCATTATCTCTAGGATAGCTCTTGTAGCTCTGGTCTTGAAATCTGTAGTAACTGGAATTTAACTCAGTTTAGAGGTGGAAACACACACACAGGTTTTCCTTCAGTAGTAAAAGAGCTCTATAAGGCAGACATGCAAAATGCAAACCCTCAGCTGAAATGATACGGTGTGAAAGGATGGGGAAAAATACCCATCTGAAAGGGTAAGGGCATAAAACAATCCAGGTGCTCCAGCCTTAGTACACACTACTTTGCATGATGCCATCAAAACCAGTTCTTCTGCTGGCAGACTTCCAAAAGAAGTCAGTAATCCCGTAATTTCTGCCCTAAAGGATATAGTGTTGGCACTTAAAATCTAAATGTTTGATTTCCCCACACTCGTCCAAAGTTCCTACAAGCATCCCTTGTCCCTCCCTACCCCCCACTCCCACTGAACCTGAATTCTAGTCTGAATGCTGTAGTCATCCCACTACTTAAATTCATGGATGTTTTGAAAAGCATTTTTTCTGTTGCACACTTAGTTTCATATTTAGTTCATAATTGTTACATCTTGTTGCCACACTTTTTTAATAGCATTAACCTGGTTGGTTTCTGGTACTTGGGTGGTAAAAGTGACGGATTTCACATCCACGAAACCAGGTGAAAAAAGAAAAACTTACCACTATTGACATGTGTGGATGCAGGATTTAAGGCACTGCAGTGCTTACTCCTCTCCACAAATTTTCCTTGTTTTCACCATGTGTTTTTCACTGCCTTATGTATTGGTACCCATGTATTTATTCAGGTGTGATTTTTGCAGAAGTGTGACAGGCTGGTCTGACACTGCAGGAGTTCTCTCCTCAGCTTCAGTTTCCTTCACAAATGGCACCTCCTCATCACCAAATGCTGAGCCTGCTTGTTTTTAGGAGGCAGGACTCCTTATAACATTTTCAGGGAATTCTCAGGGAAGGCTTCAGGGAATTCCCACAGTGCCGTCGTACATGTTTCAGAAATGTGAAGTGGATCATAAGAACGAAGCTGTGTGTCATGTACAGTCTGTACTGCAGTAGTTAACATAGGTCTCTTCTTTGCCTGGACTCTCTGAAAGCGTGAAGTTAAACAGAGTCTCAAAAGAATCTGAAATCAGAGCCTCCTGTTATTCATCCTGTTAAGCCTGTGTGGAAAACTTTTAAGGTTTACAGGGCCAGTTATGTAGAATGAAGCAGTTCTCCCAGGTGGAAAGGATTTAAAATTGCTTCTTTGGTGGTTAGATGTTGACAAATGAAGGAACTGTTAATTATCACGTATTATCCCTCCTTCAGTGCAAGTGTCTGTTCCCCTCCCGCTCCCAACATTCTTTTCCTCCTTTGCTTCAGATTGGGCAGATTAATTGGGGAAGCCTGGACATGGATAGTCCCCTGAGGATGAGGGTCAACGCTTCCAGGCTGGACCACAGGGAGCACATCCTGGAGCTGGTGCCAGCCATCGAGCCCCTCTCCCACCACGTGCGCTACGTCATCTCCCGTGGCAATGAGGATGGGATCTTCAGGATCCACCAGAGGGATGGGCTGAGCTACCTGCACACGGTGAAGAACAAGTCTGTGCCTGGAATCCACACACTGGAAATCACCAGCGTGCCCCTGTATAAGAGGAAGGAGCTAAAGAAACTGGCAGAGAGCAATGAGGACAACTACCTGCTGGGAGAGCTGGGGGCAGCGCTGAGGATGAGGCTGTGGATAGACCTCTATTAGCCATGGTCCAGGCTGGACCCAGTGCTTCTCTCACCTCTGCCCACCTGGGAATATCTGCCCCTCAAAGGTTTTGAAAAAGCCACTGAATTCAGCGGGGAGGAAGAGCCCTTTCTTCCCATCCTGCCAAGACTGTAGAACACCCTTTTCCAGGGGTAACTCAAGCTCTGCCACTGCCAAAATTTCTATTACAAGGGCAATCATGGTTACTGTATATTTTATATAACCTCAGTTTAAAGTATATTAAAAAGCTAAAGTTGAAGAAGTCATCATAATGAAGCGACTAAATGGCACAGAAATGTGAGCTTTTTTTTTTTTTTTCTGTTAGCAGTCTATAACATTTTGGGTATTTTGCTATAGTTCCTAATTAAAAAAAAAAATATAGAAGTTTATTTATTTTTAATGCAGTAATATATGGAGAAAATAAGAAATTATGTAAACAAAAAGGGAAAATTGCTTGGTTTTCTTTAGATTTTTAAATTTGAGCTATAACATTTTAGAGGTATTGTCTTAAAAAAAAGTAGATTTGAAAGATGTTTCCTTTCTGAGCCAGTCATCCAAATAATGCATAAGTAATTTTAAAATGTATCAGAGCTGAAAGATCACCATAGTACATCTTCTGGATATTCTAAAGTGCTCTTGCAAAACTTCTGAGTATTAAAAAAAAAGGGAAAAATAAATGAGAGTCATAGGGGACAAGTTTTACAATACCAGTCTCTGCAGAGAGATCATGTTTCACATCAGCCACAGCAAATAATGGAAGAGGCACAACCCCTGTAGCAAAATACCTTGACTGTTTTTAATACCATTAGAACTGCAGGACCAAACTGTACTGTACTTCCCTCCAGTGACCTCAAAGAGCCACACACGCAGACACACCTCATTCTCAGAAAGGGTGCTCTGAAAACTTGCATTCCTGCAGGCAGCTGAAGAGATGTCTCTTCACACGACGTTCCGTACTGTTTGGTGCTGGCTGGAAATAATGGTGCATTTGCTGAAACCTGAGAGCTGTTTCAGGACTGCCAGGTGTGCAAACTAATTATGCAGCACAGACCAAAAATGTGTTTTTGAAGCTCATTTGTTAGAAGTTTCATTAATGCTGTAGTTATACACCGTACGCCTCATTTTATCATAGCTTGTTTTGTAAGAAAGATGATCATACCATGAGTTGAGTTTTAGTTTACTGTAGTAATTTCTATTTTTTTTTTCTTTGTGTTAAGTTTCATACCATTATGTGTTAAGTGTAGGTCTCAATGGTGCTTTTTTTGACAGCTGGTGCCTGTAACTAAGTCATATAACATAATCTCATATGTGAAAATAGCCAAAGCACATGTTTCAGTTTCATGTAAGTGCTGACCAAAGACTATATGAAGTTAAACTCAGTGATTTTTCTTTTCTTTTATTGAGTTTGGGGATTTTGAAAAGAAAAAGCAACTTTGTACATTTTTAATCAAATGTTGTATGAAAAAAAATGTTTTTCTTGAAGGTCTGTATGAGTAAGACAACACAATTATTGCAATAAAGCTTATTTTGGGTTAGTTTTTTTTCTTTGAAATATCTGTATTATTTACACAAAACAAGCAATCTAATAGTAAATCTGAAAGATTCAGAGCAGGGAAAAACCTGTTAATGGTGCAAACACTTCTTCTCTCATATTTAAGGTTATACAGCACTTGCTGACTTAGTTTCTGTATCATGACACAGCTGAAACACAGGAGTTAAAATGTCCTTACAAAGTTAAAACTGCCTCTCTGAGTCACATATTAGGTTCAGGTAGGCTGGCCTTGCAGTGCTGAAGGACCATCACAATAATACAAGTTTGATAACTCAGCTCCAAAAATAAAGTCTGCATACAGTGAAGAGTAGGGGTGTAAAATCTCCATCCCACCTGAGAAGCAGAATTATGTTAAGACCATCAATAAAGGTAATTTTGCTTGCTGGCTGTTGCTTCCTTGAATGCTCTTCATTAGGTACACAGTCAATGCAAAAAAATGCCCTTTTTTCCCCCCCTAAATTATGCAAGGTTTCCATGAACACATGACACACTGACCTTTTATTCTGCTCACAGTTAAACTGGTTACTGCTTTTAATTAATAGCCAGTACTCACTGTATGCTCAGTCACAATGGTAATAGCCAGAGAAAGAGAAGTTGGAAATACTGGGTTAGGCACCAAATTTAGATGAAAAATGCTTGGTTTGGTCATACTCTTTCATTTCTGAGTATAATAGAAGACAAAATCAGTCTGGACCAGCAGAATTAGCCCTACATGCCCTGTTTGGGGTTCTTCTGGAGGAATGGCACTTCACAAGTTAGTTACATTGAAAGTCAAGTTGAGGGTCTAGAGTTCTAATTATTTGACACAGTGAGTTTTCCTAGTGTTTGAGAATTTTCTTTTTTAGCATAAAATTGCTCTTTCCCATGCTTTCCAAGGCCCAGGCTAAGATACTTCCTGCCACCCTCCTGCATCACTCTTCCCCAAAATATTCATCAATTAACAAAGGAAACACGAGTTTTTAAAGGAGCCATACACTTGAATTTCATTGAAAAAAGAAAACAGGAATAAGGCATTGCAATTAATTTCACAATTATGACAGTTCATGAAGAACTGTCTCCACAGGGAGCAGGGGAAGGACTTGACTCCTCTCCCTGAGCAGCAGCAGAAAGACCCTGTGGTGATGTGACTGCGACCCCAATTCCCATCTCCCTGCACAGCTGGAGGGAGAAGGGAGAGCCTGGGAAGGAGGGAGGGGTGAGGGAAGGTATTTTTAAGACTTATTTTGCTTCTCATCACCCTGCTCTGATTTCGTTAGCAATAAATTCAGTTCATATCCCCAAGCTGAGTCTGTTTTGCCTGTGAGGGTGATCAGTGAATGGTCTTTCCTGGTCCTTATCTCAGCCCACGAACCCTTTGCTGTATTTTCTCTCCTCTGTCCAGCTGAGGAGGGAAGTGATAGAGCAGCCTTGGTGGGCTTCTGTCATCCAGCTGAGGTCAAACCACCACAAACCCACAAAAAAAAGTAGTGTTCAGATTTATCTGACATTTAGGAGTGTGTCAGATTAGGCAAAATGATATGAAACTGTGTGAAACCAGACTCACCTGGCATTACTACAGTGCAAGTCTCATTATGATTCAGAGTTGGTTCTGGGTAAAAACACTGACATCTATAGAAATAAAGACCTCTGGAGGCCTGATAACTGACTTTAATACTTAACAACTCTTACAGTTTCCAAGAAGGCTAATCTCTGTCCAAAATGGGAGCTTTTCCAGGAAACATTTATTGCAAGAAAAGCCAACAGGCTGAGCCCAGTAAAGCATATTATCCTTTGTTGCCAGCTCTCAAAAGAGGAAAGAAAATAGTAATAACACTCAGCAGTGACTCAGAGCTCTGAGGCTGCAAGTTCTGGAGGATTTTATTGGTAGACAGAGATTATTTCCATGCAGTAGGCACACTTTTTAGGTAACTGTAGCCTTTTTTTTTCTAACCAAGAAACTATCAGACAACACCTGTGTTAACTAATCACACAGTAAGTATAAGTATAAAAAATTCCCTACCCCTTTACTACATCTTAAAATGCACAAGACAATTATGCACAATACCCAGAAGGAAGCTACCCCCAGCTTCAAATTCAGATGGAAAAATACCTTGAATTAGTAAAAAAAAATCCCAAGAAATCACATTCAACTTTTTATTTATTTTTTTTTAAACATTAGCTCTAAGATAAAACTCAACACAAGACAGATCCACCATAAGACCCAAAGTCACAGGTTTCATTGTTGTTTCATCTGTTCCACAAATATCATCTAGCAGAAGGCTGAAAGTAGGCAAGTAAGTGATCAAAAACTTACCAATTCAATAGAAACCCTGCCAAAGTAGTTCATCCTGAAGGTTAAAAGGTATTTGAACTGCTCATTTTTGAAAGCCATAAGTTCTTAACAATCAGAAGTCAGTTTTGAGCATCTGAGATATACAAAACATTTGAGAAGAACAGCCCCCACACAACATTGACAGGCACAAATGAGTTATGGCCTGAGTTGCCTGTAAAGATTTAACACCCAGGAGAAAAGGTTGTTTAGTACAAATATAACACATCCTTTAAGAGATAGGAAGTTTATACCATCGCTTTGTGCACGTATTTTCCCCTGGGTGTATGCATGATCAACCCATCAAGAAATGATCAGATTTGGGAATGCTGAGATGAACTCGGAAATACAACTATCCCTACCTCTTACAAATGGGCTTTTAAAATTGTATAGCTTTCATACTTTATGCTTCATCTGTCAAAACTTAGATTGAAATGCCAGCACCAGCCTCCCCCTCAGCCCTACTGATTCAGCACTGCCCTACCCTGCTCTTACACCCTCGATAGTTTTATTTATTTCTTTTTTATTTATCCAAGCTCCACTTTTTTCCAGGTCCTGGTTTTATGGATAACCACAATCTCCAATTTCTGGTCTAGAGTGAAGTCTGCAATCCCACACCACCTGGCAGAGTTCTGTTTATTCCCCCATCTAAATTACTCATGAATTATGCAAACACTAACTTAACAATTTCCGTGTCACTATTCCACATTTTCATCTGTAAAATGACAGCTATTATTTGGCACGGTGTTGCTGGATGCTTTATTTTCATGGCATTGTTTCAAATACACTGAAGGACTGAAAACTGATAGTTAAGAATCAATACTCAGCTTGAAATGCCTGTGATTACATTTATCAGTTGGTGCCCAGAGCTTAGAAAAGATAAATTAAAAACAAAAAGAACCCCAAGTACAGTATTTTTAAGGCCAAACTCACTTGCTGAGATATCTCAGCTCTGTGTTCCTCAACAGCCCTCTGTGGAAAAGCACTTTTCTGTATTATTCACTGAATTCTTGGGCATGCACAGTATTTTAGGCTTTTTATTTCAGTGTGCCTAAAACTCAGTGAAATCTTTCCAATGTGTGCTATTTTTGCACTGATCAAGCACAGAGGGATGGTCTTAAATAGCTGGTCTTGAATTAGAGCTGAGATTCATTGTGATGGCTCCTAATATAGCTCATCTATTAATATATCACTCCATGGAAAATACCAAGTATACCAGGCATGCTGTTAACTAAATGGATTGAAATTCCTTTGCTTGCTTATCACATGATGCACAGAAATGCTGTTTCTAAGCATCCCACAGTAATGAGATCCATTCAGTCTCAAAACAGCTGCTTTTCTGGCTAAACAGCAGCTGTCCTGGGATCCAGTTTTAAAGCCAGGGGTGAAAGACCACTGTTTGAAAATAAATTTAATCATTATAAGTAATTTTTCAGCTGCTGAGAAGACACGAAAATTTTACAAACACGCCCACTTCAAAACACAGACGTTTGGGGAATTTGGAGCAAACCATGGATGAACCCCTTTTTTTCCTTCTGGGTCCATGCCACACTGAACAGAACATGATTAAATGGGCTGAAATGGCTTTTGTGTTTGTGTTTGAGGTCCTGCCTGCTCCCAGGTGTCCCCCAGCTTCTTCCAGGGACAGGAAGACTGAGCCACCCTTCATGGGACACACATCCCTAAGGAAAGCACAGCCCAGAGGAAATACCCAAGGAAAACAAACCACAGTAACCAAATCTCGGGTTGAGTACCAGCAAAGCAAATTATTGAAAAGCTCTTCTTCCCCTGAAGTTACATTAAACATCCACGAAAACCCTGCTACTGATAAAAAAAGACCAAAAAATCAGTAAGACGTGACATCAAAAGGGCATCAAACACATATAACTTGGTATGGTTAATAAAAACAAACACAAAAAAACCCCACCAAACCCTTCCTTTGTGGAAACCAGTATTTTTTAATGTTTCTAAAGTTTCCAGGTGAACACAGACAGAAAATAGGGTCATATCTGTTTATACATGGCACACACAAAAATGTTAGTCACAGTGCCAGATCTTCCTTTCACTATTGTTCAGACAATACTTTCCAAAATTAATATAAAGAAAATGTCTTCCATACATTCTTAATTCTCACAGTTCTTCTTCTCTCTTCTAACTAACAATATCACTTAATACTATATAATTTTTTTTTATTAATTTTTTTTTCTTTTTTGTGAAATAACCTTGTTCCTTGTTAGGAAAAATTCTTAGTTTTGCTTTTCTTTAGTGTTTAGTGAATTAACCATTCTTATTTTCTTAGTTTTTCACTTTCAGCCATTAATTTTTATTTATTTTTTTTTTTTTGTCTCTCAATTTTGTGGTGTCA
>JAWWTY010000088.1:5661569-5713058 GCA_035222235.1 Margarornis squamiger
CTCATGGTATTGCCACAGGATTTTCTCTTTGGCATTTTTGTTTTGTTTCTTTTTAATCTTTCCAGTACTGCCCAAGAGCCACATTCAAATGCAAAAAACACAGACATTTTATTCAGTCTTCCTGTTGCACTTGTCAGAACAAGAACACTTTGAATTTACTAGAACTTTAGCAAGGACTTTGACAGAAAACCTTCTGGAGATCAGAGGCATTAACGCCTACTAGAAAGAACAACTCAAATTACCCTACTTTTCTACTCGGATTTCCTCCAGGAAATGCCCACCATCTTTTTATCTACCCCTTGGTGGTCTTTTACTGTAGTTGTGGCAATGACTACACCTTAAATCAAAAGGAACAAACCAAACGTGATCTGCTATTTTTTGGCTGGACAAAAAGGAGAACTACTAAGAATTTTACATTATACATCACAGCAACTGCTAAAAACACATCTTCCTGCACTTGGTTTTCAGCTTCTGTTAATGCCAAATAGTATCCTAGAAGGTTTTGGATATATTGTGGGGAAAGTAGCCACACAGAGAAGGAAAAAAATGCTCTCAGAAGAAATAACTCATAGGTCACTTCTACAAAATAAAACTAATTCCATGCAACTGTACAACCTGAACTTTGATGCATAAATGGGTGTTATACCTCAAAGTTTATACCCTCACAAGTAGCAGAATCCTGGGAGCAAAGACATCCCAAGACACCAGAGAGCCAGAAGTACTACACTGTTTTAGCTACTCAATATATTCTACACACTGAAGAAAAGACGATTAAAGAGCAGGGTATAAAAGAACATGTATTAGTATTTAGCATTCACCTAAACTGTAAAACAACCCTTCCCAATTTGCATGGCATGTCAAGTCTTTTCAGACACACGCATATTCATGGTAAAAGGTATTGTTACAACTTCAGCATACTTAAGAAGAGGGGGGAAGGAGAATAGTAATTTTAGATTGTACACATTCCGTTACAAATTTGTGCTAAAGGCCAGCTACAATTAATATTTTTTGAACTTGAAAGGGAGAAGTATCACATGCATGATCACTACTGTGTAAATCAGAAGCCCAAGCAATTCAAAAGAGGAAAAGCAAAAAAAAAACCCAAACCCCAAACAACAAAACCAAACCAACCAACCAACAAAACCCAACCAAACAAAAAAACAAGTCAACCCACATGAAAACAAAACCCAACCAATCAAAAATACCCACAAAACCAAAAAAACCCACACAAACACCAAAAAACCCAAACCCCAAACAAACAAAAACCCCCCAGATCAGGCTATTTCATGAACAAGCTGTGTTACATTAAACTAAGACTTCGAATAAGACTCAGACCATTCCAGTTTTTGTGAGCATTTCTCTTTTTAAAAGATATTGCTCCAGACTGCATTCTTCTGAAGTTTGAATTGCAGTCAAAGGTCCAGAGATCTAAAAACACAGATTTCTGTATTTTTGGACGTAGGAGTTATTGCTTAATTAATTTCCTGCATTTCTGTCAAACAACGAATGTCACAGGAACTACTGTAACATAGCTGCATGTAGGAAAGAATGAGGTGTTCTATATTAATGAAAGACAACCACAGATTCAAACAACAAACAAGAGGTGGTTTTTTGAGACTTACTTTTCTTTCTTTGGTTTAGTATTAATATCCCCAAGAACCATGATATCTGAGAAGTCTATCCGAAATTTGCTGAGCAGAGTAGCCATCCTGTATCAGAAAAACAAGCCTTTATACATGATCATATTTTTAATTATTTCACAGGGTAAACAGGCGGATGTTTGGTAATAAAAACAATGGTTTAAGGAACAACAAAAATGGCATCTTAAATATAGCGGGAGGGGGAATCAAATAGATGGGACTTATGACTATAAATCAACAACATGCTTTGGGAAAAACTCTAAACAGTTTTATGGTTTTAAACAAGAGAAGAGCTCCCCCTTAACAACAAACTCAGAAAATACTTGGAAAAGAAAATGTTAGCATCAGATAGTACTGCAGAAAACTTAAGAGGTATCTCACCCAAAACCACCTGTCCTGGGGGACATGAAACCTTCTTTTGAATAATGGGAATAGAGTATGAACACACCTCAGAGAACAACTGAAATTAGGCTACTGGAAGAGAAAGCAATCTAATGTGTAATGCTGCAGTAGCATCTGAACTGGAATTTTTAAGGGAAACTTACGCTCTTCTGTCATGATCAATCCTGTTTATTTTTCCACCAATGAACACTCTGATCTTACAGTCTTTCCACTTCTTCTTGGTTGTGATAAGATATGGAATCAACAGTGTCAAACCTGTGTTTAGATCAGAATTTCAGAATTATTAAGAAAACAGCATCTTGTTAAAGAGCACAAAGAATTTATATGAACTGACTGAAGGGTATCTATTGACATCTGAAATCACTTCCATAATTTTTTTAATCAAGTTTTTTAGACTATAAAACACATTACCTCCATCATCAAAGAGCCACCACACATCAATATTGCTTTTGCCTTGTTTCTTCTGAAACTGAGAACTGGCATCAAGAAGTCTTTGGTCAGCCACATTTAAAGGAGAAGATGAGCTCTTTGAATCTGGAAAAAATTATGATGAAATCTCATTTTAGAACTGTTTTGCCTAATCACCTTGAAATTGATCAAATGCAACTTCTTAATATTTTGTGGTAGCCGTAATTTCAAATAAAAAGTGTTTCTACTTCCCCCAACCCAATTTTGATTGACTGGATATAAGCTGAGCTATATATATAGGGAGTCTAAGTCACAACTTCAGCAGATGAAGTAGTTTAGCAGGCATCTGACAAACACAGGATGTGTGAGATCTTTAGGCTGTGATATTTGCCTGGATAATTTAACTAACCTCACCTCAGAGCATTAGGCCATGCACTGTTGCTACCTCTTGCAAATGACAAAACTTCCCTAAAAACAGGTAACTAATTTCACAAGTAAATACCACGTCCTAAGCAGTCCTTTCCTTAAATCCAATTTTTCTCAAGCATGTAGCAAAAATAAAAGCTTCTTATGCATACTGGAATCCTGTCTTCTGTAACAAATACCTTTTTGCATGTACAAGATTCTAAAGTGCAATACAGACTGTTTTGGATAACAAAATTATTTGATTTGCTGAGAACAAGACAATAATGGCATTTTCATTTAGACTAATACAGATAATTTATTTTTTTTTTAAGTATAGGAAAAAACCTTAAGCTCTTTCTCTTAATTAGAATCTCAGTCTGAGCAAGAGCCAGGAGTTTGACAACCATCTCTGTCCTTATTTTATTATGAGTTTTTAAATTTAGAGCACATCTGTGACTGATTTACATTAAATACTACTTTACTGCATACTGGGAATTCTTCCAAACTGCCATCTTGTGCTTCAAGATGTCATCTCACTTTCTATTATTGAAACACAAAAAGCTTCTAGCTGCTGAAATTACAGAGAAAATGTCAAAACAGTGAGATGAATTTAGTTAAGGGAAAAATCCCTGATTAACTCAAGTCTGAAATAAACCAGGAAGTAAAAACTGCTCAGTTCACCTCTCATCCTGCTGTCACTTGAACAACTCCCTCACCATTATTTCAGATGTTCACATCACTCAGTGTCAATATTGTGCCTCGCAGGATATTAAATAATTCCAAACAGAGCAATAACTATGGCTTTAGAAGATGTACTGAAGGAAGTGACAGAGCACTTCCACTAGACCACAAGATACTATTTCCCTTATTCCCGAACTAACCAAGGAACCAGATACCTAAGACACAGAGAACTTAGAAAGCAGAAAGTTCCTGAACACATTTAAAGTATTACTTAAAACCAAAAGTTTTCAAAAAAATAAATTTTATTTTATTTTAATTTAAACATTTAGGCACAATCCTCTCTCAGTAGCAACTTGTTCTGAGAATTTCCACAATGTTGCTTATTTTTAATAGCCTAATCCCTAAAGATGAAGCACATTCTAAGGCAGATATGAAAAAACAAATTAATATTGCATGGTTGGTATTTCCCTCTCCTGTACTTAGGTGTAGAAAGAGGTACAAAAGGAAAAATGAAAGGAACAATGTAAAAGAATGATTTAACACAAAAAGGTGGAAAATGCCTGCCTTTTTTCAACAGTGGTTGTGTTGAAGTCTTTCCATCCTCGTCCTCCTCTGGAAGGTTTTTAAAGATACAAAATAAAAAGGTTAATTTCCTTTGTGGTATTAATGAAAACAATACAAGTGTATATATTAAAAAAAATTAGAAAATGAAAGATGTAGAATGAAATGAATTCTCACACAAAGAAAAGAAGACAAATGCAGTCTACCAAATCCTGAGATTCATTTGTACTTTAAAAAAAAAAAAAATATATACTGCCACTGCTCACTTAACTCTTAAGGGCTCTTGCTTTATAAGAGAAGAGGAAAGTTGGTTCTTGTCATGTCAAAGCACCCTGAATGATTTGTGTCTGTTAACACACATGTAATATTCTAGTCCAGGATCAAAACGCCTTCATAAATTTAGCAGCCCTCCAATCACATGTGGGACACAATTCCCAGGTCCTTTTTAATGCCTGTCAAACTCAGTAACAAAGAAAATCCATTGTAGTCATTGTCTACCACCTGTTTTATTTTGAAGGACTAGAAACAAAAGATTTATTTCACATACTGGTAAGCTCTAAACCCAAGTACTTAAGTGATTAGACATCAATGTCCAGAAAAGCATGACACACTTCTGTTCCACAGACACAAAAATCCTATACATATCCCCTTGGTGAAAGGAGAGAGGAACCGAGGAGGGAATGAGAGAAAGAGCGAGAACTCAAATTTCATTAGTAACTAGCAAGTTACCTTTACGTGGAGTGGGAGTTCTTTCACTAGATGATGGAGCAAAAGCTATGGAAGTGTCTGTCTCAGACTTCTTGCTATAATCCACTTTTACTATGACATCCTTGGCGCAGGGAGATTTTTCTTGGGATGACAGTAACTCTTCTTTGAGAAAGCAGAGAAACACATAAACCACTTAGTTGTTCCAAATGGTACCAGCAGAGGTATGTGACTACAGGATGCTCGTTCACAATTAATTAAACCCTACAGCTACTGTTGTTCTTTGGCAAAGAGTTGGGGAAAAACCAACACAAGGTCTGGTATGGACTGCCTCAGAGTACAACAGGCTCCTCCTCTGACCAGAGCTGTAATTCTTTGCTACTCTGCCTGATCGTGGTTGTTGATTGCATTCCCAGAGGCTAAACATAATAAAAGAGAGCTAGTTGACACTGTGGAAACACAACCAGGAGGAGAAAAAATATGAGTTGGTGAAATGTTTTCCATTTCCACTCTAACTCCAAGAGGAAGACAAGCCTTAGACCAGGCACAGACCAAGTATGCCTCACAGCCAAGTCTTTTTTCCAGGTTAGGCTTCTGTGGAGCTACCTGGCAGCTGTCAGAGATAAAGCAGACTCACAGTCCCCAGTGGGTACTAAGATTCTTCTGACACCTTGGTGTTATATTCCCAGTTTTCTCTGCAATGTTGTTTTCACACTGCAGGTTCACCCCTTGCCATTTCTCACAGTCTGTCCTCTTGCACACGGTGACATGCTTCTCTGACTCTCCAGACCCTAACACATTGATATGTTTCCAGTCAGGGAACAACTCCCTCCTACAGAGCTTGTGTCACAAGGATCCCTCCTCATTGCAGCAGCTTGGAGAGGAGCAAGCTACAAATTACACATTATCAACTCAGCACACAGTTGTCACCAAAGCTCACAGGCTTCCTTCATTATTCTGCTTGCAGCTGGACTAAAAGTATACCATTCAGCTTAACAACACTACCCACAAAGCATGACCAAGCCTTCTACATGGAAAACAGAAGACCCTTCCAAATCTGAGGCAGACTAGTCAAGAGCTCCAAACTACTGTGTGTAGGGGGTGGCATTCCACACCAGACTCATGGCATTCTTGCATCATGGAACATTTGCTGTGATTGCCACAATTCCTAGGCTTGAGTCCCAAACACTTGATACCAACTTGTCATCATCTTTAATTTGTTCCAGTAAAATAGTAAATCTTTGGGAAGCAACTATATACAGTTTACAAATACAGAGAATTGAAACACACAACAAAACAAGTTCTGGGGCTGGGTTACTCTTATTTTACAGTTCTGACTCACTAATTTCAGTGAATTCAATTCCATAAAAAGAGTGGTGTGTTTACTTTTTTTAATAATTTTTCATTTAATATATTTAGAAAGCAGTATTAAAAGGGAATTAGAAGAGCTATTCACCAGATAGAACAAAACAAATCTTACCTTGCCCCTGAAGATGAGAAATGTCCAGGCCCTCTTGGAGGCGAATGACAACTACACCATATTGAACATCAAAGGCATCACTAAACAAAAGGGACAAAACCAAATTACTTTACATCTTTTTACTTTCCAAAGGACCTACCTTATGCACCCTCCTTGAACAAATTCCAGCGATTAAACACTGTCACTGAAAGTCCCAAATAGCAAAACTGCATTACAATTTCAGTTTCAATTCCAAAACATTGACTTTGTCAGTAAACTGAGCAGCATATCCTGAAAAACAACGTCTAGAGAGGATACCTATCCCCTCTCCTCCTCCCCTCTATTTAAAAAGTGATTAAATAAAAGCAACATGAACAGGTCAGCCAAGTTCTGCACAGATGACAAGACACACTAAGAAAGCTACATCTTTATTTCCCTCCATCGACAGAGGGATTTACTCTGAGTAGATCTGGAACTGAGATCTAAAAATTTCTGACATCCTTTCAAAACATTTGAGTAATAAAAACACCTATGATGCTGTAATTTGGAATCAAGTTATCTGTAGGTAAGTGATAGTGTTCCTAGTACCAGTACACCTGTTGAAGTAGGAACTCACTCCACTCAAAAAGAGAGGGAAAACATTATTGTAGGAACAAGCAAACAGTCTGAATAAATTGTTGAGTAGAAACGGAGTAAAAACATCCTCCCACCCCCTCCAAGACATGAAAAGCAAGAACTTAACCATATCGTAGTTTGCATTAGTCATTAATCACCATCCTTTACATATATATTCCTCATTCATTACAAACCACAAATCAAAGAACTCCCTCCCGTGTCATTTCCAGACAGAAATTTTCTCAAGATTTCACCCAATAAACACTTCTCTTCAGAAGCAGTAAGAACTCGATTAAAAATGTTTGAAGTATCAATATATTCTGTAAGTGCAAGAAGAATTGAGATTGATTTAAGAAGAAAATGTTTTGTGCGTTAGTGAACATTTTAATTTCATTATTCAATGTGTTAGATTTGTACAGATTAGATGTGTTTCTATTGTGTGCTTCAGAAACTCTTTAATTTTGCAGAAATACGCTTGACCTGCAGTTATTACCTCCTGAGGTTTCTTTAGGGATGTGGAGAACCACATGACTTGTTGGCCTGGACAGATCTTCCAGCAAATGCCATCCCAAAATAAAATAGGAAAAAAACAAAAACTAAGAACTAACCAACGTGTTTTCCTTATTCTTCCCTGTGTTTGCTGCTCCTGCTTTTCTCTTAAGGACCTTTTCTAATCCCTGCCTCTAAAACCCCATCCTCTCTTTCTTTTAAAAGCACAGTAAACAAGAAGTATAAAGCACAAACGAAGTGGGTTAAGCAGCACTTGAGCTGAAAAAAAAAATTAAATCTCTGTAAGTGAAATAAGCAGGTTTTCTTCTTAAGTGTTCTTGTAGCACAAGTTGCTCTTATTAAACTTTTCAGCAAGAACTGGTCTGCCTTCCACCAGTACTGCCAAATTACACTGGGTTTGCCTTTCCCATCTCCTTTTAAGCTGCTACATTATCTTGGGCGTCAGTGCTGTGTTTTCTTATATGCTTAAAGACTTGCTTATTAGTTCCCACATTGGAAAAAACTCCAAGGTATTGAAGACTGCTGGATCAGCCATATGGAAAATCTAAGTCTATCTGTAAGAGACTTCAAGCAAATAAGATACTTCTTAACACCAAACATACTGAAATAGAACACAAGAGCTTAAGCTTCACATTTTGTACTTACTGGAATAAATTGATATAGGTTTCAACATCTCTCATATCACCTTGTCTCCAGTTTTTCTTAAATCCAACAACAAGGGTGTTAGGTCTCATTCTACCCAGACCAGCAGCCTAAGAAGAACAAAAAGTATACCATAAAATAACATGTTATTGTAACAACTAAAGGTTCTATTATTCTCTTAAGCAGAAAACAAAGTACTATTCATCAAAGCTTTCAGGGAATATTGTGAGGAACATATTCCAAAGTATAAAGCCACTTCTAATTTTGATGTATATCTTCACCAGTTTGAAAAAAAAAAATAAAAATTGAGGGAGAGGTACCTGCATTAAATATTGCCCTCCATCCCTCAAGTCCTCTGCATGCACCGGTGCGTAGAAAGCTTTCATCTTGTTTTTAATCAGCCATCGCTGGTACCTCGCCAAATCAGTTGACAGCTCCTTCATGGCTTGTCTCCGAGGACCCTTCCAAAATAAGGAAATGATAAGAGGGGAGGGAACAACAATCAGGGATATGAGCAGTGGGACTAAAAAAGCTGCCCCACCCCGCTTTTTTTAATTTCACTGATACAATACAACCCAAACTCAAAAAAAACCCACACAAAACATGCTTCTACACTATGAAAAACACTCCAAAACCACAAAATACCAGGCGTTATCAGCAGCAAAAGCTGAAACATTTTATCATTTTTGGGAGGAGGGTTGCACAAGCTTTAGCAATCTTGTTCCTGCAGAGCACAACACTCTGCCCCAGCGGGGACACAAGCTTGTCCTCCAAAGCAGGAAGGTTTTAAAAGGAAAGGGCTTTGTAAAGAAACATACACATAGGTGGATGACAGTACTAGGCTTTATGGGAATATTTGTTTCAAGCTGTCCAAGTGTGCCTCCGTGTGTACTCATCCTAACCAGAAAGCCTTTGTCACAGTAGTGTCACTTCTGCAGTTTTATCCTGCAGTCAAAGTCACCTCTCCTCTTTAAATACTTCCTTTTTATGACTTCCACCAGGATGACTCTTTTGTTTTCTTCCCAGACATCAAAATGCAGAATACAGGACATGGTATAATCGAGAACACAGCAGCCCAGTTTTTGCAAAAGGACACAGACTGACCAAATGGTCAGAGTTAGTGAGGAATGAGGTAGTGTCACTCTTCTTTGCAGGAAAGCCATTTTAAACAGAGATACTTCTCCCAAATAATATCTGATCAGAATTGCTTTCCTACAAGAAGGATGATGCTACCTTGTTGTTTTCAGTACAACCCTATTTTTCAAAGGCAGTAATTCCATCTATGTATCTCACCTCTCCGCTATTACCCAGTTTCTGTCCTTTCACACTCACAGAAGTATTTTGTATAAACAGATAGGAGAAGTTTCTGAAGACAAAATATCTAGGAGAGTTGTTCAAGCTAGACCCCTCTACACCCCTTTTAATAGGTTCATGTCTTTTTTTGTGCTGAGGTGACATCTGTCAGTCATATTTTATAGTTATTGAAATGTTCTTAGTGATGTGACAAAGTTTGGCCTGAGGATATGAAGCTGAATTACACAGTCCCAACAAGCTAAAATGTATTTACCAATGTTTATCAGAGATGCCACGGCCTCTCTCCAGGCAGCTGAAATTTTGGTAAAGATCACAGTGTGACAGCCACCCTACATCTCAGTTACCACAACTCACAACAAGCATGATTCTGAAGGATTATTTGAAGCTTGCTTCCTTCCCACCACCACAAAACCACTCCCTAAGTATGCCATAAAAGACACTCTAGGTAGTAAGAGCTGTTAAAATTATGTTCCTGCAGAACCACCCTTGCAACACACCCCAGTGCAAAAAACACCCACAGTTCATATTCTGATAAAAAAGACCAGGGATACTTGGTGAAACACGAGGGACTGGACAGAAAAGGAACAGGAAATTCGTGTTCACATTTCTGTTTAATCTGCCAATGAAATGAATCTGATAACTGGAGAAATAAAAAACACTTGGAAGGTCAAGACTAATTTTTAACTACTGGCTAAACTGATATTGACTTCCCTGCTCATTAAGGTTTATTTTATCCCAGGCTTTTTAAGAACTCTGCATAGGAATCAAGCTCTCTGAAACAGTGACACTGAGAGGAAATTTACCTCTATACTGCAGATCACTTTGATCCAAAGCATGAGAGAGTACATGACTGCATGATAAAAAGAGGGCCAGGCTGTAATCCAGTGTTCATTTTATTTCTAGAAAGGTTCCTCAGCATTTAGGCATCAAACGATCTAAGCTACTAATTTTGGAAAGACTCTCCTGTAGTACACCTAACTGGAATAGTGATGACCCACACATGAAAAGACCTTACCAGCAAATCTCCTTTCACACCTCTTAATGTCTAATGATGCTTTCATTGAAAAAAAAGAAACCCAAAGAAACAAATCAAAACTCCCATATTTAAACTGAAACCAGAAAGAAAAAGCAAGCAGGTTAAAAAGAAACAAAACCAAAAGCAAAACCCAAACTAGACAGAAAAAAACCCCAAACATACATCAAGGTAATTTTAAAGTAAAGACAGAATACACTTACCATATGTACATGGCCACAGATCATCAGGCCCACATTCTTGGTGAAAGCATGGACAAGGTGAAGCAAAGCAGGACGTGCATTTGGAGCACCCGTCATAATTAAGCACTGAGGTCTAGAATCATCAACAGAAGAAGGGAAGAAAAACAAAAAGACTGGATTAATACAGAGTTCTCAGAGGTTTTTATTAACAGAAAAGTTTCTTTCAAGTATTAGCCTTAACAACAGAATAAGCACTGAAAATGTAACAACCACATCTACTTTTACGAGACTATGTTAAATGAAGTAAAGATCAATTGTTCCACAACTGTCAGTGGATCTATGATTAATTCAATAAAAATTTAGTATTCCCATTAAACCTAAAAATTTACACATATAAAAAGTTTAAGAACAGATTTTAGACAAGACTGGGTCAGAGGGATGACTTTCTTCCCCCATTTTTAAGTCACATCCCTTCGCATTTTCTAGCTTACATTCTTCTGTGTCCAAGAGAAAAATTGGAGTCATGTGCTCTTTTTTGAATTACTATCAGTCAGAAAGCAGAGCCAAACTACTGCAAGTAAGTTATAAGACAACTTTCTCATCAATTTTTAAAATCACGTGTCCAGATTTCAGAATTAATTTCAGGTGAAATTTTTTCATATCATAAGAATCTCCTAAAGTAACCTCTCTCAATTTCTGTAAGTAGCTCCAGTTCATTTTTTATGTTAGAATCACAGAATGGAATCAAAGAGTTATTTAGGTTGGAAAAGACCCTTAAGATTATTGAGTCCAACCACAAACTTAGCACTACCAAATCCACCACTAAACCTGGTGTTCCTGACGGGTTCTTCATAACCTCAGAGAATGGCACCTGTATTAAGAACCTCTCCTTTAACTTGTTTCTTGTTAAATTCTGTCCTAAGAATGTAAAGATAGAGATTTGCCAGACTAACTGCCAGGACTATAAATCCTCTGCTGGGCACAGGCAGCATGTAGAAGAAGGTAAGCACTCTGCTTGAACAGACAGATCAGCAGAACATCCATCCTTGGAAACACTCAGAACTTGACTGGATATTGCCCTGAGCAACCTGATGTAACATAAAAGTCTGATCTAACTTTACAACTGGATCTACAGTGAGTCAGTTGAGTCAGGGACTAGACAAGACCACGGGGAAAAGTCACTTTCAGTGGAAAATGATTCCGCTCAATCTGTAATTCCATTTATTTGGATGGATTAGTTGTAAAATCAATACTTTTTTTTAAATCTCTTTGAAGCACCTTTCTTCTACGACAGCTTGTCCCAGGTAAGTGGTATAATTACTAATAGGACAGAAAACTGCCTCCCTGAGTAGGACCCTTCCTGGGTAGCCATGCTGGGAGACAACAAACCAGTTTGTTGCTCAGCTGTGTGAAAAACACTCATCCAGCCCGTTTGCCATTAGTGAAGAGCAATGAGAGAGATTACTGAAGTGAAAAAGCTGGTGTTGAGTACAAGACCCACAGGATACGTATCCTCAGGATTTTAGGTTCATCCCAAGGGGAGTGAATGCTCATTAGCAGTGTGGACTGTATCTTCAAATTCAAAGAGGAACACAAACCACAGCTCAGGATGCAAACCATGAGCATCCAACAACAAGAAGGCATCATTCACAGCCTTGCCTCTGAAGTGTACTCCTAATCACAAATGAAATGCTCACAGACTTATGTCCAGGGGATGTTCACAGTGAAGAAATTCAAAGTCATCATCACAGGAGATGAACATGCGTGTGAGAGACTGAAATGCCAATGGTTAATGGCTCAGACAAGATTTGCAAAAGCAGCAGGCGCTTTGCTGATCGTGTGCAAAGCAACATCCCAGGTGCAGAGCACAAGAGGACCACGGCAAATCAACGTCTGTTTGGCAGCAAGATGGGTTTTGAGCCAGATCAGGGAAGAGGCCAAAAACAAATAGATCCTGCGAGGTGGGATGGTGCTTTTAATCATGGCAATTCCTCCCTTAAGCAACAGGCTCAGGAGTAAAACTCACCCCCCAAGGAAGAGACAGTTCTTCTGAAGGGGGAAAAATGGCTCAACCACGCTGAGTGAGAGGCAGCTGTCATGTCTCAGAAGGTGTTCTAAACCATCAAAGACACCCAAACTGCCCCCAGACTCACTTCTGGGGCCTTCCACCAGAGGACTGCAAATGATCCAGAGTGTTGCAACAGTGCTGAACTCCCCCTCTGGCAGAGGAACCCGAGTGTTCCCACCTGAACCTGAACGTAAAAATGAACCCACTGAAGTTTGTGCTTTGTGGGTTTCCCCCACTGCTGACAGATTAAAATTCTGACCCCCACTGCACCAATAAACATCAAAACTGCAACAATCACATCTTGTTGCTGAATCCATGGGTGGTGATATCTTTCTACTCTCATCCTTTCTTTCTCTTTCTTTCCTAACTTCTTCTTGAAATATATTGTAAGCCAAACTAAAAAAAATTCTAGTCAATGCCTTAGTACATGTCTTGTGTCTAGATAAATTAAAGCTGGCTAAATTTAAGCTTGCTAAGTTTGTGAAGTGCCTTGCTTCGTCTGGATGTTGTTTTAAAATCTGCCAAGTACCTTGTTCTACCTTAATGCTCTAAAGTTTGCCAGTAAAAGTTTGTTACTGAACCTCCTGAGAACTTCAGTGTTTGCCCTGTACACCACCCAGGGTGAAACAAATAACCTTGCCCTAAACCTGCTGAGCAGGACGGGGTGAAACGGTGCATTTAATGAAACCCATGACAGCAAACACCGTGACACTGCCCTGCTGGACACAGAGTGTGTCCTGTCTTTAACATGAGCTGTTACCTGAAGTTCTTCACGTGATCCTCCACTCCTGAGAGACGAATAGAATGCTGCAGGGCATTCAGGTACGTCAAGGCTTGTGTTGAAGATCCCCAGTTCACATCTGTTGAAAGATTTGGAGTTCCAATGTATTATTTAAGCAGTTGTTCATTGTAAAACTACATGACCTCAACGCTAATGTTGGATACCCACTGAAAACAAAAGATTCAAGCTACACCTTGACACATTCTACACAATACTACTCAACAAACCCTACAGCTAAATAGGCAACTCTAGGGATAAAATTTCAGCAGAAGTTTTAGCAAACAAGAGTTTGATATATCATAATTATAGGAAAAGAGAATTGAGGTTTTGGTTTTCTTCCTCAACATTTCAAAGATCACAACAACTTCAAAGTCAAAGCAGTTACACTTCAGAAAAAAATGCTGTGTTATTTTATAGCACAGCAAAGAAAAAAGTAATCTTACAGCATTCCCTAAACAAAGTTCAGAATTTTCAGTGAAAAAATGCTAGATGAAGCAGATTCTTTTAGACCATTATTTTTATGAGGAAAAGAAAGATCCCACTATCCTCTCTTTTTGTTCCCAAACACATCATCTGACAGCTACAATGAATTTATCACAGAATATCCCACAATAATCATTTAGTATAACCTTTATCATCCAAGTACTTCATATATCTTCATAGACCAGGATGTAGAGTTTTCCTCATTTTCAACTCCATAAACACCTTTTTGCTCAGTTCTGCTGCATCCTGCACTTACACAGTGCCCTCAGAAGCACTAAGAAATTGTTCACGGCACTAGGAATGGTTTAGTGAAAAAGCAGCCACCACTCAAATCCCTTTTCAGCTAGGAAAGGTGGAGAAGCATTCTCTCACTTCCCATCAAGGTATCACATGCTTTCATAGTGCCTTTTTCTGCTGCAGCCCAAGCTTTCTCTAAGCCCCCTTTTCCTCCAATTTTAATTCAGATGTTTATGTCTAAGTGAAAGGCATGCATCTTCATAATTTGGGAGGAGGGGGAACAGCAGTGACTACACAGGAATAATTATATTTCATTACAACTAAAAAGCCTGAAACAGAAGTTTGAACTAGCTATCCAAACAGGAAGAAGTTGTTGGTTTTCTTCCTACCAAAGGTCATTACTTCTTCCGTTCTGCAACCCTCCTTCACCCTCCCACAACCAAAAGAAGTCCCTATACATACCTGGTTTCTTGTAAGTGACATAAATGTAAAGCCCAAGGACTATGACATATGTCAGCAGTGCTGCCCACCAATTAATGACAAACATTACAATGCAGCACAGAATAGCTCCAACAAGAGAAATCCACATGTTGTAGTATTTGAAAGCAGGCCGCCAACCTAGTCAAAATACAATTTTTGATAGAAAAGACAGGGGAAATGAATTAAATCACTACTCCAAGACTAGGAATCACGATCCCTGTTCCTCTTCCCTGGTGTTCTGCATCACATTTCATGAGAATGTGTGAGTTTCAGTGATGTAAAAAATACAGATTGGCACATTCCTACTTTCAATTTTCCAACACCTTTCAAATGAATTTGCATCTTTCTTGGACAGATATGCAAATGCTCCTAATTTTGCCCTCTAAAAGCACAGCTCAGAAGGCAAGTTTGAAGATGCTTGTGCCAGATATCTATTAAATCATGCTACAGAAACCTACGACAGTAGCTTGCCTGACAGCTGATTTTTGCTTTTAAAGGCAGTATAGCATGAATCATCAGCTCACAACTCTGTCTCCTTTATGCTACTGTTTTCAGATGTGCATTTTTACTATTTTCAGGGAGTCAGACATTTTCACTACTTGAAGAGGACAGATATATCCAAGGAGATCTTGAGTATGCCAAAGTACTGGACTGTCCCTGTTTTATTTGTCACAAGTTTATCCAAAATCAGGTAAATACACATGCCATCCCCAGAAACACATCCAGGATTAAGGAGTCTATTAAACACAAAACTGTTGTGTAAACTGTCATGCCCATCCTTTGGCAAAAAAACTATTTACCAGTTCAGTAAGTTAAGAAGGTTTTAAGGGTGTTGTTTCAGTACAAATGCATGTGGACTGGGTATGATACACATCTGCTCTGCAAGTACTGGGTTTTGGCTTAATCCTATAATATCACTGACCTCCCACACTAATATAAAATGTGGCAACACCAGCTGCATTTCCTCCTTCTTCTGGACTGGAACACGGAATACATTAACAGAACTCTGAAGACAACAAAAGGGGGTTCACCAACACCAGACACTGAATTAGCAAGGAAGCTTTTTTCCAGAGCTTCTGAATGGACTCTGAATTATCTTGTGTTTCCTCAGCGAAGATGACAAAATTAGTAGCTCCCAAGCTCTACTGGATCACCCAGTTCTCAAGATTTCAGAAGACCCAAGTACACAACATATGACTCTTTTAATTCAAATGTGCCATGAGAATCAAATACATATGCAGTAATTAAAGTAAACCTAAATTAATATGAATGCCTTTTAAATTGCCCTTATGCATAAAGGAATTGCAGGCTGAACTCCCACCCCCAAAATGTAGTTCCTACCTGGAGATTTTGCAAGAGAAGCATGGAATACAGAGAAGTTAATCAAGGCATATGAGGCCAAGAAGAAATTAGAAATAATTGGAGCAATGACATTCAGTTCAGCTGCAAAATGAAAAACAAAGCAGGCTGTTATCAAAGAAATCCATGGCTTTGTAGATTATAAAGTAAAAATTCTGCTACAAACCATCTTATTTTCTGATACACTCTAAGGAGATGCAGTTCAGTGCACCAACACACTGGGTTCTGAAGGATGCCAGCAAGAGCAGACAGAATACTAATACACCTGCACACATCTCCAGCTCAATTCCCAAACAGCAAGAACAACTCCTAAGTTTAAGACTCAACTACAGTGACCAGCAACAGCAGGCAAAGCTAGTGAGAGCAATATGATCAACACGTTCATCTGCCTGCATTTCATTAAGCTGAAAGTTGCATCAGTGGTACCAGTACAGAGCGTTATTACAGACCAACACCATCACAATAGTAATGCTTAAATCCTCTCTAGTGAGAGGGAAGAACCTGATGCCTTCCTTTCCTCGAGGCAGCATGGTACAAAGCATTTATATGCATACTCTACCATCAAAAAATAAAAAAATCAATACAGAATGTGCCATGCTAGTCTGCAAGTTTCTACTTGCTGCAATCAAGCTTCAGTCAGCATGTCAGTAGGGACCTCATGGGTATATCTCCGCCTCAAGCAGACTTGGAGGAAAGAGCAAACTGGGATAAGAAATTTAAAAGCACTGGCACAAGACTGACTCATGGGTGGAAACAGCACAGTTAGTTTTCTATCAACATAAAGGATATGTAATTCTACCTAGACCTTTTCACCTTTAGGAACAGCAGCATCACCATACATCTGTTTGTGACTCGACAGAAAAACACACTTTTAAAACTGCTGCTGAGAGAAGTTTGCCCTATACTGAAGCTGTTTGCAATTATTAAAAATCTGAAATAAACTTTCATATTTATGAGATGTAACATCTCTCAACCTTAAGCAAAAGATGTATTTTTATTAGATTGATAGTATCTAAAGACAGATACCTGTAGTTATTTAGAAAAGTTCAGTATTGCTATAGTTAAAATTTACTGCAGTTCTAGACAGTTACATCTAGAAGATGGGAGAAAGTAACGCTCCAAATAAAGAGATTTAGAATGCTGGCTTAGAATTAAGCTGTGCATTAGATCTCTAGGGCCCTGTCATCAAGTTACAATTTGGAACGGAATGCATTCTGAAGGACAAAACAGGACTGAGATTTATTTCAATTTCCAACTAACCAATTAGTATGAATCCAAGAGCAATTAAAAACGTTAGAATATATCCTCTCAGTGGTTCATTGTTCTTCCCATAGCCTTTAGCAAACATTTGAAATCCTGGGTAAATGCTGTCTTTGCACAAAGCCTAAGGAAAAAAAAAAAAAATCACAAGTCAGCATGCATTTTTTTCAACGTGTATCCTTACTAATGCCATCTTCCAGTGCATGTTACCCTCCTGAATAAGGTTTATAACCATCATGTACTAATTCTATTTTCAGCTGTCTCTGCATCTTGGCATTTTGCATTTCCAACAGTTTACCCTTCAGTAATATCTATCTGTAGGAAGCAACTTTGCTCTTCCCTAAGGGTTTATTTTACATTAGTGTCTTACAATCACAAAAAGTCTTTTCTTTAGAGACTATATTATCTCAGAAACTGAAAAGTTTCCCCAATACATACACTAGTTCTCTGCATCAATTGTGTTTCAATTCTTCAACAAAATCCTTTCTATGACTGACTCCCTACTGGGTTTTTTTAAACTCAATTAAAGAGAACTTTAAAGACAAAGGAGACTAAATAATTGGAAGAAGGTGAAGCAAAGTAACACTCAGGAACACCTAACAGTAACACACTGTTCTCTCATTCTAAACAACAGGTTAATATTAGAACAATCTACTGATGTCAACTGGTATGAATCATCATGGCAGTATGTCAGAGTCCCCTTCCAAAAATCATGGCTCAAAATTAATTATTCCTTAAAATATTATGGTTCTGTTCCCCTACTTACCTGGAAGATCTTAGGTGCACTCACAAGAGATGCTAAGGCAGAAGACAGGGTGGCTGAAAAAATACCTGCAGAAATCAGTGGTGCAAATCCTGATACCATGCTCATTACCTGAAAGCAAAATAATTTCTTTTTTTAAAGAATGCGAAAAAAGTATACTATACAAATAGATGACATCATTAACTATAGAAACAGAAAAATAAATACTATGACCTCTCCACTTAAAAGCTGTGTGAATATCATGAATTCACATGAACTAGAGACAAATCAGGGGATACAAATGGACCCTATTGTAGAACAAGAGAAGGTGGCTTTTCACACAATATATTGCCAAACCATGTCATTCTCAGGTCAAATATTCAATGGCAGAAGTCTTCATGGGATCATAAGAAAATTAAAGAAAGGTAATGGAAGAAAAATACACTGGAATTTGTTTCATATTTTGACTACCCTATCATTGACTAACACTGACCCACGAATCCCAATTGATAAAACTGAAACTGGGGGACATCTTGGGAAAACTGATTGTCTTTCTCACATCTCCATCATTCCAACTTAGGCTTTTTTGCCTTTCAAAACAACAAGGTCGAGACAAACTTGATTCGTATCTCCCCAGGATCACATCCTAGCACATCTGTAACTTCAGTGAGAGAAATAAAATAAGCAATTCTTGGTAAACAGGATGACTGACAAGCTGGCAAATGCTCAGTAAGCTAACTGTAAAAGAACAATGGAGATAAAATGAAATCCAACCTCAAATTAAAACCAAAACAGTTTTCAATGCCACACAGACCCAGACACAAGCACAGAATGATTTTTATGGAAGCAGCATGAAAATTTCCTTCCCTGCAAGGATGGCTTAATCAATCTTCCCTGGCTACAGACAGAATTTATGTACAAGTCTCCATTAGTTTACTCCTATCCAATGTAAAACACTGTTATTTTGAGGCCTTCACTTTACTACATTTCCTTCAACTTTTCAATCTACTCATATTTTACATCCTCTTTCTGTGTTTTGCCCAGTGCCTCCAATTATTTACACTATTTATTTTTTGAGTATTACACTGTTTTACGTAAATAAAATATATAAAATACCTGAGCAATATAAATGCAAATAAGATTCCGCATTTTAAAAGCTACCAAGGGATGCCTTAGGTTACTAATGCAAGAGACCTCAGGAAGCTTCTTCTAGGCTGTGGGAATACAGGGAACCAGTTCCAGCAGAACCAGTATTTTGTTGAACACCCCTCCCTCCCAGCCCCAACACAGGCACCCTAATCCAAACCTCGTGACCACAAACCAAGGAGCCCACACATGGAGCACTGAAATTTTGATCCCTGAAAGAGCAAGGAGAATTGAGAGGGCAGAATGTCCCTGTAACCACTGGTGTGGTACCAGATACACAGTCCCTGCTGATAAGGGCCTTGTTATGTTTGCTTGGCATTTGCAGTTTAGACAGTTGCTTAAATTCCAAATGTTTGGAATAATAAATTACTGTATTTTGACTACAGTTTCAGTTCCCACATCCAGCCACTGTGGAGCATAAAAAAAGTGTTTCATGCTACTTTCAACTTTCATCCAAAGTCAATCAAATTCTGCATTTAAGTTACCCAAAGCTCTAACTTTTTGTAGGGAAGTTTTAGGCTGAGGCTGTAGAGCCCAAAACAAGTTTTGAAGTTACTCTTCTGCCAGGTGACAGGCTGGGCACAGAATAATCACTGACACTGAGCAGAGAAATGATGGAAGCCTGTGAGGGGTCCCTGTAATTCACTCACACTGACTACGACAGAAACTAAAGACAGCCTTCTTATGCAAGTCTGACTAAGCCTGTCTCACCAGCTGTCCTTATTTTAAGTTTCTCTTCTAAGATTTTCACAGGTGCTGTCCAAACACTGAGCTGCCTCAGCAGGAAGTTCAGACCAGCTCTTTGCCAGAAGAACTGGATGTAGCACAGAGCGTACTGAAGTGATAAAGTCATCAGGCTGTGCATGCAAACTGGCACCTTCAGCCTCAGAACCCTGCGTGTCTGCAAGCTCTTAAGACAAAATGCAACACTCTTTGCTCACCTCAGGGATTTATTTCAGTTTGGGAAGAATTTGTTCTCAAGTTATTTAACATACAAAAAGAAGGTATGTTTGCATGAAGAGCCTAACAGTTATAAAACCTTAGAGTTCCCATTCCCACACACACCCCATGATGAAAGAACATCTCTCCTTTGTATCAGCTACCATTCAGAGATAAAAAGTTGAGGACAGTCCTTTTAGGAAATGGACAAGAGTTTCTCATTAGGTAAACAGCCTCTCAGCCAAACAATTTCCTTCTGGCATCCTCTGAGAAGACAGAACCAGACTTCTCTCACAGACGAACAGCAAAAGCTATGAGGATAGAAAAAAATCTATGAGGGAAGAAAGAGCAAGGGGAAGTCCCACCAGGCACTGGAAAAACAAAATTCCAGAGAGAAGGTGGCTAAGCACTGCAGCAGGTTGCCCAGAGATGCTGTGCAGTCTCCATGACAAAGTTTTCAAAACTCCAACAAAGCAGGGGGTGTGAGGGGCACTGCATTCATTCTCTGTGCTGCCTCTGGCCTTGAAAGTGACTTTTTCTATTTGGCATTCACTCCCTTCTCCCAGAGTGAAGCAGGAATAATTTGGAAGGTAGAAATAATCTATTCAAAGTACAAGCAACATTTATGGTAAGCAGAAGATATGACTTAAAGACACAATCAGAGGAAACCAGTTATGTGCTATTTGCAGCTGTACTTCTCGTAACTGGATCTTCTGAGCTTAAACAGACAAGGGAAGTCACCAAATTTTGCAAAACTGTCACTTCCACAAGAGCAATTCTGACTTTCTCTAAACGAGAATGAAGTGACATCACACACATACTCAAATTATTGCACTGTAAACATGTTCTACTCTAATGGAATGGTCTGCACTGCAGTGTTATTTCAGCATGTATGAAATAGGTTTTCCACACAGATAAGGCTGTCAGCCTAACATGCCAGCACATGTAAGGAGTACATGTACCACATGTACTTCTTACCAAATCCAACACCCTTTTCACTAGTGGATTTCAGCTTAATACCCAGCCTACTTTTAGAAAAATTTAGGACAAAGATGGGCTACCACAAACCACGTTGAAAATCAAGTAAGCACATTTTCCTTGGGTTCTTTCAAACACTTGCCAATCTCATGGACAGCCCAATTACCTGTGAAGTGTATGTGGAAGACTGTGAATTACCCCTAACTCCTACAGGATTTTTAAATACAGTAACATAAGCTTTAAAGAAAATTCACAACATTACTACCATTAAAGAGGATACTGTGATAAAGATGCAAAACATTCTTAAAAAGTCAGCATATTCTCTAAGAAACTTATAAAATTAACAAACAAGTTAGTGACAGAGGCTACCTATGATTACTGTGCATCGCTAATAAGAAAATGAGTACCTCTATCCCCACCAGTGAATGATGACATTCAGATACCTAAAGAAAGTTGCAGTACCACCACCTAACCAGTTTACTCATAAGTAAGTATTTTTATCACTTGTGCATAAAGAGCCAAAAGTTTGATATGCATACATTCTTCTACATACCAGCTACAGTGTACCAATTAACTATTCCAGACAAACCTTGTCTTTTTGAAGATGGGTATATTTAACCTATGATTTATCTTAATATGAAATTTTTTTTAAAAAATAAAACCCCAAACTCCACAAACAAACAAAACCAAAAGCCCAAACCAAGAGAAAACAAAAAAATCAACCAAACAAAAAACCATACAAAACTCCAAGCAAACAACAAATAATCCCCCCAAAAACCAGAACAAGAGACAAAAGCCAAAGAACAGATTTAGGAGAAAATTTTATACCTGGAAATTGTTCATCAGCCCATACGGACACTTGGTCTGACAGGATGAGAAATCATAGTTCAATTGGCAGGCTGCAGCAGTGCAGTTTGTCAGCTCACTGACAATGGTGTCATTAACATTCCCTGTGGCATCTCGCACAACACAGGAACCTACAGTGGACACAACAATAAAAGAGGCATCAACAAGCTGAACCTCAGCTTAAGGACGTGTCAAGCTCAAGTCCCTTTTTATGTACACATGATCTCACAGACTAACACTAAAATACAGTGTTTATTTTTAACACATTTGAGTACTAACCACACCTTCACTATGAATTAAAAATACAAACAAGCAAACTAACTGCTCTCTTGCCTGAGATGATCTACAGTTTTTTAATAAATCTGAGTCTAGTAAGAAAAGGAAAGTTTTATCACAGAGCAAAACAATGTCAATACACCTGCAAAAGTTTAATGGCACAATTTTAGCTTAATATACTATTTCTCTGAAACATGAGTTCCCACACAGCTCTTGAAGTGAGTATTGTGCACCACCAAATGATCTGAGAGGCCCTGGCACAGGTTGGGCAGAGAAGCTGTGGCTGTCCCATCCCTGGAAGTGTCCAAGGACAGGTTGGATGGGGCTTGGAGCACCCTGAGACAGCAGAAGGTTCCCCTGCCCATGGCAGGGGGCTGGAATGAGGTGATCTTTAAAGTCCCTTACAACCCCAACCATTCTATGGTTCTGTGACTTTATACTTTCTCTTTTGGTCAATTTTCCTGGGAGTCCATGTGTGTTTTGTACGTACAGATGTATGCAGACAGATGTACACAGTGCTGGAGTTATTTTTTCCCCCCAGTCAATATGGCTCAGAAATTAAAAAAAAAAAAAAAAAAAAAACTGTCATGGAAATGTGTTGCAAGCTATTTCCCAACACTTAAACAAGCCATCTCCTATTTGTCCATGGTATTTTGTGTCGGCTTCTTGGTGAAAAACAAAGCCAGACTACCATTCCTTCCACATTTTTAAAATAATTATCACCTTATTTTCTATTCAGTTCATCTATCATTATTTGTAATGTTGCTGGTCAAGAAAATGGTGAAGACACACTAGTTCTACCCGTAAATACTAAGAAAAAACTAAAAGTACTAAAAGGCCTTAAGTCTTCTGCCTCAAGGCTTTTTATCTCATATAGGATAAAAACTAGAGCAGAGTAAGTGCCATTCAATATTTTATGATTAAATAGTTGAGGCAGTGAAATTGTTTGGAGAGAGCAAATACTTCCAAGAACAGGAATCAAACTCGGAATTGGGAGGAGTCTACAGAGCAGTAGGCAATAAAATTCCCTTAATTGGATCTTTTAGGAACTCCAGTGACAGGGAGGTCCTGGCAACCAGAACACCTGAGGACCTAAGCTACTTACTTGCAAAATGAGAAGGGCAGAGATGTGCTGCAAGTTTAAGTTTCTCCAGTCACAGTCCTATGTATCTACGTAAATTGTCTCTCTTCCACTGGGAAAATGAATTCCTAATTACCTACACCATATTCAGATTGCTTCTCACCCATTAGAACTTGATTAACAGTCCACAGTAACACCTGGCCCCAGTAGACAGACATCACTTAATCCTTCACTCCTAAGACTGCTTTTTAGCTACTTACGAGGCCCAATTGGCTAAATTACAGTAAGAGCTTTCAACGCTGATCACCTGCCTTATGCTTTTCTTGTGAGCACATGGAGGGGGGACTGGGCTGTTCTGTTTCAAATGGAAATAAAAGCTCTGTAAAAGGAAGATGTTTCTTCTCCACCACCCCAGAAACATTTGCCCCAGACACTCAGCAGTATATCACGGGTAGGACAATGTAGTTCCCAGCTGAGCTATTTGTAGGTAACATTTTGTTGGTGACAGATTGCAGTGGCAGGCAATCCTACACAGCCCTCCTCTTCCTCTTTTTCTGGTAGTTCAGATCCAACTGGCTGGCAGGACTTTCACACACAGATTGAAAGTCTCACAAAAAGGGGTAATGCACTAGGAACAAAATGTGGGCCTTACTGTGGGGAATACAGACCAAAAGCCAGCTGGGCAGGCTCGATTCTCAGCAGAAGACACTTAGATATAAGTAGCAGTCTGGACACTTTATTTAACCCTCATTCAGGAAGGTTTTATTGAATTGTATGATTCTGGCAACACACAGCCTAAGAACCTCTAGGTCTTTCCTGTAAAAGCAGCATTTTCCCTTTTCACAGGCATTTATAACCACATTCCTGCTGAAGTCAAAGTTTTGTCATGCTACAAGCCTAAGAAGGTTAACAGACCATCTACATCAAATATTTCCTTAACTACATGAATTCAAGAGTACCATGCTGAGTCCTTTAGACTGCACTTCAGAGTGTTGAACTTCACCAGTGCTACAAGCATCTGCAGTTAGGCTCTCATTAATTAGTTTACTGTCCTGAATACAAGAAGCACATCTTAACTCAGAACTTTGTTGTGTTTTCTTTGGGGTTTTTTTTTGGGGGGTTGGTGTTTGTGTTTTTGTTGGGTTTTTTTCTGTTGTGTGTTTTTTTTTTTTTTTTTTAATTAGAGCTTCCTTTGCTTTTAAAACAGTAATTGTTGTTCTTTGAAATTTACCTTTCAAGAATTTTGATGCAAAATTTGAGTATGAAATCTGCCTCCTGCCACGTGCACGTTTGCATTAGTCCTTCACTAAAATGTGAGAGTGCATACTTTCTCATCACAGCTGTTGTCTTTTTGAAACAGGTGCCTAGATCTATCAGCAGGACTAGCAATACTCCTTTTTTAAACTTTTTCTATTCAGTTTAACCCCCTTACTTACTACAGAGCATAAAAATACTGAGCTAAGTTCAGAACATCATCTCCCTCTTCAGATAGGATTACTCAGCAACATTTACTAGCCCTTTCAAAGTTTTACTGACTGACTTGCTTACTGCTGCTCTAGAAAGGGATAAAGTATTTAGCCAAGGCTTCAAAAAAAGCTAAATTTCACTTACAGTCACTTTCTGATGGCCTTTTCTAACTAGCATCAAACAATTTCACATTCAGTTGGTTTTGCAAACTGCTTCTTTTGTAATTTGTGCTGCATTTTTCATGTTTGGAAGACGATCAAAGTATTTCACTGACAAGTGATTATTAACAAGCATTTTACTCTCATGTGGGCTGAAGTTCCAAAGTATTCAAATTTGGTAGCAGAGGTCTCTGCAGTCAATCTAATTAAGAAATGAGTGCAGGTCATTATGCTGCATAAAGCACAATCACTACAGAGCAACTACTTGGCAGAGCTACACTCCAGTGTTAGCCAACAGAGGCAGACTAGCAAGATTGGTATCTTCAGAAAGAAGTATCATTAGTGGCAAGATCAATAGTACTCTTATAAATGTGAATTTCATCAGAAAGGCAGCACAGCTATGATTAGAAAAAGGTCTTTCGTGTAAGAAAACTGATTATTTCTGCCAGAAACTATTTCATGTGACACAAATTAAAACACTTCCAATCACAGGCAAGAAATATGCAAGATACAGTTACAGTCTTAAGATTACTAGAACTGCTTTTATGGGTGGGAAAACCTGGTTAACCACTGGTTCTCTCTAGCAAAAATCGTATCAAACTTCAACGCAACTTCTACAGAGAATTTGAAACCACTGTGGGGTGAGGAACACTGGGAAGAGAAGCTGTACAAGACTCAGTCTATGACTGCTTCTCCTCTTTCCACATGAAAATAAACCTACAGACCATGATTCTGAACGTGACACTTCCAACAGTGGGCTGACTCAGGCATTTCTCTCTCCTCCCTCAGCTGGGGAATTACTGCTGAAGTGTCCTGACCAAACTGCTCTCTGATCATCCCACAGTTCACTACAGGTAAGTGGCTTATTACCACCAGCCTCAAACCAACACAGGTGCCAGTTCACTGAGTATTTCCTAAAAATACACTCCTCTACTCCAGGGATTATCCCACTGCTAAACTATAAATCCTTTAACATAAACAACTGCAGCAACTGAGGAAACATCCATATGGAGTCTTTCGTCATCTTTAGTCTGAGGCAGTCACTAGTGTTAGGAAAACATCAGTCACTTCCAGAAATCATAAACCCAGATGAAACCTCAATCTCCAACAGTAAAAATTTGGCTATTACTTTTACTATTACCTTTGGCTATTACTTTCCTATGCAGGAAAGTCAATTACATAATGACTTTACATAACAAATTACATACAACCATATCAAAATACACCCTCAGAACGAATGTGAAAGGATAAAGTTAAAAACATTCTCTATTTACCTACAGATACTGCAATTCCTGCGTAAACCAATGTAGTGATTAAGATGGCCAACAGCGTTCCTTTAGGTATGGCTGACTGAGGATCCTGAAAGAAAAATGTCAGTGGACAGTGATGACAGAGATAAATGCACACTCGACTGGTTGTGAGCAGCTTTTGCTAATTCACTACTCACCGCAAGGTCCCCCGAGATATTTGCACCAGCAAGAATGCCAGTTGCAGCAGGGAAGAAAATAGCAAATACAGAAAAGAAAGTTTCATCGTCTCGGAAATCTGGTCCAAAATTCTCCATAAATATTTCAGCTGTAGGAAAAGATTTAAGTCTATCAATACTCATACAGAAGTTACAGTATGAACCCATTCCAGCCATCACTAGACCCATGAAAAAGATGAAAGTCACAGCTGTATGACCTTCTTAAAATTAAATGCAGAACTTTGAAGCCCTTATTCATCACTTCGACTCAAAGTCAACACAGTGAACTCAAACAGCTTCGATTACAACCAGAAAAAATACTTTCAGTCTCATCTACTTTTCAAAATAATGTAATATATTCAATATTAAGAAGGCAGGACCAAGTTTTGGCCCAACAGCTTTTGGGAACAAAACTGCAGACCTTTGAAAGAATCAGGAAAAAAAAAAATCTCTGTAGGTAAACGGGACTATAACCTATAACAGATGTTCAACTTCACTGTAACAGACTATTTCCTTTTTGCAAAAAAAGGTGTTGTTTACAATACTGCAAACTGTTCCAACGTACCTTTATAACCGAAGAATCCTTTAGGCTTCTTGCTATCCAAAGGAATAAATGTTCCTATGACAAAGTCTCCAATAGCAAGAATGAGGATCACCAGTAGGACTATCTGTGCCTGAAATACAACGACTGCAGTCAGACAGAAGAACTTGTTCTATTCAGATTATCAAGTGTTGTGCTCTGAAATGTAAATGTTTACTTGATTCCAAATTCAGCTTAGTCTTGTCAGCATGTTTTCCACAAATAAATAAGGAAAGCTGGAGAGAACTGGCATAGGGATTTTTAATGAATAAATGGGAGTAATTTCCAAATTTAGTATCTTAATCAAAAAAGTTTATTACCAAATCCCTCAAACTCATACTTCCAAAGACAAAATGCTTAAAAGAACTCTCTTCTCTATATATAAGCCTTCCAGAATGCATTCCAGTAGACTGAAGATATTTGCAAGAAAATAGCCAAATGCAACAAAAATGCTTTTACTGCCTTATAAACCACAACCATAATACTTTGTCTTATGCTTCAGTATGTGATATTTACTGAAAATTTTATTATATCTGGAATTACACAGCCCTGGTTTCCCATTTTATGCAATGAACTATTTTCCTACATTCTCATGTTCTCAATGCTTATTTAAGAAATTGCAGACTACAACCATTACTTGTTAATTTCTAGTTTTCTCGAGACTTCATTACAATGTAGATTTTTAGTCACTGTTCAGATAACTATTATAAACCCTACAAATGGAACACAAAGTTCTTTAGATCATCCAACACCTCAAAAGTGTGAGTAAAGATAAATACAGGCATTGAGGAGATACTTCAGGTTTTACATTCAAATAAACATCCACACTGCTCTGTTATCTTTTGAGTTGATTCCTTAGAAAGTGGTTTAGGGAAAGCTAGGATCAGAAGTTAATATGTAATAGCAACGTGGCATTGCTGATTGTTACAAAACAAAGTTTTTCAGAACACACAGCCTCTCAAGACAACAGGGTAGAACAACGATAAGAAGAGCATAACATCCTGGAGCAGATTTAAAAGTCCACCTGAGAAAACCAGTTTGTGCATCGTATCTAAATGTTTGTAAATCTTCAAGAATAGATAAGAAGTGTGAGGATACAGCTCGGTGCTTACAGAATCGTCAATAAGACCAGAGAATTCAGCCTGAATTATCACAGAGTAATTGTCACAAGTTACTGATTGCTCCAGTCACAAACCTAGGCTTCTCCCTTAAGCTAGGGGTGTTTGCTGAATATTTTCATTAAATTCAGAAGACTTAAAGAATGGGCTTCTAACACAATACACTCCTTCAGCACAAGGAGTTGAGCAGTAAGAGATCACAAACTCTGAAAAGCCATTTTTCAAAGCAGAATCCTCTGGAATCCCAGTCTCTCCTGGCTTTCAGACCTATTTCAAAGGCATTTATTACAGATTCCTGCTCTTCCATTTTCCAAGACCTTCTCTAAGAAAGGGATAAGGCATAGGAGAACATCATAGATACCTTAATCAGGAGGGAAACATTAGTGTTTTGCTGTGCTGAGTTGTATGTTAGCCCACATGAAACGCTCGTTTGACAGGTTCAGTGGCTCATCATTGTTCCCACCTGCGCTCTTCCATGAGGCAGAAACTAAGACAACAAGCCTTCACTTCTGCACTGACTGAATCTTTGAAAGTTACCTGTTCCCTGATAAGGATGGCACTGCACTGATACCACAGTTCAGGTTTGATATAAAAACACTAAACGGGTATTTCCGTGCAAGCAATTGTTATATAATTGCTCTTGCTACACAGCAAATGCAAGTATTTCTTGTGACTTAAAGTGGCAGTGGCCAGAGGGTTAATAACAACTAATTTATTCAAAGGAAAACCTGAACAGTTCAGAATAAAGAGGTCAATATTGTTCAAAGTTGAGTGTATGAAGACACCGTCACAAATTCAAGTTACAGACAGAGGACCACTTGAGAAAGGTAAAGAGATTTTTATAGAAGTTCAATTTAAAACTACATGCTGAAGCCAATTTCCCTTAGTTTCTCTTCTCCCTGCAGTAGATCCAAGTAATGCACTTCATTCACTTCTTTTATCACCCCTATTTCTAGGGCTGGAAGCACCAAGGAGAAAAACCTCTCTCATTTTTATTATGAATATCATCATTCTCTTGATGCAAGAGCACAACACTTCATGAAGTTCCTTCAGCTGCCTCTCAGTGCAGAAAACAGGAGCTATAATGGAACATGTATCAGTTGGAAGGGAGGCCCAGTGAGAGGCTCTTCTCAATCATTTTCGAGCAGGCTATGGACAGATAATCAGAAAAGGCCTAGCAGGTGCAGGAAACAGAGAGCAAGCTACACCGCCCAGTATTGCCAAGAAGAAAAAAAATAAGGCAACCTCTATATCAAGGCACTCTGAGATCTCTTAAGTGTTTGTTTCCAGAATTAGAACTGACCTAAGACTGTACAGCCACAATGAGATAAGGGAAGTAGGTTTACCCTCCTACACATTCATCAACAACAACAGTTCAAAACCCTTAAAATGCTGGGCCTAGCGAATGCATCACACTGTCTGGCTGTTTCCAAGTGAAAACAAAACCAGAAGAGAATGGAAGAGAAGGGAAGAATACTGGGTTTAAGTCAGCAGAAACTACACAGCTTTAGGCTGGATTCCTGTATTTTTCATCCACAGAAATCGCCTGAAGTCCATAGTCAGGCAAAACTCCCAGGCTAAAGTTCTTACCTTCTCTTCTTCTGCTGTAGTTGCCCAGAAGAGGGAAATGCCATTAACCTACTTGGCAGTGGCATTAGGAGTAGATTATGCTGGATTTTAGGTTCTCATAGATGCTTAAGCTTCCAGTGAAGGTAAGTGGTCTAAGATTTGAAAAGCTGTTCAGACCTGCACATGCCAGTGCCAGACCAGGAGCTATTACATAAAAAACTACTGACTGACTTCTAACACCCCATCATGCAATACTGCACATATTAAATACATTATAAATAAGTCAAACAGCTGAGGTACAAAAATGGAATCAGAATTATGAAGCAGAGAATAAAAGAAAAGACGGGAGTTCCTTACTTTTGCTTCCCATTCCATTCCTGCAATGGAGATGCCCAGCAATATAACCACTGTGATAGCCCCTATGATTCTGATATCATTCATTTCATCGATCATCAATGTTCCATTTTCCTAACAAAACAAACACAAAAATACACAGTCATATACTTCATCAGGTAATTATATTCCTTACTACAGAACTGCATTTTGCTTACTGTAATTTATTAGTAATTAACCTCTATACCACAAATGCACTGATTTTAAATTCCCTTTAAGGACATGAGTAATATGATTTTTGCCTTTTTTGGAAATGATAGAGGTTGTTGAGGGTCATTCAGCCTGGGGAAACGAAAGCTCCAAGGAGACTTTACTGCAACCTTTCAATATTTAAAAGGGAACTTATAAGAAGGATGAGGACAGATTTTTGGATAGGGCTTGTAGTGAGTAATAGGACAAGGAGTACTGGTTTTAGACTGAAAGAGGGCAGATTTAGACAAGATATAAGGAAGAAACATTTTACAGTGAGGGTGGTCAAACACTGGCACAGGTTGTCCAGGGAGACTGTAGATGTCCCATTCCTGGAAGTGTCCAAGGCCAGGCTGGACAGGACTTGGGGCAACCTGGGCTGGTGGAAAGTGTCCCTGCCTATGGCAGGGGGTGGGATGGGATGCTCTTTAAGGTCCCTTCCAACCCAGACCATTCTGTGATTAGATGTGATTGACAGCTCAAACTTGCATAAAGTGTGATCAGTATAACCACGACTGCCCATGTACCTTGAGTAGCTCCACAACTGTCTCTGCAAAGCCAACGACATACATTGCTACTGCTACAGCATTGGCAAATGCAAAGATCAGACCTATGGCACCACCAAACTCTGGCCCCAGACTTCTGGAAATTAAGTAATATGCTCCCCCTGAAAAGAAGAAAAAAGACAAACCCGTTACATTGTAGAGCCTAAGAATACAGTCATCAGTAATTTAATGTTTACATGAACCAGAATCTATTTACTCTTGCATCTTCCCTGATGTATTAGAAAATAACCTTGAACTCAGTATTTTAGGGACAGACATGCTGAAGTTTGAAGAATGTATCTTAAGTTTTTAAGAAAAGACACCAGCCTAGAGATAACCATTACCGATGTACCACGTCATATTATTCAGCTATGCAACCAGTTTTCTGGTTAAAAAAGAAATTGTAAAACACAAGCAGCAGTATTACTACTCTTTTTACTTCAAACTGCTTAAAGCACTTGAGCACAGTTCTGCTATTGAACATTTTCTTTAGTCATAGATCAAGAAACTGGCAAAGCCAGCTGTAATAAACCCACTGAAATTCCAAATCGCCAAGACCTGTTTCTTAAAGCTCTGTTGTGTTAAAGAAATTTTCTGCCCTCCAAGAGCCTGTTCTTTGTATTTTTGAACTTGACAGATACAACACCTCAAACATGTGACAAATGGAAATCTGAGCATCTACAGCATTAAAGTTTAGAAAATGTAGCAAAGCCATATTTCTCAAATGCAAGGCTAAGCTTTCTAGAAGCAACAAAATCCTGCAGCTTCAACCTGAAGTAACTGAAGGAGGAAATCCTTAATTTCACTGTGTTACACTTCTTGTGCAAATCATATGTATTTATCCAGCTTGGCCATGCTCTGTACGTCTTCCGTAACACAGGAAAAATCTTATTGTAATGTAAGATTTTCATAGGAACAACTGTGATTTATTCTATAGTTTTTCCCACTCAGCACTTCAGATTTTTCAATGAAGGGTTCTATTTCAAGAGTGACTAAAAACAAAAAAAGACTTCCATAGGAATGGGAAAATCTGATAAGCATAATACAATTAAAAACAGAAAGGGTATTTAGAAACTAAGGTTTACGTAAGGCTAACACTTATAGCTGATCTTTCCTACTATGTCTCTTTACTTAGTGAAAGTGAGATCTTCTCTTCATTCTTAACCTCAGTGAAGATACTTTTGTAAATATCTTTTCATTTTAATTCCACCACATTTTCTACCAGTAGCAGTCTCGTAAATCATGAAGCAGTTTGACCATGTCAGAGGCACCAACCACTTACAAAAGCATTTGCAGGACTTGCTGAAAACAGCACATAAACCATAAAAGAGAATTAAAACCATCAACCTCAGGAAAGCTGGAGGTAACCAAGAGTTTGGAGAGTTACTTGTCTGCATGTTTATTTCAGGACGTGAACACATACAAACTTCTGAGCACAGTGCAGATGCAGGAGATTATTAAGATCCTATTATTCCTGCATATGTATCCCTAAAAATGTTTGTATTCCAGAAGGTAAGAACAATGTTTCTTTCACAGTGGAAAAGAAGCCAATAGTCAAATCAAAATAGTAGGCTAACTATTGACTTTTTAGTAATGTGACTGTTTACTTACATTACTGCTTAGTCAATAAATAATATTTATATGACTGTTTAGTCAAATACAGAACATGAAGAGGACTCTGCTCCTCAGTAAGCTTAAGGTGTGCACTTCAGAGTGAGGAAAGCTTTAAAAATGTCATGAAAGTTGGGTTACCTCCTCTTACAAACCCATTTGTGGCTATTGCTGAAGTAGACAGCCCGGTAATAGTTGTCACAACAGTGGCCATTCCAATCACCAAGACAGACAGACCTTTTGGAAAAAGAGGGGGGAAAACAGTGTAAGCCCGGTGGTATTAAAAAGTACAAACCTTCAACTTCACTTCATTTAAATACTCAGTCTTGCAAATACAACACAAATTGACTCTGAGTGATCCCACACATTCAAGAAAAAAGGCTTCTTCTCTCTCCTTTTGTACAGAGCAGTTTCCAGGATACAAACAAAACAGGGTTAATGCTCTCTTAAAACCAGAAGGTAAGAGTTGTATCCTAGAGCTTCAAGAAAACACATGCCGTTTGCAGATCAGAGATTCTGTGCAGTCCAGTACTTAGGTAAACCTTTGAAAAAAAATTGCTTATACACTACACAGTCTACACTCAGATTTCAACAACCAGAGATCAAAAGTTCATCTCTACAGTTCACTAAAGACTTAAAAACATCATTTTTAAATTACATGCTTTACACACAAATGAAAAAGTCTAACTGCCTGAAGTTTGGGTAAGGGTAAATTACCATAAAAACTGGCAATATCAAGGTCATTTTCTACTCCTGTTTAAAGTGTAAGCTCAGGATCAACACCTCTTTTGGATCACATTTAAAAAGTCACTGAAATAAAATTACAGCATAAGTGCACATACCTATCCCAGCTTGTCCTACAATCCATGATAGTCTGATGAACAGCATCACACCCCAAATATTTAACATGCATCGTACCTAAGGTAAAACAGAAATTTTACAATGGTTAGGTCTTTCACTGGGTTCCACAGCAATTTTTAATGTTCTTGAAATTATCTTGCTGTCTCTCCCACCACTTTTAAAACTGTTTCACAAAAACAGATTCTCTTATTAGACAAGTTAAGGTCTAAAAAGAAAAAAAGGGAACCTAAATAAAGTTTAAAAGTTACTACCTCAAACCCAGATGAAGATTACTTCCATATCTGACACTTACAATATGTCTTCATCAGACAACAAAACTAATTTAGATCCCACCTTTTAGGATCCAAAGTTCATTACAGAATACATGACTAAAAATAAGACAGAAGTCTATTATGACTGTGAGGTCTACAACCCCAGCTCAGACCTCCCACAAATCTCTCTCTCTGAAAAAAGAAATGCACTCAAGAAATACCCTATTATACAATTTATTATTTTTCAGGTAAAAAATAACTGCTACAGCTTCTCACTCCTAAAACTTTTTGTATCTTACAACACACCTGCACAGTAACAGGATGGAGGGTTGCATTTTTTTTAATCCTTTCATTTGCAACTCTCAGTTCCCAAAAAAATACAGAGCTTGCACTGTATAGAATTCAGACAGGAAAACAAAAACAGATCTAGGTCTCTTAGCTAAACAATAGGATATCAATCCTGCAAAAAGAAGGGAGACAAGGACCTCTCCAAACTACAAAAGTTTTTAGTTATTTAGAAGTCTTTTCCAAAATGTAGGTCACCATTACTACATTGTATTTAATGTCAACACTTCCACAGCTTGGATGACTTTCTGAAATATGTTCAACAAAATTTAAATACTTAACTCTGGTCAAGTTTTGCTAAATGCAATTAGGTATTCTCAAAACATTATTTTTTGCTTCTTTCTGTCCAGATTCAAAGTGAACAAACATTAAGTGCACTCTCTCCACTTGCATTTGTCACTTAAAGCTCATATGTAGCTTTCATACTGTATATGAATACTTACATGAACTTTTTCCTTCTTGGAAATTACACAACTTAGAAACTAAAACATGAGCTAAGAATACATAATGCCTTAAAGACTTGAAATTCTGAAGTATTTACTTCCTTAAAATTCAGTAAAAATAGGAGCAACCCTTCCTAAAATTATGGGATTTTTCACATCTCTGATGCATACAATCTTTTCTTTGTACTGCACTATCCCAATACCTCTCAAAAAAAAATTATTATTAGAAAGATTATCTCTGTGTAAAACTGAACTACAATACATCAAACTTACCAATACACCTTTTATCCACCCAAATTTGACCACCCCTTTGCTGTCAGGTGTGTAAGTGGCAGCTGCTTCCCCAGCTGGGGCACCTTCCTCACCATTTGCGTAGCCATCTTCAAAGGGCTCCTTGGAAAACAAACAAAAATAAGTTTATATTTTATGTGATTGAAAGAGCAGAGTGGGCCGTGTGATGTTTATGTTGTAAAAAAACCACCCCATCTACTTCTGTAAACAGAAGAATTGGAAGAATTACACAGCAGAAGTTTTGAGCTGTTCCTTTATGTTCCTTGAATGACGCACAACTCGGATTTCAAGGAATGTAAAACAAACTTACAAGAGCAAACTGCTAGAAGCCAGTGTATTAAGTATTTTCAGGAATCAGTTCTACATCCCTAAGAAAACTCCTAAACTGTTAGAAAAAGGGCTGGAAGAATTTTAAATGCGGTGACTTCTACAACACAAGAGGTTTTACTCCTTAATCTGAAAGCATTTACTGTTCTACCACGTTATTGGTCCCAGCTATAGCATCTCCTGTAGTTCAGACTTACCAGTCACTTGATCAATTTTTCAGGAAATAAATTATTCACTTCCCTGTAAACTATTCTACTATTCATTGTAAGGTGATGCTGCTGGAAAGAAGGGCGGGAGATTGGCATTTCAGAGAAAAGGAGGGAAGAGAAGTCTCTTCCCAAACCATTTTCCCTGTTTAAATAGGAAGGATGACAGATGCAGAAAACATCACTCCCACAGACAAACACAAACTTAGGGCTTTTCTTTACAACTCAAGTCCCAGCCTCACCACTCAGAAATCTTAGTGACATATATTAAAAAATTATGTGTATTTACATATATATATGGTTGCTTAAGAGGCAATTCTGTTTTGCTAAGCCAAACAAACACCTGAACATTTAAACCCAAATACTTCCTACATCTGCTGTAAGAAATCTGCAAGAAGCACTCTAAGCAAAGTGTGTTAGTTATCCAAGGCAACAAGTACTAAGAATGGATGCACTAGAAAGACCCTGAATACCATCCAACAAACCAGCTCAAGCAATGTATTGTGAAGCAGCCTGCATCCCAGAGGGCTTAGAAACACTTAGAGGTGCAATCCCAATGAGGTAAAAAGGGCAATACCACCCACATTTGCTAAGTAAGATACAAAAATAATGACACAATAATGCTTTCAAGAAGTATGTGTCATGCTGAAGGGAAAGAGTAAGAAGTATTAGGATGAGGTATTATTAAGTTATTTCTACTCATGTACCCCAGCACAGAGTCCAGAGGAAATATTTCTAAACCTGTCAATTATGAAGGGTATCATCTATATCCCCTTATAACCAGCAGTAAACATACAAACAAGATTTTAAAAAAATCAGATTATATCAACCTTATCCTAAAGTCATTAGCACAGACTCACATCAGTGCTTCTCTCATTGACACTGAATCATGAAATTCTCATAAAGCCATGTATACCTGTAACACATCCAGAGATCCTGTAGGCATAAGCTTTCCACCACTAGAATCAGGATAATTTTCCAGATCATTACCTTTAACAGCTTTCTGGAAGAGTGAATTTTATAGACTCCAGAGGGGATTAAAATTTAAAAAATTGACATCTACACAGTGTGTGTGTATATATATATATATATTTTCTGGCATGGGTGTGTATATATATTATATACTGTGCTATATATATTAAACAGAGAACAAAAAGAAACATAGCCAGGAGTTATACAATTTCCTGAACTGCAGCTCTTCTGGATAGAAGAGAGCTAGTGGCTGTAATCCTTGGAGACCAGATGAATCTATTGATTTGCTAACTATTTGCATTTAGCCACTCAAGCCAAACAGAGCAGTGGTATGTGATCCGTTTAGTGCAGTAAGAACAGTGATGATCAAAAAAAGGTAATTACCATCCTGCAGCATTTCAGATATGCTGACCTCCCTAAACCAGAGGATGAGCCTGCCTACTGCCCTGCTCCAATAACCTAGAAATGCAGGAGTAAACCATGAAAATCCTTTGGGTATTCATGGTTCCCTCAAATTCTGCTGTTTCCTGCAGCACTCACCAGAAGTTTCCCACCACTTCTCCCCCACCCACGTTCAGAAGTGGGGCGGAAACAAAGAGAGAAAAATATGCATTAAAACAAGAGACAGATTGTAAACATGTTCACAACTACAACAAAACCTCTAATCAAGCATGCAATAGTAAGTATAACCACTTATTGATATAAAGCCCATTCTTATCTCTCACAGAAAACCAACACATTATACCTGCAACAAACTCAAACCATTACATAAAGGGGGTCACATTCATATTACCTCTGCAATGTTAAGCTCTGGCCAAGAAAACTGCCAACATTAGGGAACATCATCTGCTACTACAAACAACCACATCATGTCTCTAATAAAAACAACAAAATTGTTGAGAAAAGTAGTCAGGGAGGATCAAGAAAGTGTAGAAGAAATCTGTATCGTAATACCCTAAAACACTGAAACATATATGATGAAAGTGGTTAATGTCTCTTTTTTATTTTTTTAAACAAGTCTGGGGTTTGTTTACTGCAGGTTTAGGTTTTACAAGGTGGAGAATGTCTTAGCATCTAGTGTGAGACAGAATCATACATTCAGCATGTGACTGTGGCTGGCCAGGTATCGGCAGAGCCTGCACACACCAACAAGGTGACCCCCAGAGCTCACTTCCAGTCTCAACCATCATGTCACAGCTGCATGTTTTACAGCAGTGCTCAAAGGAGCCCACAGCTCAGCCTGCTGCACTCTGGGAAGGAGATAATGGCTCACAACTGGTATTTTGAGTTATCAGTTACCAGATCAGCCCCAGGATATGCACACTGTGAACACAAGGAAGTTTTGTTCTGTATGTCTCGTCTCTCCACACTATGCAATATTTCTTAGGAAAATATTTTGAAGCACAAGCAAAATGTAATAACTGAAAGGTTATTCCTGGTTATCAGTGCTAGTGGGTGCCCAATAAAGCACCAGTGAGAACAGATACTACAGAGTGTGGGCACAAAAGAATTCCACTACATAAGGCTCCAAGTTCAGCCCTTTAATGCAAGATTAAGAAAGCACCACTGTGGTCTCAGCTGTAAATCAAGCAGGCGTAGTATTTTTCATGCTTGTGCTCATGAGGAAACAATGCTTCTACTCAAGACACATACTGAATGGAAAAAACTGCACCAGCACTATTTTAGAACAGCAATACATATACGATAAGATCTTCACAAACATAAAAAACACTAACACACTGTGGATTTGGAGGGGGTGTAACAAAAGGGGAAAGAAAAGAGGTTTTAGCATTTCAGATCAGAAATGCCCTTATTAAGACAACTTTTAAATCAAATGGATCAGCCCAAGAAATACTCAGTTTTGGTGTTCATCTGGACTGTTAAAGGAAAAGCAAGATACATTTACATGTTGACAATTCTGTCATGCACTGAGAAGACTTCAGACAATAAAGAGTTAATTTCTCCTCCTACACATAACTTTGCATTGCTGTATCACAGTATCTGAAAAATACAAATAATCTACTATTTCATCTCCAGTACTGGATCATAACAATAAGTTTTTTGTGCCAATTGTGAATAGCATCGTAGATTAGTAATGAGAAAATACTTGGTTGTCACAAGAGATCTGAGATTTTTCACACACAGCCTGGAATACACCGGTGCATGGAAAGGTTTCTAATCAGTAAAAACTGCTATTTAGTTTTACTTAAGAGCTCTTGATAGTGGTGTATGTCATGCAGCGGATTTGTCTGTGGTGAACTTATCTAAATCCCATCTTAATGGCAACACACTTGGGCTATGTTGAACAGTGTGAGGTAGTACTAGAATAAACAGACATGAAGTCTTCAGTTCTTGTTTCTTTTCAAAAATCACAACTTGGAAGCCCTGAGTAAAGGACAGGATGAGCAAGTCTGAATGTAAGACTGCTGAGTGGTTCTTCAGGCAGGCTTTGTGGCCCGCCTGATGTGGTATGTCCCAAGCAATCACTAACACCTTCGGCTAACCCTTTCCCTTGCCATTAGTCCTGTGCAGAAAGAGGCCAAAAAGGCAGCTGAGACCAGAGCACTTAACTGCTTTTTCCATCTCTCAATTCTCACTAGTTGCAAGTTTAGCACATGCCATGCAGTACATGGTTCTCCTCATAAAAATTCCTGACAAAGGCTTCAAAACAGCAGCTTTTTTCCCTCTTGGTAGGATACAGTACTGAAGCTGGTTTCAACAGTTTATACAATCATAATGTAAAAGAAAATTAAGAGCCTCATATTTTCAAGCTCAGATTTCATCAAGGAAATACATTTAAACAAGCTGCTTAAATTTAAAACTGCTTTGTACCTACATATTCTGACACTGAGCATAGTTCTCCCATCACTTAGCACGGCTGCTGAGAACAAAAAAATAAGAGAAGCCACTTGAGAACTGTTTTTCCCCAAGAGGTACTGACAGAACAACCCTGTGCAGCAAAGGGTTTCTGCAGCACCAGCTGCAGTCAAAGCCTTGAGAGCAGGAGCTCTGAGGTCAGAGATGTTTGCAGGAGCCCTTCTTCACAGGAGAGACTTTCACACATCTTCTGCAGCCCTTCACTGAAGCTTCCAGAGTTACTGCTACGCTGTTTGCTGCACCTTACCATAACAATTTTGTGTTTCCATCTCCCAAGGTTAATTTTGTAGGCACTGCCATTTTAACATATTCCTTATTGTGGCAGGAAGCAAGCAGTAGAATGAACTGACCCAGATGCAGCATGCCAGCTGTCTGAACAGAGGAATAATCACCACTTGTAGAGATTATACTAGCCAACATCCCAACTCTAGAGGTGCACACTGTTTAGTCTATGGCTACTCAAGTACAAAGCCAGATAGAATATGTTCAGAATTAACACAAAAAAAGAGAATATGAACATTTGTTTTTTGTTTTCCTAATTCAAACACATTTCGTTCAGAGTGTGAATAAAATAAGAATGACAATAGTTTAAAGAAAGTTACCAAACTACAGCAGAATTACTAACTATTTTGCCTCAGTTTATACTAACACTTGCTGTGATTTTTAAACACTACCTACTATCTCTTCTTGGAAGAGTAAACCTTCCATTTTCCCTTCTGGAATGAACTTTGGGATTGTAGCTCCCCCCACTTGTGACATTTCTAATGATCTGAATACAATATTTTAGAAATGCATTGGAAGCACAGAGTAACTGGATAGATAATCCTGCTGCAATGGTGTTTACCTGATATAACAGTTACAACTTTTGCAAAGAGTCTGTACTGGTACAAGTGTGATACTGTGTGATAATGAGTAATAAACTAGGAATTAAATGTTGTCTGAAGGACACCAAAATGTATCACATCTATCTGCTCTTTACACATTACTCTTGCAGCGTGCTAACATTTGCAGTTCTGAAATTCCCAATTTTTGCCTAGGGGTCAGTTTGGTAAGCTGTTTTCATATTTTAATGCTTTTATCTAACCAGTTGTGAAAGAAACTCAAGAGCACTGAGCTTTCTTCCCAAAAGAAGAAACCTCTACTGAATGATTTTAAGCAGACTGCTGTCCAGGGTCACCAGACAGTCTTGTCATTAACCCTTTATCAAGGAAAGCCTGGAACCTCAGTCAGGCAATGAAGTTCAAAAGTATTTCAGTATTTAAACATATGAAAGGAAAAATGAGTTCTCACCAGCGTTTGACTTGATCTGGTGACACCGACTACTGTTTGTTTGTACCCAGTTTTTCAAACAATCCCTGTTCAGAGAGGCTGGGGTACCATTCTTAACTCTGCTTACAGACTAACAAAACAAATCACAGTGAGCTTTTAATTTGAAAAAACACCTCTGTCAGGTTTGACAGTTTTCAAGTGGGATTTTTTTTTTTTTGTGCAAGGTAAATAAACACATCTAAAAGGGAGAAAGTATCATAGGTAATGACTTCTAAAATACCTTACTCTACACAGCGCTCTCTCAAAAAACAGTCTGACTGGACAGTCTCTTTTGTAAAACAGCTATTTCTTCTCTATACTGATCTGTTTCAGAAGCGCTAGCCCTAAAGCTTTGTCAGATATCCTCACTGCTTTCATTTAAGCCACAATGAATTCACCTAAGCCTCCCTCCCATTAAAACCCCAAAACTATGCAGGACCAATATCCAAACCTGACTGCAACTGTTACTTCTTCAGAAAGGCATTTGTTATTTGGACCTATCAAACAATGCAGAATAATCTTTATTACAACTAGGGACTGGAAATTGACACAACTGAAACTCAGTGCTTGTAAAAACAAAGTGGTAAGAAAAAGTATGCTGTCTACATCTTCCACTACACCTGAAAGAACTTTCCCTGACCTCTCCAGAAAACTATCACCTTTCTACATAGACACAGTTGAAAAGACTGTAAAACCAGAAAAATAATTCTGTAATGAGAAAATCAAGGTGGGGAAAACCACAACACACATCTGTAGTACACACCAACTTTAAATACTGCATGCAGTTCTAGTCATTCCTCACCATTCCTACTCTGCTGGAAGAATGATGGTGACAGGTCTATCATGAGAAAGTTTGGAAACTAAGAACAAACGGGAACAACTCTCAACTCATGCTTTGTATAGCCCTCAATTCTGATGAAAGACTAATGAAAGTGCAAATTCTAAAACTGAAAGCAGGTTATGACCTTCTGCATCTTAATTACATCACTAGTTTACAACTTACCAACAGATTGCACTGGTCTGATTCTTTGGTACTTCAAACAGGGTTATCTCTCACTTGGAAATTACTACTCATAAAACCAGTGTCTTTCTGAAACACCTGGAACAGTTTACAAATTTCTGGTAATTCGTTAGTTAAAAATAACTTTTAGTTAAGATAACAGATTGAGGTGCTCAGGTTTTTCAAGAGTTAGATGAGAAGCTGGACTGATTAGTATTGCTACCAGTGGGGAAAAAGCCCAGTCAGGTAGCACATGAAAAGGAAAACTTGGCACAGGAAATGTTCAAGACGCCTCAGTCTGCCTAAATACCTTTTTAGCATTTTCTTGGAAAAATAAAACACTATCAGGGAAAATTTCCAGTCACTGCTTGTTACAGACATTCTGAAATTTCAGTCACATTAGGTACTTTACTGCTTGGTTATGAAAAAGGAATGAATTATAAATTGTATTAGCACACTTGCCGTAATTCCCACTAGAGCATCTTTACAGTCATAATCTAAAAAAACCCCACTAACCCATTAAATGGCATCCAGAAGTCACCCAGAGGAGATAAATTGCCCAGATAAAACAGTCAGTTCTTAAAACTCGGGATTCCATGGAATCAAACATGAACAGCTTCAGCCACTGGTTACTTCCTTCAATCAAAGGAAATCCTTTTCAGGTTTGCAGCCAAGAGACCAAAACTTAAGTGCTTTGGCTATATTACCTTCTCTACAATTACACATTAAAAATATAGTAGTAAACGCCTTTGGCATCCACTTCCACAGATTTTAAAAGAGATTGCATCAAACACAGAACATTAATGTTATCTTAAACTGAAATTAAAGAGTGTTGTACTTTGATTACAGCAGAGCAATTTTAAACAGAAGAAATTTATAGTTGCAATTAACATGTCAACTGAAAAATTAGCTGTGTGTCTGTGCCATCAGCTTGTATTTCTGTCTTGAACTCAATAGTGCATTTAATAGAGAAACATTAAACAATGCTTTTTGTGTGTATGCCTCTACATATATACACACACACATGCATATACATACATACTGATTTTAAAAGCCATTTTTACTTTAATTCTTTTAAAGGGATAATCATACCCTCATCCTCTCAACTCTTACAGTAGTATAATGCATTAACCAGTCTAGCAAGACTGTTAATCAAGAAACTTCCTCAGGCAATTGACTTCAGCTTAGGAGTAAGTCCTAAATTCTCTCAAGGTGGTATGCTTACCAAGGATAGAGAGGAGCTTTGTTTATGAAGATTAGCACCACTTTAATGTCTTCCATGCATGCAGTTTGCTTGACAAACCCCTAAGCCTATTACATGAAGGCTATAGGCTTTTCTCTTTAAGGAGATGATTGTTATCCTTCTGTTCCAAAATGGGATAGATACAAAAAGCAATCTGGTAGATTTGTTTGAAGTAAAAAGTCTGGAATCAAAACTGCCTGCACTTAAGAGTATTTTAATTGGTGAAAATAGACAGAAACCAGCCCCTTAGTGATACTGATGACCTTGGCTGTCATGGCAGTGTCCAACAGCCCCTAGCCTGTCCTGTAACCCAAGTAATCCAGGGATCAGAATGTTGTGCAATACTCACAGGGTGAGCTCATCCCCTTCACCTCTCTGCTTTCTCTACTGCATCATCAGAAACTGAGTTTTCAGCCTTTTATGAGCAAAAAGAAGATTCAAAGCTTTCCTCAGCACCACATCAAAACAAAGCCTCTCTCAGGGCAGGTTGCTAATCAGTGCCTCTGGAAACAGTGACAATGCCAACACCATTTGATCTGCTTGTCAAAACATCAGCACAGGACTTTCAGAATCAAATCTTTGCACCTTTCCTGACAGGAAAGGACTAGCTGTATTTCCAGAAGAAAAGTTCCAGAGGGAAGAACTGAAGTCTGAGGTTTGAAAGCCCACAACCAGTATGGCGTGACTGGAAAAATTCCTTTGAAGTGGTTTTTCCATGTGACACAGCAGCAACGTTTTGTTGACATGTGTAGGTATACAACAGCTGCATCTTTCCTGTCTGAAATATACTTTTTTTCCTCCATACCAAAAACATTAAAGAAAGAGAGCACTTTGCAAAATAATGAAAACTCCCTGCATCTTCACACCTTGATTCATGCATCCCTCCATAAGCACAGGATGACATGGAAACTCTGGACAATTTGATCATGACAACTAGAAACAGATGAAAAAAAGGCTCTGTTCAGCAGCTTTGCAGTGTGTGGCCACCCCATGAAGACCCACAGTACTTATGGTCTATGCTCCCAGAAATACTGCAGGCAAAATGGGGCCTTCCTGTCAAGAAACAGTCAACATGGTCTGCCACTGTAAAAACAGCAACAAAAATAAACAAACCAAAACAACAAAAAATAGACCAAAAAAACACAGCAAACTAACAAAAAAGCCCCCAAGCCTCCCATAAAAAATTCTGAACTTTCTTTGCCAGTCTCTCCACTTCTAATTAAGAGTAACCTGCACCACTAATCTGGCCAGAAGGAAGCATGACTTCCTGCACAAGAATAGGGGCAACCAATCCATTCACCCTAAGAGGAGAAAACGCATTTAAATCCATGCCTCAAGAATGCACCTTCCCTTCTGCACTGGTGATCCTTTCCAGAAGTGCTCTGAATGATTTATCCAAGTAATTATTCCTTACTGTGCACTGATTGCAATACTCCTTTTGATATCCATTGTCCTGAAAGGAGAAATCACACATCTCAGAAAAACAGATCCAGGCTCTGAACACAGGTAGTTTTCACTTGTGTATCTGAAACACATAAGCCTGAAACACCCCAGAATGAAGCAGATGAAGCACTTGATGGCAGGAGATCTGAAGTAAATCCAGTTAGCAAGTCTCCTGCAATGCAGTTTTGCATACTCAATCATAGTCCAAGAAATACAATGTTCTGCAATTAAGTACGAAAGGCAATCCATTTCAGTCTTGTCAAGAAGTTGTTTTGAATCACACCGAATTTCCAAGTTGTTTACACCTAGCCGACACCAAGCTCCTTGCAGCCACTTGCTCACTTCCCCACCAGCAGGATCAGGAAGAGAAGGGGAAGGGTAAAAGCTGGAAAATCTGTGGTTTTAACTAAAGACGGTTTAGTAAGGAAAGAAAAGCCAAGCACACGAGCAAACCAAAACAAGAATGACTTCAGTGCTTCCCATGGACAAGCAGGGGTTCAGCCATCCCCAGGAGAGGAGGGCTCCCTCCCACATAACAGTGACTTGCAAGGAAAATCCCTGTTGCTCCAAACATTTCCCCTTTCCCCCTTCTTTCCCCCATTTTATACATTGAGCATGATGTCACATGTTCTAGAATATCCCTTTGGTCAGTTGACATCACCTCTCCTGGCTGTGCCTCTTCCCAACCTCCCATGCACCCCCAGTGTGACAGCATGGAAAGCAGAAGACGCCTTGGCTCTGTGTGAGCCCAGCAACAATAGAAACATACCTATATTATCAACTCTGTGTTCAGCACAAACCCAAAGCACACTGGGAAAACAATTCTACCCCAGTCAAAACCAGCACCCAAGTCATCTTCTATACTCCACCCCCAAAAAAAGGTTAATTTGTGACATTCTTGTCCTCTACACCTTTTGGTTTTCATCCACTTCTGCAACAGAATGATGCTCAAAAACAGAGTGAAGAGGTGGGGGAATAGGGAGCCAATAATGCCATGCAGCAATAACCTTAATAAAAGGTCACATTTTTATCGGAAGTCTAGTTCCAAGTGCAGCAAGTTCCTGAAAAATTACATTTAACCTGTTGTCTTACAACAGGCTAAAAAGCCCATTGAAATAATCCTTAAAATCATTTAAGTACTGCCTGAATTTTTAATGTCATGAAGTGGTGAACACGGGTACAGCACAGCCCCTGAGCCAGCACTGAGCAGAGCTGGTACATTCACACAGCACAGCACTCACTTGCACTGGCACAGCCAGAGCTGACAAACAGTTCAAAAGCAGTATTACTCAGAATAGTCTGAGGAGCCTCTGCCATGTAAACTGTCAGACTAAGATGAAACACTAACCCAACTTCGTGGCTCCTTTACAGCTGAAACAGACCTGCCTATTTTCTTTGAGTTAAACAAACAAAAAAAACAAAAACACCAAACAAATAACTGAATAATCTGAAATAGAAGCAGTTAATTCAAAGAAGGGAAGTTAACTAGCAAAATAAACCTCCTTATTAAAATGGAATTTTAGGATCTTTTTATTGCCATACCCTTGAGTCACTTAAGTTTGTAAAGCACAGATAATGCATTCTAAGTTTGTTTTTATGGATAAAAAGAAATTTTAGTAAGTTTGTCAGGCGTAATCATTGCTGAAGTGCAGAAATAAACTGAAGACCTTCCATGCACTTAAGCTGCAAAACCTGGATAGCTTCCAAAATACTGAAAGGCTAACAATTTGAAGTCAAGTATTTAAAAAAATTCTTAGTAGTGACAAATGGCCATAGTGTGACTGCTATCACCTATACCAAGAAGTGAGGGAAGTGGGTTTGTGGTTGTTCATGAATGAATATTATATGAGGTTTTGGAAAAAATCTGAAGAATTCAACAGAAGAGGTAGTACACTGGTTTAAACTACTCCAAGATACTGATCTTGCCAAGCTCCTCCTCTGCAAGAATGTTCTTCAAGAATGAAAATCATCTGAAGTCTAATCAAATGCAGTACCAAAAGGGAAAAGAGTTTATCTGAAGATGAAGATTAATTCTGCTGCACCTTCCTCTTTAACCAGTTCTAAAATACGTTAGGCTGAACTATGCTGTTCTTTCAGGTTTTTTTCTGTAATCTTAATAAACATAAAAAAAGATTTTTTGAGAGTGTTTAATTCATCTTTATATAATGCTTGAATTTTTCTTTTGTACCACACACAATACTTGTACAGTAGTACACATATATGAAATTTTAGAGTAAATAAATATATGCATACTAGCAGAGCACACTCAAAATTTTTTGATACAAGTGTGCAGTCAAAGGATTGTGCAGATCACTAAAGTATGGGATCAGGGAACTGAATCACCACAACCAGTACAAGATTTTGCATTGAGGGGGTGTTGGCTTTCTGCAAACCAGATCAGCTCCCAGACCCAACTAAGATTTGTGAGGGCACAGAAGTTCCCCCCTTTCAGCAGGAGTCCACACTTGTGCTGTGAAATTAGACTGTTAAGAGGGTTCAGTCATTTCCAGCTTCTTTAGGACAAAAACAAAATAGTAAGAACAATATTAGCAGTTTGCTAAATAGAGTTTCAAGTGTTTCAGTTTTCCATAGGTGTTCTGGACTAAAGTCTTACCAGAGAGATACAAGAGGTCCAAGCTTCAAGCAATATAAAAATGTAAGACCTGGGGCACCAATATTATTTACTGCTACAAAAAAAGCAATACACTCTTTTCTCCCATTGATAAAAATGGTTGTAATTAAGTGGGGTATCAAGGTAAGCAAAGTGAGGATTCTCACACAGATTGAAAAAGCATAAAAACATCACTTTGCATGGTGTTAGTAAAGCCTTCACTAAGTACATGTGCATTAAGATCAATGCTGTTCAAAAGTGATTAAAGCACAGCTACAAATTACAGGCTTCTGAGATATCCAAGAGCATGGAGACCAAGACTAAGAGCTTCTTGGTTTTAGTACAGTGAAGTTCAGAAAGAAAATCTGAATTCTGCTCACATATCTAAAGGACAGCAGCAAGGAAAAGCTGTCAATTAAAAATCACAAGGACTCAAGAAATAAGAGACCTGCAGCCTGCAAACAAGATTCAGCAAGGTGGTGCAATAAAAACAATCTGCTGGAGGGTCTTAATGTCCCGGGAGAGGGAAGGAAGAAGCTTCTAAAGACAGACCTTACATAACATGGTCAGCTAACTTGATGACCTAGAATCATCTTTTAGCCTTTTATGCAGCTTTAGCTGTGTTTTCATTTCTTTAGAGGCTAAGCAGACATAAACCAAGAACTGAAAGAAAATAAAAATAAATATTAGAGGTGCAGCAGTTGTTTAACATTTTCAAGACAGAATACATTCTTTGTTACAAAGCAGTGCCATACACAGCCTTTTTACTGTGCTTATGTTAAACATTTAGAGTTACCAAGTAAGAGAAAAATGGCAATGCTTCAGAAAATACTTATCAATGCCAGAAAGACAATTTTAAAAATGTATAGTCATCCAAAACAAAGAAAAGAAAACCCTCAACTCTGCATGAAGACCCCCAGTAATGCCTTCTTTCTTACTTCTGTCTCCAAATTCAGATGACAGGTGGATGAATTTTGATGTCGGAGGAAGGAAAGCACACTTCTGTTTTTAAATGCCTTTGGATTTCTTTTTGTTTTGCTTTATAATTTGATCTGGGGGCGTGGAGGTGGTGTGAAGACCTTCCTCCGAGATCACTCCCTTGTAGCCTGCCAGAGCTCTCGGTGAGTATTTAGCTAAAAACAGAGCAGAGCTGTCAGTAGAGGGCTTGGTTCACATCGGCTCCACTCACCGCAGCTGCGAGAGACTGCACAAAGCTCAAATTAGAATTGCTCTCACACAGCGAGGTTTAGCCTTAAAAAAAAAAAACCCAAAAAAACAAAAGTTCTGCAATTAATTAAGTCCTATACATCGCAAATTAAACGACACTGTGCAGTTCTGAGTACTTTAAGAGGATGCACCTTTCAGAACTGCAAGGTCTGTGGCATTACGGTACGGTAATTGATAAACTGAGGAATGCAAAGGCAGGTGGAATGTCTTCTACAGGCTCTATCTTTATGTACAGGTGCAGCTGACCCATGCAAAACAGGTATTTCTAAACTGTAAGACAGGGAAAAAAATGATTAAGAAAAGCAAGAAGACTTTTAATCTTCCTACTGCCTGAAGGCAGATCCCCTCAAGAGGGTAGGGGACACGGCAACTGCAACAAAAACCTGCCTGTCATGGTATGCTGATCTCCCTCCCATTTCTTTGCTCATAAACACCCTCTCACCTCTGCATCTCTGGAGACTAAAGCATTCCCTTCCATCTAGGAGATAAACCACTGTAACCCCATCACCAAACTCCCTCTCTCACCTCCCTAAAGCAGAACAGGATCAATGCACACCAGCTGGGTCAGGAACAGATTGATCACCTTGGCCTATCTGGAGCCAACGACACAGTAAAACAAGACCCCTCCCCTGAAGTGCAAGATGATTAACCAAGATCAGTATTATGCAATTCATGCACCTCAGAGTGCTGCAGCATCACTTAGCTGTGTTTCCACAACCAGTTTCCAGAACCCCTCTCCTGCCAGAAAAGCCACTGTTTGGAACAACGACTCAAACACCTATCCTACCAGGACTGCAAGACAAACCATCGAGAAATGGTACCCTCTGTGTACATGTATGTACACCTTCCTCAAGCAGTTCATCTTCTTCCAACAGTGCTCTTCTGTGAGAATAGAATCAGTAGAAGAGTTAGACATATGAAGCTCTCATAAACAAAACTAAGTGAAAAAAACCCCCTGTTCTATAACTGGCACTAGCACCAAAGCTCTGACACTCCCTGACATTTATTTACCTATTAAAAGCAAACAGAATAGCATAAACTAACTGCAAGGTGAAACTGGTCGCATTCAAAGCAATGAACCACACCAGCGGTGAATAGTATTGGATCAGTCCTAACACAAAGTAACTGCCAACCTTGACTCACCGGGTCAAGAGCAGAGGCATAACAATAGGTATTCACAAAGACGAACTTAATTTAGGGGTACTACGATGTTTGTACCAGCTGCCCTTGACAGACAATGCTGTACCTGTTCAATCAGTATAAAATCCACAGCTAAAGGGGGAGCTTAACCCTTCAAGTTCCTGAAAATACCTTCTTTAATGCACTGCATTATTTAGCAGTAGAGACTATTACTGCTGATCAGCAGGAACTGAAGTCACTTTGGGAATGGAGACAATGAGCCCCCTGCAAACAGAGAAAAAGGCACAACAGCTTTGTGAACATCTTCCACACAGAAGTATGGCACCATCTTGGTTTAAAAGTTATCAGCTCTCTATATCCAGAAATCAAGTGCATAGTCACAGCTGTGATGTACTTCATACTCCTGAGATTGGGAGAAATGTACGTAACCAATGCCATTAGCATGCATGACACACCCTCATTAAAAGCCTTTGTGTTCTCCACTTCACCTTGGAAAATGTTCTGCCACGTTGGGAGCAAAAATAACAGCTCACCCTCTTCATATAAGCCCAAATAGCTACTAACACATTAATTGATTTGGAAATTAAACACCCACAACAGAACAGCTGATTTACTCCATTCAACTTCAACGTAAATTCTGAAGTTTATATACCTATGACCGCTTTTTAAAATTGATACCTAATATCAAATGCAACCAAAATTGTATATTCCATCCCCAGGGGTTTTTTTTGGAGGGGGAGGGCCCACAGCAGACAGGACGTGACTTTAGAAAGCACCTTCATGTATACATCTATCCACACTGCAGAACAAATTCATGACACCTAAGAAATTAATAATTTGACTTAATTAACACTCACAATGAAACTATTTTGATAATGATCCTGTAATTAGGCTGTCTACTACTCCTCTATGCCACAAATTATGAAGAAAATTGCTTGCCATGAATTTCTTCCTAATGAAGATGTAACAATTTTAGAAATTATAGTTCCAGAATACATTAAGAGTCTGCACTCAAATGTCTTAATGGTGTCAAAGAGCTTTCCTGACTGCTGCAACCTAAACACACCGAAAAACCCACCTGCCAAGCTTAGAAATTCAAGCAGAGTTCTGCTTACAGCGCAGACTAACCAACACCTGGTCATCCCATCACAGGCCATAAGTGACAAATTTGGGGGAGGACGCAGGAAATCAATGTGTTTTCATATATATTATGAGAACACACATTGCGTTCTATTTATAGTGCACCTAGTCCATGTACAAGGGAGTAATAGCCAAATTCTATTTTATATTAACTTAAAATAAGACTACAGGACACCATTTAACTCCATCCGGAGGCGACCTGGAAGGCACGAGCAACTCGCTGTTACGGGCAGTAATTATTCTGAGATCTAATCTTAGATGTCTCAGGGAAGTACCTTTATAATACACTGAACAATTACTTCTAGCACAGTTGAAGTTTCAAAAAAAGACTTAAACAATGACAGCCTTTCCCCCTCCAAAAAAAAACCCCTACAGACTAGTGCTGAACAGTCCATTAATGCTGTGAACACTGAACAGCCTAATAATGGTGTGAAACAGGGAAGGCTGGCAAGAACAGACGTTCCCTCATGAACTCCACCTATAAGGAGTGAAAGGAGGGGATGAAAAAGAGTTCTGGAAAGAAAATATTCTTCCCTTCACTGGGACGTAGCCCGTATGCTGCTTTATTTCCCTAAAGCCAGAGGAAAAACCCACTGGAATAAGGGCTTCTTAGAGCACAGCCAAAAACTGCGAGGGAACAGCACTGCAGCAGCTTTATCTGGCGTTAGTTTCACGATGATTACTTTAAAAAATCGCACGAAATGAATCCTACGTCCAGCTCGTGTTTTAGCAGACAGCCTGCAGCGCAAAGGCAGCTTTCAGGGTAACTCGTCTCGAATAACACACTTGCCTAGGAGTCCAAAATAGACGATGGTTGAGCTCCGGAGCCTTGGTTTGGGCAGGGGGGCTCACCCAGGGTCTGGGCACATCCAGCCCCACCTGCCCCGGGTCCAACACATGCCTGCAGACACCACGCTGCATCCTTAGTTTGGTTTCGGGGGTTTCTTTTTGTTTGGGTTGTGTTGGGGTTTTTTTAAGCGTCTCCTCCGAACATTTTCGGTCTCCTCCCCACCACCCCCTACGGCCACGGATTAATCCCCGACCTGCCCGAGGAAGGGGAAACCGCGGAGGGACAGACCTGCAGCTCTCAATCCCCCTCTCACATTTTGGGGGGGAGACAGACCATCTCCCAAAAAACACGTGTGTGTGTGTGGGGGGTGATGGATATCACTGCGTCACGAAAAGATAAAAAAAAAAAATAACAAAAGTGAGACGCGAGCGCCGCATCCGCGGTGTTTGCGCCTCCCCGAGGCTTGGAAGAGCTTTTAAGCTTCTTTTTTTTAAGCTATACATTTTTAGGTTTGTTTTTTTTTCTGCCGCTGGGGAGGGAGAGCCCTGGGGTGGATGAGGGGTGGATGGATGGATGGATGGAGGGGTGGAGGAGTGGATGGAGGGGTGAATGGATGGATGTATGGATGGATGGAGGGGGTTAATGGACGGATGGAGGGATGGATGGATGGAGGGGTGGATGTATGG
>JAWWTY010000088.1:5721720-5734385 GCA_035222235.1 Margarornis squamiger
GGAAAACTCTTAGGTTTTGTCTTGCCTTATTACAATGTATTATTTTATTATTTTAGATACTTTTTTCTGTGGGGAAAAAAACCCAGCAAACCTAGAAAATCCTACTATTTCAAAGTAAGTTTATGCTTGCAAACAATAATCCAGAACTAATGGAAACCACAGAAATTAATAGAATGGCGTTTTGCATTCACATCCTTTGTTGTCCAAGTGATGCTGACAGTTTCATGTTGACTTCTTTTACTGTTTTTTTGACCATGGCTACTCAGAGAGTTTTACTGCCTCTCATGTTCCAAACTGTCGTGATTTGCCTGTAAACTGTAACTACCAGCTTGAGTGTTTATTAAGGAGTTTTTCGTGGTTACTGCCTGATGTCACTCGATACAAGTCATATCTCAATGATACCTTACATGCATTATATTCAAGTGGAATCAGTGGATTCCTTCTATGTAGCTTTCCAGCAGCTTAAACTTGCCAAGTCTTGTATGGTGACCTTATAGAACTTAAATCAATTTGAGTTAGATTTGGGATCTACCACTCATCAACAGAAGTTCTAACATGCATTTGAACAAGAGTGGGAACCTGAGTAGGCACTGCCAAAGAGATTCATGTGTACTACATGTCCCTGCAACGAAAGAATTTTTCATTCCTTTCTACTACTGAATTTGCCAGGAACATACATACTAATTAATCCTAAGATGCTGTTTAAGGTGGTCAGAAAGCTAAGGAGAATTTAGCTCCAGGGTCTTTCTGGTAGGTGCCATAAGGCTATTTGGCAAAGCAGAGTGAAATAACTGCTCAAAACTGAGTGGTTCAGACTGGAGGGAGAAGTCTAAATTGAATGTTTGAATGGAAGTCTTTATATCCTCCTCTGATCTGACAAACTACATCTCCCATATGCCAACAACATAAAGTGTTGTTTGTTCATTCATTATAGATTTTTTTTGTGTTACTTTTTGAGTTTGTAGAGTTTGCATGTTTAGGATATTAAGGTGATAGGAAAGGAGGATTACACTTCTGTCGTATGTCACCAGTGTCCTCTCTTACTCCTCTAACTTCAAATCATATTCAAATACTTGGGGAGGTATGGTATGTAATTGTGATGCTTATGGTGTATGGTTGGCATCAGAAGACAGGATCCTGGGTGACCAGGCAGGGGAGATCCACCTTTACCACATCACTGGGGATGTCTGCACAGGGGAATTGTGTCCCACACACGTACCAGCCTTTGGAGTGCAGCCACTGGGAGGCAAGCAAGAAAGCCTGTTCATAAGCAGTTTTAGTAATTACTTCTCTCCTTTCATCTTCGGAACAGGAAATTAGTGTGGGAACACAAAGGATCTAAGGTAGAAGAAGATACCTCGTAGTGGTAAAAGAGTGTATTCTGACTTGAACTGCTTTACAAATGGGAAAACTGAGGCACAAAAAGATGACAGCTCAAATTGCATCCACTGTGTTAAGAGTGGAGGTGGATTATCTTGAACATACAATACCCTCTCAGTTTTCATTTCCACATTTTTGTTCCACCCACAGATCCATTGGGGAAATTACTAATAGCAAAGGCAGTCAAATCCATTATAATCTTATAAGTAGTGGAAGCTGAAAACACACGTTTGTATCAATGCACTTGTTTTTCCATTGCTTCCAGACTTAGAACTACAGATTGCATTACAGATATTAGTTGTAGGTCCTTTGTGTAACTTTTAAAGATATGTTGCCAGGACAAGTTGCTGTATATTGTATTCCCAAACAATGCTAAATATTGTGGTCAAGTGTTCTTTACTCTTGGGGTATTTTTGTATGTGCTATTGAAGTCTTTAAATGCTCACATAGTGACTCACCTGCATCCTTTCAAAGAGTTTATCACTAATCTCTGAAAATCATTACACCAAAGTTTTAATTTTTATTTTTTTTTTTTTTTTAAAAAAAAGGTAGCTCTGTGTCTTTATTGAGGGCTGGAATCCAAAATTTTTTTTTAATCATTAAAAATGTTTTTGTGCTTTTTCCCTAAGATAAGATCAGGGTGATCTGAATGAATGGTCCCCAGGAGAGCTAAGGAAATTTAATCTTCATGAAAATTCATTGGAAAAGATAGGTGTACATGGTACTTCTAAGTAAGCATGATTGATTCAAAGAAAAAAAAAAACTTATGAGGAAAACTCTGTCATGATGCTACAGCAGTTTAAAAAAGAGATAAAACCTGTGAGGGTGGGCAGGCCCTGGCACAGGTTGGGCAGAGAAGCTGTGGCTGCCCCTGGATCCCTGGGAGTGTCCAAGGCCAGGTTGGATGGGGCTTGGAGCAACCTGGGCTGGTGGGAGGTGTCCTTGCCCATGGCAGGGGGTGGGATGGGATGATATTTGTGGTTCCTTCTAACCCAAACCCTTCTATAATTAGGTTATTCGATAAAATTGTCATAATAATGATAATCAATCAGTCACTCATCTGCATTTGAAATCATACAGACAGTTCTGATTGATTAGTTGGCATAAATGAAAAAAGGAATAGACAAAAATCTCCAGTTTTATAGAAATAAAAGTGTTTAGGAATGAAAAAATGAGAGACTGATAAGGCTGTGGTTCTTAGAGTCAAAAATGAAGGGGCTTAGTACACGTGTGCAGAGTGCTGTAAGACACTGGAAGAGGGAAAATAGGGAGCTACAGTCAACCATTCAACTAGAATGGGAATTAAGTTAAAAATAATGGTGCACAGCCTAATGAACTCATTGATGCACATGCCATAGACCTAAGTAGGTGGGAAGAAAGAACTAACCATTCAAATGACCAATAACACATCAGTGGTTTTCATACAGAGCAACTTTTTTTTTTTTTAAAAGCTCCTAATCTGTTTCTGTCAAAGCATATCTGAACTCTCAACAAGGATCAGAAAGAATTTCTCACCCAATCAGTGTACTAAGTGCTGCCTGAATTTCCTCCATGCTTGCTTCTGGCACTGGTCACTTAAACTAGATTTCCAGATAATATTTATATTATCTTCCTTTATGTAGTGTTTTTGCTCCTAGGAAAATACCCCTATTGAGAGGCAGCTGGTGGGAAAAGCAGACATTGGTACCTTTATAGATGCTGGGAAACTAAACTGCCAGCACAAAACGTGATACAAGTTCTGGTAGAAATATTCAAAAGAGAATCTACTCTTTTCATTTTCTTTCCCCTTAATGGAAGGCACCTAAAGCACCCGTGAAACAGAGAACAACTTACTCCTGTTTTGGTCAAATAAGTGGTTCATACTTTCATAACATCCTGTAAGGAGTTCATTTAGACCAAGAGAGAGAACTTCTGCTGTAACTATAGCTCATTCCTATCCCACATGTCATGTTGTAAAATTTGTTTTATCCGGTTTCAGAAATAACTTCTTCAACTGTGTCAAAAAACATATGGCAAGCATCACCCCCACACATCGCAGCCTATTGTCATCACCCATTTATGTCAAAGGGAATTAATATCCTCGGCACTCCTTAATCTTCAAAATGGGCTGGAGGAAAATGCACCAGAAATACTGTCCTGCAGCTGTCTCTGCACATCCTCTACTTGTGATCTGGTTATCCTTCTCGACTAGAACATCAAAATGCAGAAATCACTAAATCTGTCTTTTTGCAGTGCTCAGTATTCCTCCTTATCTCTTCACTCTGTCAGCAAGCAGCAGTTTTTCCTCCTATCTCTGTATGGAATGATCTCCTCAAAGGATGTTTTTGTTTTGTTTTGTATTGAAAATGATAACTGATTCTTCATTACTTTTGTCCTCCTATTTGGACCTGTAATGACACAGCAAAGACACACATTGGACAAGGAGTTGCCACCATTCTGTCACTATCTTGTCTCATTTACCAGTGAAATTCTGAATCCCTGATTGTTTCTCCTGAAGCTATTGCTAGTACTGTGTTTTATATTCCTTGTCTTGTTCTGCTCTGTCTTTCCCCTTTACCTTGAAAATACAGCTTGCATTTTAGCAGGTTGAAAGACATCTCATCCCAGATTACAGATTTTAGTACCCTTCTAGGCCACTGAATTTTAAAAACTGCTTAATGCCCTGTGCTGTATTGGAGTAAATATTCAGTTGAATAGCTATATTATATACATAACTGGACACCCAGTTTAGCAAATTAAGTAAGCATGTGTTTATCTCCCTTGCTATTCAGCAAGGCACTGAAGAATGAATTTAGCATTAAACTTGTTCGGGTCCACTAAGGTCAAGCAGTTTGTTTAAGAAACACGACAAACAGAGGTGAGTGGCTAAAAGAGATCCCTTGTTTTGCAGTTTGGTATGTGGGGAAAAAAAAAAAAAAAAGGTAAAAATATGGACACTAGTGAGGAGGTTTTGAGTTGCAGATTGAAATACTTCACCTCTCACCAGACATGTTTAAATGTCACTGAGGTTATTTATTTGGTTGAGATTTTTTGGGGTTTTTTTTTGGCGGGGAAGGAAATGTATTTGATGGAAACTGTAAATAGAATTGAGTAATGATATTTACCTTGAATTTCCCTGCATTTAGTTTTCTAGCAACTGAGCCTAGTTGTGAGCCACAGACAGTGAACTCCAAAAAAGATTCTTTTATAATTCATATAGGGTTTTTCCATTTGACCCCAAAGCTCCTGCTCCTCAGGTAAACGTATACCATGATCCATCCCTAGGCATTGTACCTTGTTCTTGTATTAAATATAAGGAAAAATTCTGCATATTATTTGGGGGAAACTCTTGGTAAATTTTAAATTCTAATTACAGCTTTTGCAGGAAATAACACATAGCATATTTTGTATATTTTTATACACTTCAGAAATGTAACCTTAGACGAAAAAAAAAGTGTGGATTTTTTTTGTTTGGTTGGTTGGGTGTTTTTTTCTAAATTCCTACATCTATTAGAATATGGATGCAACCATTACTTTGCTAATTTGACAATTATTTCTATTTAGGTAGGATATTAGTGCACCCGCTTTCATGTTCCAGCAGGAGAGCAGGTGTTTTCTCTTTCCCACCAAATAAAATAGGTAAATGCTGAAAATGGCATTTAAGAAGGCAGTGCTTGCCACTTCACTCATTCTTTAATTCCCTGTCAACAGGTGGATGAAGTGTAGATCTCAACCATTTGGCAGCTGGATGCAATTAAATGGTCTTGCCTGTTTATGAAATATTACCATTGGTAAAATTTAAGCATTATTAAATACATAGAAGACACTAAAAAGGCCTTCTGTAACAAGATTATCTGAAAACCTGTACTTGGCAGTGCTCTGTGAAAACTGCAATTGTGATTTCATAATCAAAATATTTTTCATACATTTGCGTCTTCTCTTCAACTGGATTTCTGATGCTATTTCATTATTTTTTTTATTAGAACCCCACAATATTTCTATTTTTCCTAAAGAAGAGAACTGGCTTTTCTTGGAGAAACCAGGGTAACTAAAACATTAGGTAATGTAATGATTTTACAACTGAGGACAATGAAATTAGAAAATAACTTTACATTAAAACTATTGTATTAGCTACTAATACTTCACACAATGTAGTTCTTACAGTTTTGGAAAATAACTAGTCTTTTGATAAAAAATATTTTAGTGGTTGAATGAATATTCCTTTAAGATAACTGACTCATAAATAAAAATATGACTCAGTGAGAGTTCACAGCACAAAATTTTGTTTTCTGTTTATCCAACAGGCACAGGAAGGAAAGGTCAAGGCTAAAGGCAGAAAGTTTAGAAATCCAGGATAAAAAGTTACAGTACATAGTGTGTTTTAAATTTTTGCAGTTGTTGCCATCCCTCTTTCTGTACTATCCAGATGTACCAAAATTCTTGTTTTTAATCTGGATAATGTCATGCTGAACACTAAACATTTCACACACACTGTTGAAGACACGCTTGATTTCTTCACCTGCATTCTGACTTGGACATGGGTCAAATTTCTGTCCTATTTTTTAGCAGTTGAGTCATTCTGCAGATATTGGGGAGAAACACAGTACTGAGGAAAAACTTAGATTCTGCTGGATAATTTTCCCATTGTTCTGTGATGTGATTGTTTCTAACTTACATTTATGTTGTGCTGCTTTTTTTTATGTAATTGATAAAGATTGAATAATGCTTGGCTAATTTATTATTTAAAACAAACAAACAGCCTCACAAAAAAACCCCACACAAAACAAAAAACCACAAAACAAGGTCAAAATGTGTTATCAATCTGTTTATTTTAGTCCTGCCTTGTCAGTGAGATATTGCAACCTCTATTCAAATTCTTGTCAGGTTTGGTGGTAAACACCCTTTTGCCTTGTTCTGAATCTGGTTAGTGGGTCTGTAGCTTGATAACTTGATGTCAGTTTTATTTTCCTAAAATTTGTTTTCTAAATATGAAGTAGCATTTCTTCAAAATAGTGAATTTTCAGAAATAGCTCTAGAGGTTCATCATAACAATGCAGCATCCCAGTAATTTATAGGAACTGTTGGACACATAGGGAAGGTGAAACGTTAGCACTCTTGCACAAAAACTTTGCTGGAAGTGCAGACTGAAAAAAAACATTTATTTATTTATTATACAGAAAAGTAGGTGTTCTTTAATTAATCAAGAATTCATCATGACAATTAATCTAATTTAGGCAGCACAGTATTAGAACATTACTTATGTGCTCCTATATAACTGACAAAAATACTATGAGCCTTGTGACTAACTGGGTCTCAATCATTTGCTGTCTTCTTAATTTCACAAAAGAAATGTTGTACTTTGGGTTTTTTGCCTGGTAAATACAAGAGTAACTACTTTGTATGTCAAATTACAGCCAAAGATTCAAGGGTGCAAACAACCTTCAGAGAACTAACTCAGATGCTTCCTCAGTGGTGTTCTGACTTGGGAAAGTATGCAAGGAAAATTCTTTCCTCTCCCTCTCACCATTCTTTTCCTGCCAGGATAAGGCTGTTCTTTTTCTTCCTTTGCTTCCTCTCTGTCCCTCCCCACAGTGAGTACGAGCCAGGTCTTTCTTTTGCTCCCCACCTCCAGGTTTACAGAGACATCAGCATAAACATAACTTTTAGCAGGCAAAGAGCCATTATCTGTGAATAAATTTGCTGCTTTTATTCCTCACTTTTGCTCTGCAGGACTAGCCCGGATGGGAATTGCCCAAGGACAGGAATAGAACAGCCTCTTCCAGAGCTGCCTCCTGGTGCCAGCATCCTACAACCTCGCTGTGCCAAAGCACCTTGTTCTCTTCTTATGGGAACACTTGGAGGTTGCCTGCCCTCGGTATACAAAACACTGGATTAGCCATTTGAGTTAAAGGTTAACTCCAAGAGCCCTTTAGTTTTGCAATCCTATTCTCTGAGGAAAATCAGTTATTGTACTGCACAGAAGCCTCGGCTCACGTGAAATGAATGAATCCATTCAGCTGAGGTCCCTTGTCTTCCATGAGTCAGACTGAAATGGTGGGAAAGGCAATTGGCCTCGTTGAGTTCCAGTGACCCCCCCACAGAGGGTCCTATCTCCTTCTGCTCACTGTGGAGAGCAGATAGGCCAGCAAAGTTCTTAAAGTTTGCAAAATTAGGGAGCTGGCACACCATCAAAGAGGTACGTAGGTGCTGGCACCAAAACTCCAGGCAAGGATAGGAGAAGGCAGGTTTTTGTCAACCAGTGTGAGAAGAGAGCTGTTCTACGCAGGGTTCTACTACTGGGGAATAAATCCTTTGCCTCTGGAGGCACCATGTCCAGCTTCTTCTTGATTCATTCCCTCTCTTGAAGAAGTAGGGTTACCACAGCCCTAGATGACCTAGAGAGGCAAATTTGACCAGGAAAAAGGTGCAATGGACTAAGACCGTGAGAACAATAACGGGCAGGGTGAGGAGGAAGGAAAACAGATTTTCAGAAGGTGTGTAATTGTAGCTTTGGAGCAAGACAAATCAACTGACCCAATGTCATTCATGATACCTGTTTGCCTAATAAAACCCGCAACGGTAGATTTCCCACTGTCTCTCTCTCCTGGTGTTTGTCTGGCTTTGGTGCTCTGCCCTTGGAGAGCTCATTTGAGCGGAGGTTTCTGCCTGCCCTACCCTCACACCACAAAGTTCTCCAGCCTCTCACATGAAAGCCTCATTGTTAGTGTTTGTTCTGCCTTTTCATATCTAGACAATCTTTCACCTACCCAGGGCAGGTGTAATGTCAGGCTTATTCCATGCCAAAAGTGGCAGATACATGTTCCTGGATCAGTCTTTACATTCTTATCCAACTTGTCAATACATACGTAATATGTTTTCATGGAATTTTTTTTTTTTTAATCTGTACCACGAGCTGCAACATGTAAATGTTTGTGTCTGCTGTGGGTAAGTACTTTTCAAGGGCATTTTTTGGAAAAACAGGATAAGACTTCTTAAAAGACTATCTCCTGGTTACACAAAAAGAGCAATTAATTTAATAGTGTTACTTACACCATAGCGATAATATTTTATGAACACAGTGAATTTTAAAATATCTGCTTTTGTTGTAGCAATATTCCATCTCTTGAAGAGATTGTTCCACAGAATTTTCAGGATTCAATCATTGTTGCTTTTGCTTACATCTTCTTACTTTTCAAAATATGTCTTGTATTTTCTATTGGAAACACTCATGGGGAAGCAGGTACTTCACCACGTGTCTTCCTCCCCACAGGTGTAGAAACAGAGGGGACTTAACAGTGATGGTGGAAGAGAAAATCTGTGCTCCTGTGCTATATACTGGCTGTCAGATGCTCAGTGTTCCTAAAACCAAGGAGAAACCTTACATTAGATATGACCCGTCTTTAGATTCAGTCAGTTCAGTAAAGCTGAAGAGGTAAAACAAAAGCAGGCACAATCTTTTGTCAGAACTTTCTGAAATTCGGTATTCGTTATCAAAACATTGCGTAAATGTTATAGCTCCACAGTTCCAGGTGTTGGCCTGGGCTCTGATCACGCTTGAATTGTTTCTGAGTGATCAAAAGAGAAATTAATAGTTCCTAGTAAGAAAGTTCACCTTATGCTATTTACAGCCTAGTCTAATCTCAATACATTCAGATAGCTACGATAAACATCCCTTTGAACTGAGCCTCACCTATTCCTGAAGGATTACAGAACACCGAGATCTATGAAAGCATTAAGTACAACTGCTGCCTCAGATTAATTAGTCTCCTGCATTTCTTAGGGGCTCACAAAGCATTTCACAAAACTTAGAGATCTACACATTGTGCATCCATGTGGATATTCCCTGTACATTGCAGGAGAGCAGCAGTTTGTTGTACTTAATTGAGAGTAGGTGATGTAAAAGAAGCTACGGTATTAGCTATGGAGAGGTTGGATTGGAAAGAGGGAGTTTTATGCTTTCCAAAGCTGGTGACTATTATTAGAAATCAGAGCCTGGAATATATCCTCCACTGTAGCCATAAGCAATTCAAAAACATAATTAACAAATATCCAGCGGATGTCATTTGTGTTCTAGGTTGTTAGTACCAGAGAGCTATTATTAGGACTATGAAGTCCTTTGATAACTTGCTCTTTGAGGAATACAGCATTTTCCTTGGAGTTTGTGATGTGCTGCTCACTAAGTTTTGGGGGAAATTAGACTAAACCAGTACCATCTGCATTGTTAAAAGTTGAAAATCTGTGTAAGGCAAAACCACCACTCACTGTGAAGTGGACTGAAATATGTTGTGGGGTTGATTATTTAAAATTTAAATGTAACTATCCTGAGCAACTTATAGCAAAACTGTTTACTTTCAGTAGAGTAATCTCAACCTAAGTGCTGTATGAGTAATGTTAAAATCCCCAGAGAGAAAGAGGTTAACTTCTGTTTAATTTATGGCATTTACATTCAGGTGATGCTCAATTCTGTCAGAAAAACAGTTGGTTTGAGGAACACAAACTTATAATCTTTATACATATTTAAGGTCTCTTAGAACTGACTAGATGTTTTGTTGATCAGGAATAGGATTGGTTGGTGCTAAAATGCTGGCATATGCTGAAGGACTTTGTTGCACAGGATGTTCAGTGACTCTGCAGAAACAGTGATATTAATAATAATAAGAAAGCTGGAGATTGTGCCATTTTTTCCCACATTCATCCACTGATAAGTACTTTCACATTCCTTTTCGCCTTTGAGTGCTAAGTTTACTCATTTTCTACTGAAAATGTTAGAAATGGAACAAGCTATCACACATCCAAACAAACCACTTACAAGTACCTCTCAGGCAGGTTTGTTGAGGTTTTGTATGCATTCTGCTGTGCTTTGAATCTTGGGTTAGATTTGCTTCATTGCTGTGATCCAGATATGAACAATTTACTTGACATGTCTTGATAAATTCTTACACACTTCAGCAGAACTTAGAGTTGCAATGAAGTATTTCCATGCACTGTTTTATTTCATAACGCAGAACTATCTTTTCTGTAAGTCCAATTCCTATAAAGCAGATCACTGAATTTTGGGAAGGATTTAAAAATATTTTTCTTATGCACATCAATACATTTATAGTATTATTAAATTGCATTTTAATTGTCAAGTTATGCCTGGGTGGATTTTTCATATCTTTGTGCAAACACCAAACATGGTGCATGGTGATTTTCATGTGATGCAAAGCATTTAAATGACTTCTAACACAGCATTCACAAAGTGTTGTGTGACTATAAGCTAATGGAAATGTAGACACCAGGATGTGTGCATGCTTGTGTCAACTGGACATTATGCTGTGAGCCAATAATTAAACATTTACAGAGGGACACAAGGGAGTGTACCTCAGGCTGAGATCTTTCAAAGCAATATTCAGGGTACTAAACTATTCAGGAGGTGCACAGTAGTAGGGGAGTTGGAAACAATATTCATGTTTTGATAGTGATGTTGGCAATAAAATGGTCTTAGAGTCTTGCATCCTTGGTCAGATTGGTTTCCTTGCAGCACTATCATTTCTGTCCCTGTCTTGTCTTTTCAAAAGTAGAAGCAAGTATTCTGAAAATTTGCCTGAGCAGCAGTGAGTGGGTTTTTTATTCCTGTTGCAGTGACCCTTCCCAGGAGGATCAGTCAAGTGTTAATCTGCACAAGTTGGATCTGAAGAATCATATCACACAAGGTATTGCTGAACATTTTTAAACATAAAGCTTACTTGGATTATGCTGACCTGTGTTGAATAGAATGATTTTGGTCATTTAGAGTTTGTCCCAATTTCATATCATTTCCACATTAGCAAGTAAGATCATTCTTATTTGAGGATATGCAGGTCTGCAAGCTGGTAAATTGCTTTCAGCCTAATGTTTAGGAGGTGTAATGTTTTCAGAATGTCATTTTTGCATAGCACAGAATTCTTGATCATCTCCGTGACTGGCTGGCTGCAAGCAGGACAACATGTACCTCAGAGAGGCTCCAAATGTACTTTGGATATAAAACACTAAAAAAGCAACATTATACATTGCCATATACTTAATTTTGTACAATGATAAGCAAGACCCAAAGATAAGAGAGATTACTCTTTAGCCATTACTGGAACAAACAGAATTAATAAATAGATGAAAAGAGGCTGACATGCAAGTTATGTCAGCAGTTTCAGGTTTTGTTCCAACCTTATCCAGCATAAACCCTCAGAATTACTCAGATGTCTGTCCCCTACCATTTATTTTTCTACCTTTTCATATTTAGAAACTACTGTGCACCTCCCCTGGAATAAAACCTTGTGGAGCACCCAACCCCTTAACAGTTCTAAGGCCCCTGAAGTGGATTGTTTAGTTAGGCTGAAAATGAACAATTCCTTAAGCCAGCCATCCTGGTGTAGTGAACCATCTGTCAAAACGTTCCCAGAGGCTGGACCCCAGAGAACACGTGGTGAGGCCAAAAGAAGAGAGCTCCGTGGGGCTAAAGGCTGATGGCATGAACTTCCAGTGGATTTAGTTTGGGTGTTGGCTGGGCTGGACCTTGCTGACTCCATATCTGGGTCTCACGCTGACCTTGTTCCTCAGGGTAGGATTAGGGCTGCCCAGGAGTTTTCAATCCAGCCACATGTGAGGTAGACTGTTGTGGGTACCACAGCTGAACTATTCACAACATGAGCCCCAGGCAGCCTTTCCTTATCATTGGCACTCTTACAACATGCCTGGTAACTATTACTTAACAGCAGCATGAGAGAAGGCAGGTCCCTAATAGGTGAGAGGCAGAAGAGGACTTATGCAGAAAGCACTTGGAATTTAAGGAATACATGAGAAAGCCAGTGCGAGCAAATGACAAGTACAGGGGTTTAGCAGGTCCAAACTAAGCTTCTTGAATGATTTCTACCACCAGGAAAGGATTGGAGGCTGATTATCTTGAGAAAGAGACATGCCTATCAGCTGGCTGAATCAGATTAGTCATAAGCTCCTCTCCTAAGCTTTTCTTTCAAGTTCGTGCTCACTTTATCTCCTGAAAGGCCATTCCTTTGAGAACCAGCTTTTCTAAGTATCATGTAGGAACCTCAGCTCCAAGGGAAACATCAAAATGTCAGTGCCTGAGTTTGTGCTGCAGGCTTGGGTTATCCTAATTCTGGACTGCAACCTGGAAATATGGGGGGGTGGCTTTAGAAAATAGTGTCTGAGTATCTGTGGTCAGGATTTTGAATAATAAAAAAGACTAAAGTGAAATTCTAAACCTGTACGCAAGCAGATTAACTACAAACTTGCTAAATTATTAGTATTCTAATTTCTGGGGGGGGGATAAA
>JAWWTY010000088.1:5734485-5745849 GCA_035222235.1 Margarornis squamiger
CCTTTTTACAGCATGTACTGATATACAAAACATCAGCAAAAAAAAACTACCTAGGGTCCAGTGCCCTATCAATTCATGCATCTCTTTGGAATGTGACCATATTTACACAATGCATACATTTAACTGTATTTTTTTGGGACTGTTTCCCAATTCTCTAAGTAAGTCATGAGAAACATAAACAAGAAACTATTTAACGCTATACAAATCCGCAGGTGTTTCATGTTACACACATCCTCCAGTTATCACTCCTCTCAGTAATGTATAAAATGAATAAAATAAAATAAAATAAAATAAAATAAAATAAAATAAAATCAATAAAATAAAATAAAATAAAATAAAATAAAATAAAATAAATAAAATAAAACAAAATAAAATAACTCTGACAAATACAGGGCAATGTGTAAATTGACCTGGGAACAGAATTGCTTCTGAAGTCTCATTAAAGCTGAAAATCAGAAGAGGGAAAGCTACAGGGTAAGAATAACTTTATGGTGTTCTGCTTCTCAGACGAGTGCTCTGCCTTTTCCACAGCATCTAAACCCCTATGTATGTTGGAATAGATGTTCTATTTTAAAACACTAAGTAAATATTAAGCTTCTACACTCTCTGTCTTATTGTTTGGCTTCTTTGACACTTGGCTGTAACTGGTTGCAAGTTTCTCAGATGAAGTCACTTCGTAGGAAGATGGCAGATAGCTCCAAATAACAGAAACAATGAAAACTAGCAAAGACAGATGTTTCCTAAATGTTGCAGTGCTCCTCTCAGAGTGCAGTCCTAGGGATGAAGCGATGCCCTAGCCACCAGAAGGAAAACACTGCAGCTCTCCCCGGATCCGCTGGGCTCAAGGTATCAGCCTTTCTCTTGCTCTTGCCCTTTGAAAAGTGGGGAAACCTGTGTCAAGCACATGCTTTGTGATGGACTCAGGGGCCACACTGCAGCACTCACTGCTGAGGCTCTTCCTCACTCCTTTTACCTCCAGACACCCTCTGAAAGGACGTGCTGGCTCTGTTAAATTCTCTGTTCTTTGAATCTATGGATACGTTTTAGTTATGTAGCCTTGAGTTTTTGCTTTGTCACATGGACAAGGTCATGAATCAAAGCCATGATCAAATAATGTTTGCTTTTTTTTTTCGTTATTGGTGAGAAAATGATTCTTTCAGTTAATGATTTACAAAGAAAAAAAAAGACAGAGAGAGAAAATGTATGAACTATGGAGGTTAACTTAATTACACTGATTTGTGAATTCCTCTGGGACTTTCATCCACGTATCTAGGACTCCCTTGAATACATGCTGCATTTAAGGCACAAGATTTTTTTATTCTGTAATTAAAATTGCCTGATTTTGTGGTTGAATGCTGACCCTAAACACTAACAAAAAAAATTTTTGAAACAAAGATTGAGAATAAGTAGGCTTTGTTCCTAGAATGGCTGATGTCTTTGGGGGTCTCCTTGAATTATCATTCATATCAGAGATTTCCAAAGCATCCCATGATCCTACAAAGCCAGCTAAAGATACCTAGGAACCGCTCTTTTCTTAATATTGACCAGGAAAAAAAGAATTGTCAGTGTGCTCTGAACATCTTCTGTACATTAATGTAGTTAATGATAAATACCTTTAAGAAAGAGTGTTTGGCCACAATGGGTTTTTTTGAGCTATTCACTTGCAGACTGATTTATCTGAAGTGCTGACAATACAGTATTATGTTTATAAATTAGACTCACCTTGATAAAATTTACTTCAGCAAAACTGACTTTTAACCGAAGCTCCAACCACATACTTCTTTGACATTATATCTTTATAGACTTAGTATTTGCAGCTTGAAAACACAGCCTATTCCATAAGGCATCAATCAGGTGCACTAAACTTCGTTGGGACATTTGATTTACAAAACAATGCTGATGAAGATTAAAGTATGTTCCTCTGTTACAGAAGATTGTCACAAATCAGCAGCAGAATGCCCTCCTGTCTGTGAATGCCAGTAAAATTTTCCAGGGAACAAAAAAATTTTGCTTGCTTTTTCTATTCTCAACAAATATTTATAATCCAGTTTCACACCTGATTACTTTGGGATCATCTGCAAGAAGTGTATGGCTCCAGCAATTAGAAATACCCCTAAACTGTTCTCACTTGGAAATAGAGAGAGGTGTAACTTAAGGTGCTGTTAAAGTGTCAGAGGGTGGGATTTGTCACACCTAACTTTAGCCATCTAAATTTAAACATCAAGTTTAAATGACTTGTCTAATTTCTCAGGCTGTTCTAATGGAGAGGGATAAGTGCTTTCAGTGACTCAGCCACTTGAAGATAGAAATGTAAGACAGAAGGGAAGCGCCTGTCTTTACATTAGGGAAGTCACACAGGTTTTGAACTTATGGAAGATACCCAACTTTCAAACAGGTAAAATTAGTTGAGAGCAATCCCAAAAAACTACATACTCCAGAACAGGGAAAACCACAGAAGAATTTGTCAGGGATTGCAGGGAAATTACTGTCACCTGACTCTGAGACTATTAAACTTAAGCAATAAATTAAAAAAAAACAAATACTGAGACTATCCTTGAGGAAAGAAGAACGATTAATTTTTTTTTTCCTGTTTTCTTTAAGAAATACACTGATTTCAGTGACTAACAGTGGAGTGCTGTAAGGAACTGTACTCATGATATTTTTGTCATTGCTTTACTGTATTTCTTGTATTTATTCTTGGTCTGAATTTTTTGCATATACAGTCAAGACAAAATGCAGTCAACTGCTATCAGCCATCTGCCTTGGACTTCTGGCCCACATGGAAGAGGAACGTGCTAGAAAGGGACTCACACAAGGGTTAAAAGTCCTGCATTCCCTGGAAAAAAAAACAAGTCGGGTGCTGAAGTGTGACAAAGCTGACACTTGGGCTGAGCACTGGAACTAGAAGAACAAGGGGATGTTGAAGTACTGCTTCAGTTCATTTCCTGACCAAAATAAAAAGTTGTAGCATTTATGAAGCTGTTAGCTCTGGCATGGAAGGGATGGGGATAACAATAAAACCATTGTATAATTTGAAAATATATTAGCTTGTCTTTCTTTTCCTGTATCTTCTCAGTTCTTAACTTCAGAGTCATTCCAAAGAGACTCTTGGATCTAGACAGGCTCCCTGCAGCTTCTTCTGCTTGTTTCCTGCCTCTGAGTTTTTCTGAGATCCTGGCTTGTAGTCTGCTCTCCTCCTACACTTCCTTATGGCACTGTCTTAGCGCTATCCAAAAATACATGTGTTCCATAAAGAAACCGCCTATTTGCTTGGAGCTGGTACTGGTGTACTGGGTCTTGCTGTATTGTACCTTCAGCTCATTAATTTCCTCCCAAAAGAGTTCTTTCCCAACGTAACGACCCAGGTTCAATGAGCCTTTCTGACAGCCAGTTTAGCCCAAACTGTGCAGAATTGCAGACTTCAGGCAGAATTGCATCTCTGGGTAGTTTGTGGTTGGTTTCCTTTCCCCATGAATTGTTACATGTGGTTTAAGACGCCCAATGAAATGATAAGACTATGACATCACAGATACACCAAAAAGGTGTGATTTTGAGCCAATCTGGTACACGGAGGGATCAGATTCTTTCCCTGCTTACCCATTTTCAGCAGCACTCGGGGCTGCACACCATGTTCAGAGTCACAGTCAGGTTTGTGCACGACTTGCACCAGACTGCATTTCCTTTTGCCAGTGTTCTATAATGAGGAAGGGCATTGGCCAGAGATGCACAGAGGTTTAATTTGGAGTTATAAAGCAGTCTTGAGCTTCTTGATTTTTCCTGCAGTTGCAGCCACTATCCTGCTTCTCCTTCAGCATTATGTATGCAGACAGGCACGCTAATACCTTTATTACATAACTGTTCAGAAATGCTCCCGTTTCACAGGAAAGATGCATCTCATTCACACACCTTATGCAAACAAGATATAAATTGCTACACAAGTGAGGACATGCAGCATTATGCCTGAAAAGGCTATTGAGGCGCAGCCGTCATGGCCCTTCCCTGCGCCAGATAGCGAAACCCTCCCTCTGGCTTGTTTTCCTCTCCTTTTGGGACTGACAAAACACTGCTTCTTCATCACTAGCAGGGAAGGGCTGTGCAAGGAGAAGAAACCCCCCGACCACGTTCAAGGTGGGGTTGACCCCTGCTGAACCCACCCTTGTGCAGCAGGTTCGGTGCCAGCTGGGCAGTTTGCAGAAATGCCAACCCAAATGGCAGGAATCGCGTGAATAAGCGTGTGGGTGAGCTTAAGCTCTTGTAAACGTTTATCATCACCTTTGCCACAGTCTGATGCAGCTGTAGAAAAGCAGACTGAGATGAACTATGGCTGATGCACGGGTTTGATATTTACAGGGATGTGTGTTCCTCCAGCTGGAGGCTCTGCACAGCTGTGGCCACATAAGTGTTCGCCTCAGCTGCGATCTGTAGTCAAAGTACAGGGTTTGTCTTTCCCCCTCTGCTGGAGTCTGTGTCCTCTCAACAACCCTTTGAGAAATCAGTGATTGAAAGACCTCTGCTGATGGTAAATTTGTGCAAAATTCACTGAGGCAGAGGCAGATGATATGATTATGTTTTGACAAGAGACTGGACTGTGATTTTTTCAGAAGATTTCCCTTTTGGTAATACTTAAATAAGAGGAGCTGAAAGAAAGTTGTACTCTCAGATTTTCAGGCAGTAAAATACTGTAATTTCTAATTACAGTTTGATAAGCACTGTTCTCCAGAAGAGTGCTAAAGCAATAAAAATTGTCTCAGCCAGCAGTGAAGTTGTAAACTATTAATATTGGTTCAAGCAATGAATAGGCAAATGGAGAAAGGAGCCATCTTCATTAGTAATTTGCTATTCTTAGTAGTTCATTATTTCTGAGTTCCTTAGGTGCGTTATTCTAAGGAAGTTTCTATATGCAGCAGAATATGTACTGGTACTCTGTACCTTGAATTACTTAAAATTTAAATGAAAGTCTATTTAAATACATTTATTGAAATAAAAGAAGAAGTACATTGAAGTAAGAACACAGAGTAGACACAGCAGGTAAGGTGCTGACAGCTGCATTTCCCTATTCCTGAGCTATTCCCCCTCCCCCTGTCTAACTCTGGTACTTTTCCTGTAATGCTCCTCACTGCAGGGCAGCTTAGGAGTGTTTTGGCAGGGAACAGTCTGCTTATTCTCCCTGGAGACTGCACAGAGATCATAAATCCTTTTGGAGTTCTTAACCCTTATATGTAACTGACAGCTTTAATCTTCTGCTTTACTAAATTCAAGCAAGAGGCAGTGCAAGCACGCGGAGAGGAGGACACATGTTAGAATTACTGGGGAGCCAGTCACACACTTTCTAATGTTGTTATTTAATAGGTTTTTTCAAGCAGACTCTGCCGTGCACTTCAAGCGATCTGTTTGAGATGCACCACTGTCATAATTAATAATTATGATAGAAATAGGTCACTGAACATTCTTTTGTTAAGGAATTTTTGGGTTTAATGGTGACTTCCACCCCCTTTTCCCTAAACTATAACTTCTCTTACACTCCTTCCCTTCCTTCTTTCCCTCCTGGAATAACTGGCACCTCTTTCATGCCTTCTGCTGTTAATAGTAAGAGGGAACCTGGTGCCAGTATTAATTGTTACATCAGGGTGACATGTGAATGCCAATGACCTTCTTGCAGAAAGAAAGAAATGATGACCCACTAAGGCAACTGTTTAGATGACAGAACATTCTGTGCAAATTTTTTTTCCAGATGTCTAAATACAAGAGAGAAATCTACCCTGGCACACCTTCCTTCTCACTTAATCATTAGACCATTACGATTATGATACTATTCCAATAATGTTTTCCACTGGCACAGCACTGCTCCACATATATTTTGGAGCATTTCAGTACATGAGGGAACATTGTTCCTGCGTATAACACAGAGAAAATAAATAACATGTCCCAAGTGGAATATGATTTTATTTTTGCAGATAGGGAGAACATCGATGTCCTGTGTCTTCTTGTCACAAGGCTGTAAGAACCATTTGTGGAAGATAGTGTAATGCTGAGGTATAATCCTTGGGGTTTTTCCACTGTTTTAGCTAGCTTGTTGTTAGTGTTTGACTGCCTGTGTGTTTCTGAAGATGACAGAACATTGTCTCCTTTTCAGTTTACAGGGTTTTTTCACCTCTTTTACATAAGGATTGCTTTCACAGCACCGATTGCTTAAGGCAATTGCTATCTGAATGTGTTTGAATGTATGCAATCATCAGAGGCATGTTTTGCAACTCTTTGTCAGAATCCAATAAATATACAGCAATTAAGAGTGAGATTATGACAATCTAGTAGGTGGGTAAACAAGTTTCTAAAAGGACACTTTCCACACTTAAATATTTGCCAGACTAATTTTTAAAATAATCCAGCAGTTCATGAACTCCTGAGAGGCTCAGTTGTGTGTTGGATACTATAAAAGCACGTTTTATTCAGAATTTGAAGATCCAGAAACAACATGTGAAAATTGCTACACCGGTGACAGGGTTAGATATTACAGCTTTACCATGGCCCCATGCTTCAAATGAAACAAAACCCCCTGAATGTAAACAAAACAAATACAAGCATCATGATGTTTAAACAACTCAGATTCCTTTAGTGGCAAGCTGTGCTGGCAGTCAGTGGTACACGATGAAGGAGCAGAAAGGGGTATAGTTATAAAGCTCTCACCCTCTTAGGCACTATACAGATCAGCTGTCGGATCACAGTCACAGAATATGCCAAATTGGAAGGAACCCACAAGGTTTGTCATCCATGGTCTGCAACAGGGAAACAAATAAAGTGTCTTATTTCTGATTTTAAAAAAAATCTAGTAAAGCAGTGGTCCCAAAAACAGTAAAGACATAGCAGAGCATAGGGTTCTCCAGGTTTGATCTGAAAACTGAACTGTGCCTTTTTTAGTATTATTCAACATCTGACACAGCTGCTAAACCATTTATGCTGAGTGCCCTTAGTGTTCTCAGAGCTCAGTTTGCTTCTGGGTAACTTTTCATGTGGAGTTAGTGATGGGGAACTGACAGCCAGGTCCAGTTGTAGCTCAGTGGCACTTCCAGGGTGTGTTAAGTATTTTAATAAAATTTCATTCATATTCACCTAGTATGTATATGAAAAGTTGAATTCCAGTCTGCAGAAACATGTGAGTAATGCACCATGTACCAGAACAGCAGTGCTTTCCTACAGTTTCTTAGATTTCTCAGTAATGTGTATGTTATTAGGAAGGTTACTCCTACCTGTTTCAAGGGGTTTGAGCTGTTACTACAAAAAACAGTAGGAAATGTATTATTTGCCACACATAAGTCTCCTGTGACACAAAAAATATCAGGCAGTAATTGCAGAAAATGGGTAGGATCTTTAAGGTATATATTTATAAAGGACCGTTCTTTACAGGTTGTATGTAGGAGGTTTGGATGTCATCCAGGATGACTCAGTTTGTAAGGCTTTTCTGAGTCTGTGACAACTGAAGTGGCATAAATATCAATCATAATCACAACAAGCCAATGCTGTTTTTCAAAGTCTCCATTATGCCTTACAACACTTGTTTTACCTTAGGCAGCCCAAGTGTCCTTAAGATACTATTTCTTATTCTACTGAACAGCTTCCTGATAGAACACTCTTCAGTCAGAAAGCTAGTTTACACATTGCCAACAACATTGTAAGTAATTAAATCAGTCCTATTTCTTGCCCCAGAATCCTACCATTCCCGTTGGTTGTGCTTTCTGAAGGTGAATTGTTGCTCTCAGCTCATAAGGACCTTTTAAAAGAACAAAACAAACCAAAACAAACAAAGGAACTCCTCAGTAAGTGCCTTTCCACCCATATAAGGAGAATGAGAGGAGGGGAAAAAGCGGCTGAGAAATCTTCCAACACAGAAACACCACTTAAGGTGCTCAGCAAAAAATACAGAGTAGTAATTCCAGGAGGATGCTCTGCCTGGAGTGGGGGTGAAACAACAGGGACAATACCCTGTCAGTGGTGGATGGGGAAGGCGGTGTCTTGGTGGTCTTGGTGTTGAATAATATGAAACCAGGCTGACTTATCAACCCTAAAGAAACATCCTGATAGTGAGGTGAGGATGCATGGGACAGAACTCGTAAAGTACCCGATAAAGGAACAAACAAGTGGTACTGCTGATAACTTATCCAAAGCTGGTCTGGAGCCACCTGAAGGACAGCCAGCCACCATAAAATGACTGTAAAATCACAGTCCCCCTTTTAATGGGAGGGTCTCCTTACACACGCCTTCTTGGAGTGTGTGAGATTCCTCCCTTGAGTGGGGACAACCCTTCAAAACCACCTCTGGAGGAAGGGAAAGAGATTTGCGTTCAGTTGTTGGTATGGGTGGACAACACCAACCTCTACTTGATAACTGGTTTTTTGCTAACTTCAATATAATTGCTTCAACATAACTTCAAAAATAGCACACTATACTACACTATATTCTTAGTATAGTGTAGTACTATATATACTACCTATAGTGTGCAGTAAGTAATTCTGATTGAGGTATTTTAGTCTAATCATTGTCATAATAAATAACTTACTTTTATATATCCATAACTTGGTGTTGTGAGATAAAATTCCCATAATTTTGTTTAGCCTTCTGGACTGTGATACACTGGCATCACAGAGGAGCAATTTCTTCATCGTCACCTTAGAGATAATTACCCCATCTGAGCAATGACTGTGGAAAATTAAATGCCTGCATCTCACTTTACTGAACAGTGAGTCTGATGGAGTTACAAAACTTGGAATTCAGTTCGTCGAATTACATCACAAGGATGGAATTTTTGAAAATTTGAATTAAAAAAATAAATTCCCACTCAGTCTTTCAAGGTATAACCAAAATCACTGCTGAAAGGGCTTTGGCTGAAAACTGTGTTCCTTCATAACTGTGATAAATCTCACAGGTTAAATGGGCCTTGAAAATGGTCCAAGAAGAGTGTAGCTAAGAAACTGCAAAACTGTTTTATGAAGCAAATCTTGAAACAAGTTGGTCTGATCTGTGCTGATCTATAACAAATGCTCATGTGGAACCGAGGTGGACTGTAAAACACAGAATTTAACCTCACCCTTCCTCCCTCTGCTTTGTTTCAGGCAGGGACGCTTCTGGTGTACTCCCTGGGCTGGAAGGAAACCAGAGTTTGTTTTTAGAGCTTTTGCCTTGAAATCTTTCTGTCCTTCCCCAGCTCCCTTTCCTCTTTCTCAATGCCATGTATGTAACGAAAGGAGAAGTTCAAAAGGCTGTCGACTGACAGTGTCTGAAACAGGTGGTGTTTTATGATAAAGTCCTGGCACTTTGTTTTCTCTCTGGTATGCCATATATCAGCAGTCTTGGAGTCAGACATGCAACTGCTCCTAATATTTGAGGTTAAAAAAAATGCTGTCATGACCTTTTGTATGTAAGGACTTCAAAGGAATGTAAAAGAAACATAAAACTGTTCAGCATGTGTGAAACATGAATTTAAGACATCAGACGGGCTTTCCTGTAAGTTCATTAAAATGTTAACAGAGCAGTGCTATTTTTCTTTTCAACACTGTATATTCCGAACATCAGGATTCCAGCTCCTAGTTAGTTGGAGAAAAAAAAAGATTTTTAGCCAAGTGTCCTTTCAAAACACCAAATAATGCCAAGTAAAAGATCTTTTCCTGGCTCTGGATGTGGAAATCTGTGTAGAGTGCCATAGAAATGGCAATCTTTGGAGAGGGATTTGAAATACTTTAGGAAACATATAATGTTATCTTTGGTCTTCTAATGTTTATTCTTGACACAAGAACAGTAAAAGAGGTACACTAGACTTGCAGAGTGTCTGAGGAGAGATTTTGCCCTCAAGGGTCATATTTTTAAGGTAGTGCTGGGATTGCCCATGTTCTGTACCCATCATGGGGTGGAAGAATAAAGCCTGAGGCAAGTAAGTTTTAAATACAGAAGAGGTGGGAAAAAGAATACATAGGAAAACGCAATCAAAACCAAGGAAGTAATTTAAAACAAAGGTGATAGTGTGGTACAGTGGCACGCTGTAGCTTTGGAGCATCCCAAACACTGCAATTCCACAATGACAGTCCACTTGACAGGTCCCCCATCGGTGTGACCACCAGGTTTGGGGACATCACCAAAGAACCCTTCCCTTCCTAAATGAAGACAACATTTAGTTCAAGTCAAGTGTCTCAAGGTTTTGCACAGTTCATGTGTTGCATAAACTTCACACCTCCTTTAGCTGAAGTGGTTAAAATAAAAAAGTTGGGGTTTTTTTCTTCTTTTTTCTGTAAAAATATTTTCTGATTTTCATTCCATGATTATTTTAATGCAAATTAAATGTTCTCCATTTTTTTCCCATTCTTTTTTGCAACAGAATGTGGCAGAATAGGTAACTCTCAATCTATAAAAATAAGAAAATTGGAGGGAAAAATACATGTTCTACAAGTCATCTTATACCAAACTTTCCTCAATTTGAAAAAGATATACTACGTTGTCTTCACTGAGAGGAAAAGAGCAAAAGGATGAGACAGAAAGAAGGAAACAGAGAAGGAAAATATACCTGACGACTTGTTTCTGGTTAAATTTCAAAAACCTCCCATTTGTCACTTTAAAGATTTTTTTTGTCAAACCATCCAGACTCCCAAAAACTCCCAAAGCCACACCTTCTTGTTTCCTGCCCTGGGTTTGATCATCTGGCATCCCGGGTGTCTCTCACTCAGCCTTGTGCAACCCATTGTGTTCTCTGTAATGAAACCCACAGAGATGATATTTAGAAAGTTAGTACATCCAGGCAACGAAGCCACTGATTCCCATCCAAGAATTTAATCAACAGGACGCATTTTCCTCAACTGTGATGTCTCCATTAATTAATTACTGCAATTCAAGATTCTTACGTGTTGAAAATGCACTCGGTTATTTACAAGCTAAAGCAAAACACTTTGGACCAGGACAGATGATTTGCTCTGCTAATCTGGGGCATGGTTAACCTAGGGTTTAGTCACCGAAAATAAATATCATGCTAATAACTTCCTGCGCAGGAGGTCAGGAAGAATACCTCATTTTCTGTTTTGAGTATATTATCTTAATTCCAGGAGCACAGTGCATTGTAGTCCTGAGAGAAAAATGAAAGCAATAATTATCTGATTTGCCTCTCCTGTGTTTTGCTGCTTTGGAATGTGTTTGGGCATTGTTTACCAACAGGTGGTTGTTTCATTGGTTTCTGCTGTGAATTGTTTTGACTTAATGACCAATCATGGTCAGACTGTATCAGGACTCTGGAAGGAGTCACGAGTTTTCATTAGTATCTTTTTAGCCTTCTGTCAGTATCCTTTCTGTATTCTTTAGTATAGTTTAGTAGAGTTTAGTTTAGTATTCTTT
>JAWWTY010000088.1:5750246-5760925 GCA_035222235.1 Margarornis squamiger
CTCCATTCCCTGCCCTGCCCATGCTCCAGCCCCTGTCCCTGGACCCCAGAACTGCCCCAGCACTCAAGGTGTGTCCCCAGCCGTGCCCAGCACAGGGTCAGTCACTGCCCTGGGGCTGGCACTGCCCAGGGGCCACTGGCCTCTTGTCCACCTGGGCACAGCTGGGCACACCTGGGCACACCTGGGCACAGCTGGGCACAGCTGGGCACAGCTGGGCACAGCTGCGCTCGTGCCCAGCCACTGTCACAGCACCCCCAGGGCCTTTCCCATCTTTCCATCTCCTCTTTCCTCAGCCTGGAGTGCTCATGGGGTTGCTGTGACACCAGGTCAGGAACCAGCATTTCCCCTTGCTGTCCCTCACACAGTTGGCCTGATCCCATGGACCCAGCCTGCCCAGATCCCCCTGCAGAGCCTTCCTGCCCTCCAGGAGGTCAACACTCGGTGTCCTCTTCAAACTTACATCTGACAAGCAAGAATTCTTCTCACTTGTTTAGCAAAACAAATAGTCTCCACAGTATTCCCCTGCCCTTCATCCACCTCAAATTTCTCACTGGAATGCAACTTCTGTCATTCGGTCCTAGCAAGGGTCTCACAGACTCTTTAATATCTCTTGGATACCAAGGCAAGGAACAGAGTTGAGAATGCAGAAAGACACCCATCTCATTGCTGAATGCAAAGGGCAAGTCATCCCCAAAGAATATACCAGATGATGCTATTGAAATATTGTTTTCCCCAACTATAAAGCCATTTCTTTCCAATATCAAAGCTTAAAGAATGTTACTCAGTGGTTGTTTGCCCTGATACCTTCCTTAGTCTTTCTGTGAACATTTTGGATTCTTCTGAGCATGCAAAACTGTAGTTACCACATACTATCCTGTTTTTCTGCTTATCATATGAAAATGCATTCTACATTGCATATGAAAAGCTCCAGAAGCAGCTTTCAAAACCCTTTTCTGTGCAGTGCTATTGATATTTCCAAAGAATTTCAGAAGAAGAGCAAATTACTTATTCAAGTTCTATTTGGTGTCTGCATCAAGGAGACTTTAACATACAGAATAAAGCTAAACAATTTCCTTTGCCCACTGGTGCCTAGCGCTGAAAGTTTAAGACAAAGTTGGTATGCAGCTAAGAAGGAAGTTAGGAATTTGTGATTTGTAACTCCTATTGATACATTTCCCCTTCCTTTCTCCATCTAAAAAAAAAAGGTTTGGACATTTTTTCAGACGCCTGTAAGATATCTATTTTTTCCTGAGAATCCTGACTCATTTCCTATCTTCCTGTAAATAATTTTACCCAAGAATTTATCATCCAGTGTTCTCCCTAATAACAAATCTTCAGTCTGTTTACATTCAGAAATACTGCAATATGCTAAGGCTTGAAAGTAAAGAGATAATTAACTTAGTGATTCTTTCCGAGGTGTTTTATTCCATATGCTTTTCTGAAACTGAGTGACTCAGTCCTGGAAAAGCAATGACCTTAATTATTTCATTATACATCAAGATAGGGATTCTCTCTGCTCACTTGGCTTAGTGTCAACGCTGTCCGAAAGGAAACGATGGAAAATAAGAGCCTGCACTGTAAGGTTTAACTAAGGTCATGGATGCATTTAAGAACACGAATTCCATGACTGTCCACATGAAACAGAAAGATAAGCACAAGTTTGATATATATAATTATTTTTTTTTTAAGGAAGTGGGTGTTTAGAGACTGGTCATATTTCATCTAGAGATGTGATGCATTGTGTTTTACACCATTTTGAAAGGAAAATGCAGAAGTACAGGAAATTTTCTGCAGAGGAATACACATGTTGGCAATATTTCTCTTTTGTGGCAAACACCTGTCACAACCATTGTTATGTATTTTGGAAAGTTACACATGGAAAACAGCTTTGAGAAATGAAAAGTAAACGAGAAGTAAACAAAAAGCAAAATACTACATGTTGTGCCTTCTGTATTTTAGTTCTCTGTGTTATGCTTAGAAAAAGCTACCCCAGAGAAGTCAGTCTCTTACCCAGTATCACATCCTGTCTCATTCACTGCCTTGGCTTCTGCTCTGTATCTAAACCCCTCTAGACTGCTGCAGCAATTTTAACCTAATACAAGCATTAAGTCACTTGAAACAATCCCTGTTCACACACAATAAAATAATTCTGCATCTTCTTTAAGTTACCCTGGGAGTTGGGTTTACCTCTGTTACTGCCTGAATAGGCCTGAAAAACAAGAAGGAGGCTTTGGAGCAGCTTCTTGCATCCTGAGGTATGTTTTCACCTTGTGTGTGGAAGTGGTCCTCACTGCAGAGGCCTCATTTAAAATCCATGACAGATTTCCTTACAATCCAGATACTTAAAAGTAACTTCTTTAGACTAGAAATATCCACAAAAAAAGCCAAATCAACCTCAGTTATAAAGAGAAGGGTCCTTATTTTTTACACCGTGTCTCTTTATCTTGTTTTTGAAATTGCTTGTGAGTGGCTGATCCTAAATCCATGCAGAATAAATCTGATAAATCTGATTAATTCAGAGGATAATACTACTTAAATAAAACACAAGTGCAGATTGCCAGCAATGCTGTCAGTTTTAGAAAACACATCTCTAAAACATGGATGTTTGCAAACAAGCAGACTGAACTCGCTTCTGTAACTACGAGCTTATTTCAAATTATTAATACGAAGTTACGTATTCTGATATCCTTTTTATGACGCAGGACAATTAGAGATGTCATGTTTAAAGTAGGCGATGACGAGGATCAGAGGGGACACAAATATCAACACGACTCACCTGCATTAGAGAAATCCTACACTTTATATCTGCCTCGAACATGATTTAATTTCCCTGATATGCAACAGCTGTTGAATTAAAAAAAAAACCAGGCTCAGCACAGCTACAATCATAACAAACAATGACCTTGGCTTATATCTCGTAGCCATGGTAGCGACTGAAAGGACTCTTCCCACAGTGTGTTAGGAGGGGTGGGGGTTTTAATCGCAGTTTCCCATGACTGGGTGTCTCAGCCATGGAGCAGGGCTGAAACAAAGAGTTCTGCAGCGAAGGAGGTTATTCTGAGGCACGAAATAAATTGTGGCCGCACCGCAGGAATTTTGCTCCGGTCCTGTAGGGAATGTGCCTGCCCAAGAGGCTCAGCTCCCCTGGGAATCAAAAAAGTGCACCTATAAATGGTGGTGAGGTTTTACTGTATTTATATATACGTATGTTTATCAAAGGAAAAGAATAATCTGTTTGTGAGAAGGTTTCGCAGCGTTTCCTGTTGGTATGAGCAGGATTGTCAAGTCAAAGCCAAAACTGGAGTCTGTTCTCAGCCCGACTCCTGGATATTTCTTTGTACCCTTTGCATTAGATGTAGGAGTGCTACAACTCTCTACTTACAGGAGTAAAAATAATTAGTCCCTTTCAAAACCCACAGAAGTGTGGAGGAGGCTCTTCTGACTTTGCCCCTGGCAGGTTAAGTGAGGGGCTCACTCTTTCGAGTCAGTTCGCTGGTGCATTTTTTCTCATATCCCCAGGAAAAGCACAAAGCACAAACACAGTGTGAGAAACCTGATTGCCACATTCATAGATGACGGGCAAAAATATTTAAAAAATGGGAAAATGGCAACTGGGGAGCTGCACATAAGTTTACATAACATTAAATGTGGAATTTATTTATTTTCCAAAAGATGTGTTAATTTCTGTTCCAAAGATACTGTTGGCCAGGATAGAAAGTTTTCAGGCCAATGTATAGTTAAGCAAGAATACTGCACAGAGAGCACAGGTTAGCACAGATGCTGAAGTGCACAGGCTGTTCTTGCAATACCTAGACCCTCTCCACTCACCTTGGACTATTTTCAGAGGTCTTTCCTCAGCCTTTTGCAGGGAAGCTCAGAGGAATCTGTCTCCTCTCTGGCTTTAGACTCAGTAGGTTTTGGTGTGTGTATGGGTGGTGCTGGAGGCTCTGTGGTGTAAGCCACCTAACTTTCTTATTTTGCCACCCCTATTTAACCCAACTCTTCTCAGCCTTCCCCTTTCCACTGGATCCAGGGCTCCCTGTCAGCACTCGGCTGAGCTGAGCATCAGCAACGCACAGAATTTTCCTACTGGCACTTGCTCTGTTGTAAAGCTGCTCACTCAACCCTCCTGGCAGAGTAAATTAGTAGGATCGCAATAAACACCGAGTTTAATTGGACTGACTTCCACGGCAGCCTCTCAAACTGCTTCCCTCCAGGCTGTGAGGAGTGGAAGATGCCATCAAGAACCAAGGACATAAGTTCTGGTACACTCTACCTCCAAACCTGCTATATAATAGGTACAAAAAATGGCTGCTTACATGGAGTCTTTATAATAACCCCCTAAAATGTGTAAGAATGAACATACTAAAGAAATTTAACTTGATTTGCTGTGAAGGGAAGCTTTTACCTGACTGGTAGTTCTTCTCTGCAGGGTTTACTGCACTGATGTTGCCAGATAAGCATAAAGCAGTCAAATATAGAGTACCATTGGTGCAGCAGGATGGAGGAGAGAAATGGGGACTTGACAGCTATTCTAAGGGATAAAGATGGTTGTTGCTGAAGGAGTCAGGTGAATTAACCCTGCACTGTTGGGAATCCCTCCTGATTGGGAAAGAGTGTGTTATTTAGCACACCTGCAGTGACAGAGCATGGCAATCACTGTGGTAGGTGCAGTGATACTCATGCAAATTAAAAAAAAAAAAATAAATAAAAAATGACAGCAACAAGCAGTGTCAATGTTGTCTTTCCAAAATCTGCAGAAAATCCACCCAATTACTGGAGTAATAAAGGAAATGGCCAGCAACACTGGGTACCTAAATAAGAACAGAGAGCACTAGCACCACTTAGTAATAATACTTTCCCAGAAAAGTCACAGCCTTCAGTAATTGCCACTCCAAGGACTCCTTCACCGCATTTAATTGCTCTTGCTGGATCCTTCTTCCATTAAGTGTTATGGTCACTTTCTGAGTACATGATGATTTTTACCTTTCCTTTCCTTTTCTGTTTTAGCTGAACCTGTAAGTTTTGCTGGATGTGTTGTTAGATGTTTCTTAATTCTTGTATTTGAAAGGCAATTTGAAAGGCATTTTTCCCTGTCCCAAGTGTTTTATTTTTATGGAGTGCTGCCTGGGCCCTTTGGAGCCTTTTCCAAAGAGAGAGGCTCCACTGTATGTGTCCCCACTTCCATGCCACTCCTGTCCATGGATCACATGCTTTACTTGGATTATGTAAACCTTTTCTTGTACTGCTGCTTTCCAACATGAAGCACTCAGAGCTGCATGCAGAATTCAGCGTGTGGCAGCTCCTGGCTCACACTGTGGCACCACGATGCTTTTGGTGAAGGCAGGGGATGGAGGGGATGGCGCTGCGGGGAGCAGGATAATAATCCCAATTGTTTATTTCTAAACTCATAGCTATGATACTCATTTCCTGGACTCTCACTGCCCGAGAATTTAATGAGTGAGTAAGCAATGCCACTTGTAAACATTCACCCTTCAAACTGGTTTTACAGCCAGTCTTGCAGAACCCAGCTAGGCAGGACTACGCATTGTCAGTGGAACAAAGCTACTGTGAAAGCTAAATGAAAGGTCAAAGAATGTGGCTCCATTCCTTATTGGGAAACGCACAGCGAGTATGTAGTAAATGTTGTCAGCATCTGGGGGTGGGTGGTCTCCTGAGAATGGAAGCTGCATGGAAATTCCCATGCTTTGGGCAAAAAGGGGAAAGGAGGAAGAGGGACCTATTGCCTTGCAAGACAAGCAGCCAAGAGGGAAGTGTCTTTATTGACTTCTGTGGGTGATTGAACTGTGTAAAACCAGTGACTGAAGCGAAAATAATTCCACATGTGTTAGGGGTAAAGTGGGAAACGATCATTCATTCCAGGTGCTGTAGTACATGCAGGTTTCAAACACAATATACAGAAAATCCACAACTCATTTAGCTTCATGTGTGGAGGGGTTTACAGAGGGACAAGTTGTTCTGAGGATTGCCAGGCTTTAACTGCAGACCCACAAAGATGACAAGCAGGAATAAACTTTGCAATTGATGGGAGCTGTTTGCTTAGTTAGTATTCCATCCCACCTCGAGCAAAAATGTCGATCTGAGCCTTTCTTCTTGCAAGAATTTAAAAAAATAAACATCATTCTGTATACTCTCCATGTATTTCCACAATGTTGTAATTTGAAGAAATTGTAGCATACACATTTCAATCCATTCGTATTTGATAGTAGTGCTTAAGTACTTAGATGTTAAATCCCCTTTGAAACACAGAGTTTTTGTTTTCTACGTAATCTGCAAGAGGTAGCAATCCTACAAACCTCTTTGTTTTCCCCTCTGTATAGCCTGAAATGACCCATTTGTTGAAACCAGTAAGCATGTGCAATAAATGTCAGAAAGAAATCAGTTTTGTTCTACAAAGAGAGCTTATTATTTCCTGGAAGGACATCCCTGAAAGCTGATACTGATATTTATCAAGGTGCTGGTATTTAAAGGTTTTAAGGGTATTTAAAGATTGCATACCTACACAGAACTTGCAAACCCCCCTGCACATCTAATTAATTTAAAGACGAATGTCAGCTTTTCAAAGTCACACTGGGGTTTCTATCCACATCTGGAGTTATTTTAGTGACTTAAAAATGCAACATTCTCAGGTGAAAATTGCCTTGAAAAGAAAACAGCAGTAAAGTTGGCTAAAGTATGGGTGGTTGAAGCTACTGCATTGGTTATTCTGTTGTCAGTTCTACAAGAGGTGTAGTTTTGTACATGTGACATTGAGCAAACTACACTTACAGAAAGTTATTGCACACATTCTCCTCCAGAAGAGCATGCAAACCCCTAAAACAAGTTGGAAATGGTCTGGGAGAGAGCCTGTAATCAAGGCCTTTCTCATTTGCTCTTCTATCCCATGAGATGAATCCAGTGAACACACAATAAAAAGGGAAAACTTAGCATCAGTTTCAAAATTCCCAAGATCAGACCCTATTTCCTCTAGTTAAAATACATAAAGGTGAAAAAATAATGTATTAAAAAAAAAAGAAATTCATACCATCAGTGGTGAGCAGAAACCCACCAATATGAATGTGGTGTTGTCATGGAATCAGACACAGGTTTGGATTGGAAAGGGTCTTAAGGTTCTCCTAGTTCCAACCACACTGTCATGGGCAGGAGCATCCTTCTGTCAGACTTGGTTGCTCGAAGCTCTGTCCAGCCTGGCCTCGGACACTTCCAGAGATGGAGCAACCACAACTTCTCTATTGGAAAATTCCTCACTGGGAGGAATTTCTTCCTAATATCCCGCCTAAATCTACTCTCTTCCAGTTTAAGATAATTACCCCTTGTCCTGTCACTCCATGTGCTTCTCACCAGTCCCTCTCCTCACCTTTATAAGCCACATGGAATACTGTAATGGGGCTCTGAGGTCTTCCCAGAGCCTTCTCCCCTCCAGGTGAGCACCCCCAGCCCTCCCAGCCTGGCTCCACAGCAAAGGTGCTCCAGCCCTCTGATCACCTTTACGGTTTTTCCTCTGGACTCACTTTTTCATACAAACAGGTCACTTTTTACACACATCAAAGTGGTTATTAGGTCTCTTCTTCCTCCCTGTGTTGCCTTTGTTCTCTTTTCTCACAACTGATATATGCTCTTTACAACTTCTGTTTGGAAGGAATCAAAACATAGTAAAGTGCAAGGTTATTTGCATCCTTGTACAAACATATCCTTTCAGTGACACATTCTTTGAAAATGAACAATTCTTTTATTCAAGACCCAGGAAAAGCTTAATAATTTACTTTCTACATAGTTCTCACACTAACCTGACAACTTATTTAGGACTTCAGTATTAATGACAATGCTAATTTTTCAACTGAGACAACAGTCTCTAAGTTTTGGGGAGTCATATATACTTGTATGTCTCAACAGCCCATCCCACATATTTGGTTACATATTTGGAAAATGGTGCTTTTTCATTATGCTTAAGTAAAAATAAATAGTTGTCAAGTTCTCATGAGTGGTCTAATATTTTTCTAAAGTTAATGATAGAACATTCTTGTTCTCACTCTTGCTCTTGCTCCCTTGCAAACATGTAGGAATGAAATTATTGAGAAAAATATTCCAATCATCAGTCAAATATTGACGAAAAGTGGCTTTTTTCCCCCAAAAACTATATTCATAGCTACATTGCTGTAGTTCAGACCTACTGCCAAAGTCTTTTCTATTTGTCTAATTGTTTTATTTGAGATTTTCTTCCTGCAAGTGTTGAAACTAGTCATTAGCAAGTCTGTATTTGTGGGATGGTCTCATCTCACACCAAACTTTCTGAGGCAAAGACATATTAAAAAGGAACTAAATGATTAAGAGAAGATTAAGAGAACAATTGTTTATCCTAAACAGAGAAAACCTTATGTCACGTGTTCAGTTGGTTATGCCTGTGAAATAAAATGGTGGTAGAAGTGCTCAGCTTAATTTTCGTGTTTCTTATGAATACTTTTTGAAGATATTTGCTGAATGTCCTTCTTGGTTGATGTTTGTATTTTCTGCAGGAACTATAAGGATGGAGGAGTTTGCTGGGTGGTTTTGGGTTTGTTTTTTGGGGGGAGGTGGTGGTTTTATTTATTTGTTTGTTTGTTTGTTTGTTTGTGTATGTGTTAACTAAAGATTCGGCTTAACCTGCTGAATTTTTATTAAATAGAGCAAATATTACACCAGACTCTGTTGCAGAATCAATTACAACCAAAACCTCATATATTTTGTTTTTGCATCACAGGAAAAACAGAATGAACATTTTTGCATTTAAGTACAATGTTCCTTTCATGTAATTGCTCTGAAGGGATTTCACAGTGATGCTCCAAGGAATAAGTGATGTTTAAGAGTACCAAATTCCTCGCAGGATCACACTGTCACATATATTATATGGTGTACACAGAACGCCAGCCTATAAGCAGTGTGATATGATGCTGCTTTGGATTCTTTGTTCCACTCTGGATTTGGTAACTAACCATATGAAACAACAAGTACAGCATTTGTATGCAAGTAGGCAATACAACCAACTTAGGCTCTGTTTTGCATCAGAAAACACTTACAATAAGGGGTATGAATACAAAAAAGCAACTGACTCAAAGCTCATTCAAGTCAAAGGGATTAGCAGTGATGCTTAAGCTCTTTGCTTCACCAGGACTTGGGTGATAAGTAGCATTAATCCATTCTAAAAATTTAAAATATTGCACTTTGGGATTTTTATAGGCTTGCTGTACAAGAACTGCAGAGCCTGTTCTGGGCAGTTCCTCAGCTCTCCCACAGCTGGCTAATTTCTGATGGGAGACATCAGGGCTTTCAGAGCATGTCATACCAGAGCTGTTTCTCCTGCTTCGTGGCTGCAGGTTACAGCCTTTTGCTACCCTGAGCATCTGAATACAACTTTTGGCTTTGAAAATAATGATTTTTTTTCACTCCATAAGGACTGACTCTGAGTTAGCTTTTACTTTCCTTTAAAAGTAATTTTACTTTGAATTTAGTTTATTGTGGATTTACTAAATTCTTACATGACTAACTGAAGCTATTAACTGCTTTATGCAAGATTACAAATCTTGCTAATTATTGCTGTTCATGAATTCATATTTTCTGTCATAAGTTTAGTTATGCCTTGTCACAAAATTTGTTTTCAAGCTCATGAATACTTTCAAATGTCTGCAAAGGCCAAATTGGATAAACTTAAGTATTTTATTTTAATAAATGTGAAACATTTCATTAAGAATTCAAATCCCTTCGAAACAGTGTAAGACATTTCAAAAGCAGAAAATTATTTTGAAATTATTAATATAAATTTAAAATATGAAAATGGGTTTTTGGATATTTTTAACATTTTCCAAGTTTTTCTTTCCTTTTTTTTTTTTTTTTTTTTTTTTTTTTTTTTTTTTTTAAGATCAAAAGTGCAATGATTTGTTTAACAAAGAAGTTTCTGTCACAGCAGTTTTCTCCAGTGGAAAATCAATTACATCATTTTTCTACTAACCTTCACTTTGATGCTATACAGTATCAGCAACCCCTCAAAGTCCAGAGGGGGCCAATGGGCCTTATGGATATATCATCTCATGGCATGTGACAGAATTAAACTGTCACATGAATGGGGTTCATTCAGTGGTTTAATATCTCTTAACCTCCTTCTTCATACAACTCACTTTCTGTGTCCTAAAACGATACAATAACATTCTTCATTATGCTTTGATTAAATGGTTCATTAAATGAAATAAGTTATGCACCTTAAGGAAGCTACAGATCAGTAAAAAGAATAAATTAAATATAATGAAGAGTGGCATCTGGGAGAGACTGCACTTCAGCCCCTAGGAGGGTTTGCAGGGGAGACTGGAGAGTCTGTAGGAGGATCCCTAAAGCATCTGGAGCCTGAGTAGCACAGTCTGCAGCTGTGCTGAGAAAGGATTGCTGCCTCTGAAGATAAAAGCTGTCCTTACAGTTTGCACAGAGTGAATGAGATTTCACATTGTAATTAAGTTTTATACTGTGCCACTAAGCAAGAACCAAAAGTCTGCTCTGAGCCCACAAAACACGCTTACTGTGCAAGGAGTGCTGTGCCTCCCCTTTCCTCTGCTGATGAGCTGTGGTCAGGACCATACCTCTGCCCATCCTGTGGGATTTAATCATCTGAGGAAGAAGAAGGAAAGTGCTTAGAC
>JAWWTY010000088.1:5760934-5778748 GCA_035222235.1 Margarornis squamiger
ATCCATGACATTTGTGAGGCTGTCGGTCAGGAGACTGGCATTCTGCACAGGGGTCAGACACAGTGTGGTTCTGGATTTATTGACATTTCCCTTTCCATTTAAAAAAAATCTTCCCTCCCCAAGGATCACTCCCACCATGCTGTCTGAGCAAGGTAGAACACTTATTGGTATTTCCATTTACTTTTGTAGTTAACTACAGGCATGAGGGAAAGTAGAAGTCTTGTACTTTCTCATTCAGTTTTGTCCTCCCAACATCCGTAGGGAATTTGCCCACTTGACTGGAATTATCACACCACAGTTAGCCTAGATTGTCTTTTTAGTGTTATGAACATTTATGAAGTGTAAATGAAGTGTGTTCTAGACAAACAAAAAGCAACAGCAACAAACTTGAGAAAACTGAGAGAACCTTCCCAGGCTGGTTTGTTGGTGAGCAATAATTTTGCAGTGAATTCAATAAATAGGACGCCCAAAGGAAAAAGCATATTCTGGTTTTTCTTCCTTTAAATGCAGTTGATTGGTAACTTTGAACTCCAGTATTTCTGTTTATTTTTCAGTGCTTTCTCTAATGAGTGTGACTGCTGCATTCTTTCCAGTTTAACTGATACTGTGTCTCCCTCACCCAAGGTTATTCGGACCTTGCTAATTATGTGATTAAACTTATCTTTAAGGTCCAGCTCTTTGATTTGGCTTTGAAATCTGTCGGGTTTTATTTCTAAGTGATAGAAGTGAGCAGGAAGAAGTCCTGTTTATTGCTGGGAAACATGCTGCTGTGTGTTTTGCTTTTGGGAACCGTGTGGACGTTGGCTGATTTGATATCACGTTATAAACTCAGTGGTTTCACTTAAGAAAGTTCCAGTTCTCAGAAGTTTCAGTGAGATCTACCCTGACGTTATTGCCATTTGGTATAGCTGATAAATGCTTTTAAGGGATTTTAGCAACCAGAATAGCCCTGGAGTCCAAATCTCCTACCAGCTGCTGCATCTTCTTTCCACTCTGCTCTGAAGTTTGTCGCAGTTGCTTTATCTCCTCATGCTCCAGTGAAACTTGAGCAGATGACAGCAGAATGAAACAAAGCCTAGTGTCTCTCTCCCCAACTGGTCTGAGGTCTCTACAGACCTATTCTGGCAGGCTTCCCTCTAAAACAAACTTTAAAAAGAAGGTCTGTTCAATCGCACTTGGCTTAAGTCAGAAATTTCCTTTTCCTCTGGTCACCATGTTACACAAATTCTTAGAAGAACCTAAAAAACATACCCTCAAAAACCCAAAAAAAACCCACAAACCAGGCAAAAGAGTTACAACTGATGTTGACACTTGTGGGTTCCTGCTGGAAAACTTCTGAAGTTAAACTTATACCAGCTATGTCTGAAGAGTTCTGATCTCCTTTTATCTGAATTTTTTACCACTGTGTGTTTTGATACCACATATGTGAGGATAGGCTGCTATCACTACAACAAAGAGCTAACAACTATGATGACCCTGACAAGGACGAACTTGGAGCAGAGCTTGAAGCCTTACTGTAGGATTAGGTTGAATATCTGATGATTTATTAATCAACAACAAATGCAAGGAGGTTCAAATCCAGTCCCCAACTTTCTTTCCATACTCTTGAAGGTCACCCCTTTCCCCAGAGAAAAGACAGAGAGCAAAAAGAGGAAGACAGCAGCAAGGAAAGCACATGAAATCAATACAGGATTCACAGACATTATATACCCTAAAGACTTCAGAAAGAAAATGTGAGTTGAAAAAGAATGGCTGCCAGTGTTCTGATAGCTAAGCACAGTACATGTGACTGAAGGCCAGATTTTTCAAGGGATTTAAACACCTAAAGCAACGAGACTAACATTTATTGTTTTTTCCTTTGGCTGCTGCCTTGACCTGAAACACCTGAATCACCTTGAAAAAAATGGTTCCTATCATAGCAGGTTTTGTGAGTTCTTTTATTGGTTGGCACTTGGGATTTCTGAAGTATTTTCTTCCCTGATTATTTTAAAACAGCTTTTTATTTGTTGCCTGAAGAAAAGTGAAGAAACCTGTTCTGACTCCGAGGCTCCTTAGAGCAGCCCCACGCTGGTGTCTGAGCACAAGAATGCTGTGAATCTAGTGGAACTAGTTGGGGCTACATTTAAGTGTCCTATGAACCTGCCAAATCAATTTTGAGACTACACTTCTTGTCAGCCAGGACAGGACTGGAGAGTCCACAGCACTGTCAACATATTTGGTATAGCACAGCTCTCACTCAGGTATAGCAGAGATGTGAATGCTCAGGGAGGCTAAAACCAAAAATCCCAATAGCAACATGAAAACATAACCCAGATTAATACTCCTTCCTGAAGTCACAAGCTGCTAGAATAGTCACATGGAAACAAGGGATGATATCCTCAAGGATTTTCTACAGAAGTGCAGTTTCCCTCAGTGTACCAGATATTTTATATTTCTACATGCAGTTGCTTCTACAATTCAATTATAGTAGGTTTCAGTTTACCATTTAACAGGGTGGTTCACTAATGGTTTTTTTTGGTTAATACCAGCTGAAAAAACCCCTATACCTGCACCTGAAATCAATAAAGTCCACACTGCTTGTGCAATTATCTGTTTATGTAAAGTTATCCTTCTGACACAGTATTTGAAGCAGGGCTTTATACTGGAAACGTTGAACATTTCACTACACACAATGCAAGACAACAAGCCATAAATAAAGGTCAGTGACATAAAATCTCCTGCTAGAGAGCTCCAGGCCCTGCCAGAAGGAACTGGCTTTGTCCATGCTGCAAGACTGTGACCTGCCCAGCCTATGCACTGAGTCTGTATGGCAAACATGCCCCTGTATGGCAAACATTTCCTGTTTACATATGTAGCAATAAACTCTTCTTGGAGTTTTCTTCTTTGTGTGCCATTTCTCCTCTAAGCAACAAAAGCAGAAGGAGTGTTTCGATGCAATCTCAAAGCCAAATCCATGTTTTGCTTCATCTGTGCAATTCAGCATTCTTTGAGGCCAAGAAAAAAGGGTCAGTAAAGGTGTTATTTTATTTTGAGGTTTGTGATAAGTTTTGTTAAAAGGCAAGGAATCCTAAGCTGGTTTTACATTGAAAATGTACTGTGTCCCTTGTCCTGTCACAGGCCTTGTAAAAAGTCTTTCCCCATCTTTCTTAGGCAATTTTTGCCTGATAGAGATATTTAACAGCCTTACATCCCTTTCCCCACTTTCTGAGGCAAATTGTTGTTGTTGTTTAACTAAATAATAGCCAAAAATACTAAAATGAATTGAAAGCACAAGTGAAGCTTCTCAAGTTACTCAGTAAAAGATTTAGTAATTTTATCAATGACTTAATCCCTTAATTTCATCAATTATGCTCAGAGGACTGTCTGCAGAGGAATACCCTTCCACAATTAATAATTTAGAAGAAAACATATGTGACAAATTGAACAGTTATTTCTGTAATTTGATGTTATGAGGTTCGATTTTCCTGTCATCTTGATAAATGAAAACAGACGATTTCTATTTGTTGTCTAATTCTTACTCTTCAGCACAGTGCTGAAAAATTATATTGTCTGCACTGAAGCAAATACCAGAAAATATTTTCATAAAAATATTTAGCTCACATATTTCTATTTAGGTTTGACTTTACTAGAAAATAGACCACAATTTTACCTAACAATTTTAGAAAAAATAGTAGATATGGCTCCTAGTGTTTCTATACTCCTCCATAGTTCATCCAAACAATATTTTTTCAGGAAATCTTGAAGCTGCAAATGAAAGGCCATTTATTTCCTAGGATAAAGATAATAAATCGGGTGATTAGTTGCAATACAATTGATAACAAGTTGAAAATAAAATAACAGTTGCATCTACTAGAAAATTTACTTGTGGTCCATGAAAAGACCTCAGCAAGTTCTAAAAACCATGATTATCTCTTATGCATCTAATCTCAAATAAGCTTGCCTCTGTTACAATCAAAGAGAGTAAAACTAACACCATAAAGCCCCACAGTCTTCTCATTTTTAGATACAAATCCTTTTTTTTTCCCCCAACCCAGTTATGCTCAGAACAAAGTCATAGTAATATTGATTCACAAAAGAGGAGAGTAATGAACATGGAACAAGACAGGAAGGCAACACAACCATTACAGAACAGGTGCTGTATTTCCAACACAGTCACAATACGTGGTTTAGTGAACATGAGAGAGAAGGAACTGCCTGACAAAAAAAAATATACAGTAATGTCAGAAACCACAGCATCACGACCTCCTCACCAGATAAACTTTCTTCTCTCAGCTCCTTTAATGTCTGAGTTCTCAATTACTGTTACTTGGGTTTTGGTTTTTCTCTCTTTAATCCTTGTTAACTAAAAAAAATAAAAAACAAAAAATAAGACAATACTCCAAAACCAGCTGTCAGAGAGGCTGTTATTGTAATGCCTAGCCTAAATCTAGCTCCTCTGGCCATCCAAGGATTAACTCTTCAGTCAGAAAATAAGGAACTTCCACTCTTCACTAGGCTAACAACTCCATTCTGCCTTCCAAAAAGAGACCCCTGCTCTCCAAATCCCCCCTCTCTGCACATTCCCAGTCTGCTTCCTTAGTGGGAGCCCCAGGCAGAGCCCAGTTTAATATGTCTATTACCATTACAACGGTGTAGAATTTCCAGATTTCTTGTAACAGATGTATTTTAAAATTTGTGTAGCCATTTTATCTCAGAAGTTTTAGGATTTTGCAGCCAGGACCATTGTAATGCAGTTACTTTGGAGATCAGCAGCTGTAATGCACAGGATGAAATATTATGGCCAAGGTCCCAAAGGAAATCTTCCCCTTCAGAAAAGTCCTCTGGAATCTGTGAAGTCCAGGCTGAACAGGGAGATCCTCAATACTCAAATTTTTGGGAGGTGCTACACATAGAAAACTTTTGGAATTACATTAGGTTAAACCCTAATTTTTTCTTCGGAAAATATTGATGAACTGGGATGAAGAGCAAACAGGAGGGAGCAGAAATGTCAGAGTAGTTTCTATGGCACCTCCTCTTGCCACATGAGAAGGGAGGACTGTGTGAACCTCCTCTCTGGGGAGCACTGATTCTTGTCCTGGCCTCGTGTAGCTCCATCCCTACATGTCTGCAAGAGCAAGTGGAACTGGTTCTGTGTTCCACAGAGACCCTCACAGAGACATAAGCAGTTGTTTTGAAGTCCAGCCTTTCAGGAACACTTTAGTGGATCCTACTAAAATGGGAATTGGTGGTAGCAGGCTATCCAATCTACACCCTAAAATCTTATGGGATTCCCTGTGACTTTCAAAACATATATTTTTGTACCATCCATAGTCAAGAAAAATCTACCCTGTGACTCCTATTCAAAGACATTTCCATCTGCACCTGCAGAAACACAAACCCTGTTTTAAATCCCTAGGGAATCCTTGGCACTGTGAGAAGTTTGCCTTCCTGTTATTTTTTCATGTTGTCTACATAAAAATCATGTTTTTCACTACTCAGCATGCTAAATCCCATATCCTGTTTCCCAAGTCTGATCCTGAGAGGCTGGGACTTTGAAGTATTTACTGCTGCCTGAATTGGGATACTGTGAACAAATAACCCTCGTGTTCTTTAACAAATTTCCACCAATTAAATAAGCTCAAGGAGTGTTACACCAGGGATTCCTTGGCGTGCTTGCTACGAGTGGTGGTCATTCACCTGCAGTCCCTGAAAGTGCACCAGTTAACACAAATGCACATAATTCATCAGTTTCAGGTGACTGTGCAGTGTTTACCCCGTGGTTTGAGGCCATATCCATGCAGCTACAACCTGCCCCCACCTACCAATGTGTAATGGATCTAGAGTAAAAGATTCTTCCACTCTGAAATGGCAGAGGAAAATAGATGAAATTACATCAACATTCAGCTCACCCACCATTTCCAACCCTTCTCTCCTTGCCTTTGTCACAGCATCTTATATCAAGAAGTTAATTTCTCATAATTTCTCATAAAAGAAGAAAAAAGACCAGACAACACTGTGCCCAAATAAAACCACCCACATCCCTAAATGCCCCCAGTGGCATTAAATCCTCTCTCTTTTTTTTTTTTTTTTGTTTCCTTTACCTGGCAGTCTTTCCATATGTCTGCAGGATCATGATCAGCACAGAGTAGGGGCAAATGGGCTGACTTTGAACTAGTAATGCTACCCATTGTAAAGTCACACACAGCAGCAGAGAATATGAAAATGTCAACCAGAAAACTACTCCAAAAGCTGTGGAAATGTGTGGTTGATGGACTATTCTGCCATAGGTAAACTGCTAGGGGGAATAGTTCAGCTGTGGAGGGCTTTGCACTCCAAAGATGAGGAAATAAACATGTAATGAAGAGAAGCTGTGAGAGAGTTTTGGCATTACAATATTCTACAACTTGGTGTGGAGATAGAACTGTACTAATGACAGCAAACATATTTTTCCATTGTAGATAAGAACGTAGGATTTTGCAGGCTGCAGCAGCTCCCACTGAGAGGGAAGGCATATGCACACCGGAGAAATTAACAAGCTACGTGTTCATTTGAAAAAAATAAATACAGTCCGAATAGTAAAAAAGAAGTGGTTATCCCACACGTGTGCATGAATACATACTTAACTTGCAATTATATATAATTGCAATGATTGCATATGCACATGAAACCACTGTTTGGACAAATTGCAGAGTGACTTGCTACAGGAATGTATAAGAAAACACATCACAGTATTACAGATTTGTCCATGTAACACACACATGAAATGCAAATGCAGTCCTGAAAACCAGCTTGAACTAGATGGTAGCAGACTGTTTACCCAGTCTACTCAAGGGCTGCCTTTTATTTTTGCGCTATATTTGTTTTGTGCTATATTTTCAGAAAATCAGTACTAATTTCCTGGTACAGGACTGACTAGAACTATGGAGGGCAGTCACAGAGCAGAGTGTATTTACCCTATACTTTTCTCTGACTACTGAGTTTGTTTAAGAGGCTGCAAACACACAGCAAGGAACTACCAACAACCTGGTTCTCCCTCAGAGCGGATGCTTAGTAGAGTCCTTTTACTCCAATACAAAAATAATCAGTCTCAGAACATCCTTAAGCAATTCAGTGTTTTGGAGGGAAGGTATCATCATTGTTGGAAAATCAAATATGATATGTAAAATACCAGTCTTCTTTTAACCAAAGCACAAAAATTCTCTTCCTGCTGTATCTGCAAAAGTGCAGTGAGATACATTCTATGGAAAATCAGCACATTATTCTTTTGTATATCTTAAAACTTTGGGTTTTTATTTGATTTTGTCTCGAACAAATGCAGATTTCCAGAGGACTGCAGTTGTACCATCCTGTCTAAGAGGTGGTGTGAAGTGCTGTGATTTGGACAGCTATCACTGAAATACTATTCTGACAACAGCAAAAATACACATCACTTAAAGCCTTATGGTTTTACAGTTAGACAACTAAAATATGGAAGCACAATTCTCAGAGAATTCTCATTTGCCACCTGGTCACTTGCTGGTACCTGTTTACAAGAGCTTTGCTGTTCTAAACAGTCTTGGTTTCAAAGGGATTACTTGGAGAATAAACAACTACCCTGTGGGAATACCACTGGGACAATCTGGTCCCTAGTGATTATTTTAACTTGACTTTGAGACACGCAAGCTGCACCTGGAGGTTTATATTCATGGTTGCAAACTCCAATTGCTTCATAGGCTTCATAGTGCTTTTAATTAAAAGCTGCATTATTTATGTGCTTGACTAACCCACCCAATTTGTCTAACCCACCTCTCTGTTCTAGTGTGACCCACAGAGCAGGTTACAAACCACTGAGGGCCCCCTCAGAACCACATCTGATGTGTTTCCACAGCCCCAAGCCCTAAACAAAAAGCAGCAGCACTGCCTGATTCTCCCCAGTCCATCTCACCCTCGCCCTGCTCTGCCTCCATCTGAGAGGAATTCTCCCTACGCTGTTTTGGGAATCCAGCCCTCCGTTTAAGGTGGGATCCTGCCATTTAGCTTTACAAAAAAAAAGTCATTAAAATCAAATTCGTTCCGCTTTGCCAAGCGCTTTCTTCTGCCCAAAAAAATACAGAACCATATTCCTTAGAGAGGATAAAGACAAAAGGCAATGGAATTCCTAAAGTCCATCTGGGAGTGTGTGGAAAAGTTTGAAAAAGCTAAACTGTTCTTACACAGTTCTGTGTAGATATTAGACATTTCCCCTATTTTTCTTTCCTTATCATACACCATTGAGGATATTTATTTAAGGACCGAGTCTTTGTTTAGGTGTTCGTCTTTCTTTTTCTACTTATTAAAAATCAGAAATCCTAACCCCCTGCTTGTGACATCACAGCAGGACTGCTATGGAAATTATTACACTGCCAGAACTCGGAGGACTGTGACACCAGGTAGAGAATAAACAGGAGAGGCGGATGAACTGCAAGGAAACAAGGTTCCCTTTTTGTCTAAATATTTTCATTAATAAAGAACAAGGAAAGGGAAGGAAAGTGCACCAGAAGTTTTTGAGGCTCAGCTACTCTTTTAACCAAGCCTTCAGGAGGGTAAAGTGTGAAGGGGCCCTGTCACTCATAAGGGAAATATCAGGGTACAGCTTTTTTAATGTAGACCTTTGGCTCCTGCGATTTATTTACATACCTTGATATTTTTTTCTTTGAGGTCCTCAGGCACCAGTGTCAGCCACGGTCACAGAGAGCCATTTGCTGTGCTGGGTTGCTAAATAACCTCCAGAAACCTGTGCGAGGACACAGCATTGTCAGATACCTTCAGAAATACTGAGTTCTCCAAAAATAAAGCTGCTACAGAAATCGTATCCCTTACACTTCTCAGCTTCTACAATCATGTGCATGTTTAAAACTTCTCTTTCATAACTGTGAGCATACAGCAGTTGAAAGTTTGCATTTCCATTTGGCATTTAACCCCAGAAAATGGGGACTTCAGTGGAATCACTGAAGGTGAAGTGAAAATGGGCAGATTTTAACCCCACAGTAGCAACTGGCTGCTGCTGTATGGCAGTGTCTACACCACACTTCCACGGTATATTCATCTTGTTGAGAGAAAAGTCACCAAAAAGGAAAACTGCTTGGGCTGACAGCCGTCAAGAGGGATGTGAAACAAGGATATGTAGTGACAAAAATTCAAACATGTTATTTAAGGCACATAAAAGCCTTGCTGGAAATGAAAGCAAGTTCCAAGCCAAATTCCTGGCCCCAAATCCAGCAATGCATAGAGGTATAAAGAAAGAACAGAAAAAGGAAGCACAATTTTCATTAAAAAGTAAGGGGAAATGAAGTGTTATCTTATAAGCAGAATCTAGGGTAAATGGCACAAGAGACTGTAAGCTATTTTAGCTATTATTTTCCAAAGTATGTGAAAGAAAGATGGTAAGAAGGGTTTATGCCCAAGATGTAGGTTCTATGGCCAGGCACCAAATGCTATTAATCACACAGTGGATGAAGTTGGAGAGGAATGCATGGCAGATTTCACAGTGAAGGAGACCAGCTGCCTTGCAAGAGATATCTTCACAAGGAGAGATCATTATCACTGTCTGTGGTCCAGACAGGGCAGTAAAGAAACGAGATACTTTACTCACTATTGCTCACAAAGCAATAGAGTTAAAAGATCAGATAAAATTGTTGCACACAGAATAAGGGGTAGTCCTTCACCAGGAACTTCTGTCTCACATGAGATGGGAGTAAACTTTCTAGTTGCAAATGCAAAGAAAAAAAAAATTACAAATGGGCACTTGTAAAACATGAGCCTTACTTTAATTATTTGTCGTGCAGTGGTACTTCCCAGTGGAATTACTACTCTGTGCATTGGAAATTGATCATATCAGGCTCATCAGGAAGGAACAGTGATGAAACCCTCTAAAATGCTGAATAAGGCAATAACATTCTAAACACAAATGTCTAGATGTAATCTAGATCCCTGCTAGTAAACCTAATCCCCCCCCCCCCTTTTTTCTTTTAATTCCAGTTTCTCAGGGGTGTGTATGGAGGGGAATATGACTTTAATGTTTGCTTGAGTCAGCTGATGTGAATTACAAATCCATGTGATGGTGAAAGCAGAGCAAAACTAATCAAGAATGAGCAGTGTGAAGCAACCAGGTCTCACAGGCAAGAACTGCTTTCTTTTGCATGTTTAGAGCTCCCTGCAGGCTGTGTCATGCCTGAGTGCCATAGGGCCAGTCCATCCACAGCCCTACCAAACATCATTGCCTTTACTCAGCCACAGAATAGCCAAGCAAGAGTTTCTCTCCAGCTCAGAGGCTGAATGACCCCAAGCCCTTGTGAAGGTCCCTGAAGCAGAAAATTCAAGGAACATAAGGCAAAGCTTCTGTCTCTTCCCCTCATATGCACTTGTGAGGCATGAGAAGGGCAGAAACCACACGTGAGTGTTCCAGCCAGGCACATCTGTGTACACAGATTAGAGATCTAATATTGCTGTGTTGTCATGATTAAGTCCTAGTCACAGAAGCATAGGATATGACTTGTTAGCGTTCACTACTGAGTTCTGCTTTGAAAAGTCTCCAGAAAAAACAGGCATGGGATTTCTGTCTGTATTATTTCTCTTTAACCTTTCTCACAAAGGCTTGGTCTGTGAATGAAAGGTTTGTTAGTGGCCTCTCCAGTACCCTTCATTTGCTCGTGTTTGACCCGTGAGAGGACAGGTAAATATATCTCTTCTCAAATAGGCTAAGCAATGGAATTTGGGATTTGCATGTTTTCTCAAGGATATGGAATTCACATTTACACTGATGGTTGCAGAATACAACTAACAGGATTTAGGAGACTGTTCTGGAGGTGATGGAACAAAATTAAGAAATTTTCACTCGTTCTCCCCAAACTGCCCTTGTTTAACAGTACTGCTGGGTATAAAATGTGGTAATACTCTCTTTGAGATGATTTGGAGGGGATCAGGACAGGCTGTGCCTCTCTACCTCCCTGTTCCTCCTCAGTGGAAATCTCCAGTTTGCGGTGGAAAACTCCAAAGCAATATTTTTCAATTTGGAAGCCTTATGATGTTCTGCTACACAGCATTTGCAGTTCAGAGGCTGAGCATTCCCAGCTTTTCCACTACAGACAACTTGGGTTTCACCTGTGAATCTTCACCCAAGTCTTCCTTTTCAGGGAAAAGACTCTGGGGGTCTCAAGGTGTTGTGAGCAGTGAAGTCAGGTTGGGGAGCCCAGTTTGTAGGGAAATCAATGTGGTTATTGGAGGTGGAACTCAGGCACTTGCCCAGCCCTTCCCTACATGACCTTTTGCAGTTTGATGCTGGAATGTTTTCATAGGCCCCAGAAATTTTGAAAAACAAATCAGAAATATTTTTTTTCCACTGAGAAACTGTGGAAAATTCGTAGAAGATTTTCATCCAGACTTAATAAAATGAACACTACCACTAGAAAGCACACAATATCTGCAAACACCAGTCCAACTAAATGGGAACGTAATTTTTCAAAGTCTCTATAGAGTTGAAGCTACAGTGCTGAAAACAAGGGTATTATTCTAGGCTTTTGGCTAGGAAAATCTTATAGTGTTATTTTTACTGGAAGCATAGCACAAGAAGTTCAGTGTCAGCAAGGGGTTAGGAGGAGAGGGGGGAAGCTAAGCTATTTCCTAAAAATGCATGTTCTGTCTTCTATGCACTTGGATCTAGGGGAAAATATTCTGATTAGACAGTTTTCAAATAATGTATTGTTCAATAGGGCGGAGCATCGTCTTATTAAGTGATTTGAGCCTTTAAAGGATTTCATCTCCTTCAGATTAAAACATTTGATTAATAGCATGATATACTGATCACTAGTAGTCTTCTGCATATGTTAATGTATTTTTAAAAATAAAATCTAATAGTATTCTCCCTAGAGCTCAGATGTTTTCTGATTCCTTCAGATCCAAGGAATAAATGGGATGTCTTCCCACTACTGTTCAAAACCAAAACAAAACCCCTTTTAATTCTACTGAAGAGTTAAACCAAGAGTGTTCAATCATGAATTAGTCTCACATGGCACTAACATGACATGAAGAAGCACTGTGGTCAGTCCATGCTGCAGAGGTCACAGAGAAAGGTTGTGATAAATAAAACTTCTTTAAATAAGGCTGTACAGGCTAGGGAAGGATGTAATAACAGAGGAAGGCAAGCAGATTTTTTTAGTATTTATAGAGTGTACAAATGGTTAATATACTGCACCTGGTGCCAAGAAAGAAGGAAACAACAAACTACAGGAGGAAAAATGCTGTTTAATAAACAGAGTAGAATTTAACAGAGTTTGAATTGATCAAAATCATCTGCAACTTCTGCTAATAAACCCCTGTAAACTACTGCTTAATGCTAGATTATTTTGGAGCTAAATGAAAGGTTGTTCACAGCTGCATATACTTCATCATATAAATGCAGATTAAAGCAGATTTGAAAGCATCATTATGAATAAGGCATTATTTTTAAAGGACAAAGTGAATAAAGTGAATAACAGCCTGTGTAAACCTGGAACAGGAAAATTTTCAGGTGGTTACCTCACTCTCCAAAAGAAACAAAGGCCAGAAGTTCCTTGGGATGGAGAGAAGTTGTACTCATGCATGGGTTCAACTCCTAAAACGCTGCCAATGAAATACAATTTGGTGAGAGCTCTTCAACTTTTGTTGAAGTTTCTCAGGTGTCACTGTGACTTCACTGTCATGCAGAGTGCATCTTAGTCAAATGTCAGCATTAGGTCTAAAGCTGAAGTAATGACAAAGAAACTTTAATTTTCACAAATTTGTACTATCTATTACAAAAAGTCTTTCCATTCCATTCAAAAGCCATTTTACTATGTAAGAATTTCTGAAATAGACACCCTTCAAAAATCCAGGTTTTATTGGTGGTCCTGTATTTGCTGCATTTAGTGATTCAATAACACCTTGAATGTTACAACTATGGATGCTCTAAGCATTGTATCTTTCTCTTACCATTCACATTTAATAAATATTTAGGATCCATGAAACTCAGAAATTCTTCATTCTTCACTCTAGAAAAAGTTCCTTCTCTACTTAGAAAAAACCATTTATTTAAATAAAGACAGATTAGGTCCTTGCATTTGAAAATATTACATATATATGTGTGTGTGTAATTTTAAAATATACATATTATATATATCATACAAATACAACATATAATATCCTAATTATACACTTGTGTGTGCATGTTTTCCACAGAATCATGGAATTGTTAGGTTGGAAAAGACCTCTACATTCATCGAGTCCAACCACAAACCCAGCACCTCCACCTAAATCGTGTCCCCAGGTGCCACATTTGCATGTTTTTGGAACACTTCCAGGGATGGTGCTCAGCCACTTCCCTGGACAGCTTGTTCCCATTTTCAGTGCATATATTTTTTGTGCATGCTTAGGTAAATTTACCTCCATATATTTATATAAAGCCTATGTATAAGCCTTATATGTGATGGTATAGATGAGCCCTTAAGGGTGTCTCTTGGGATCCCATTCATTTGTAATGAAACAGTTTGACTGATGTGAACAATCACTCCTAATGTAAAATTCTGGGCATAGTTTCCATTTCTTTTAAGACTAAAATCTACAGTCAAGGGCAGGGATAGTTCATCCCAGTGGCAAGAGCGACTATACCACAATATACTTCAGGCAGCTGAAAAAAGAACCAGAACAATTACACAGTTTTGCTCCAAAACAAGATACTCTTTTCCTCTTAAGGTCAACACTTTTTGAAAGAATATATATTGAGGTAACGTCACTAAAATTCTGCATCAACATACAATTCTGTAATTTGGGGAACGAGTATTGAGTGCTACAAATCCAATTTTGTATCTACCATGTCATTGATGAGCCAACAACCTGTGCTGGTGGTAATGTCCTTAGACCAGCTCTGAAACTGATGGTTCATTGCATAACTGTCAAAAAATACAGTAACTATGGTACTTTTGTTCAATTATTGTCTAGAACATCAAATGGTTAAACCAAGTACAAAGGATTACGGCCTGAACACCTGAGGCTGTAAGGACCAAGCCCTGGACTACTTCCTGAGCACAGAAAAGACACCTTTTCTAGACCTCTGTGAAGGACGTTTAATCTTATCGCCTTTTCCTTCCTAAGATAAAGGGGTTTTCATGTATACAAGAGTTATGCTGTGAAGCGTGATAGTTTAACCGTGTGTCATGCACCTGGCACAGCATTTGCAGCTCTCAGGGCCAAATGTGACGAGTGTTTTGAGACAACAAAATTTCATACATTTGGGGGGTGAATTTACTCCCCATCTCACGTAGGAGGTCGGAGTCTAACAGGATGTGTCTATGTAAACAGACAAAACAGGACTTCACAAGCAGTGTTTGAGGAAGTGGAAAATAAATTGTTGGGATTTGGTGTGGGGGGGTATTTTTAAAAATCTCCCCCTCTCCTCTTCCCCCATTTTTCACTCTTAACAGTCCAAGGCAACAATGCATATTTATTTCTCCAGAATAAATGAATAAAAACCTCAGGATGTGAGTCTTCAAAATAAGAATATCTTTTCGTTCAACTATCAAAAAATAAGAATAGGAAATCACTGATTCTTGTGTTAATAGCTGCCACAATACAGACTATTTTTCATGTATATAAAGTTTTTCCTTAAATTTTCTAAATCCAATTTTAACTACTGATGTTAGACTATTTTTTCAGCCACCTTCTGCCTTCCCAAAGAAACCACATGCTATTTAATGACCTTAATGATAAGTCATTAGTCACAGTCCCTATTCATTCATCTGCAACGACTCAGATGGTAAAAAAATTCTACAATCACAATCTTCTTTTCCAGTTGAGCTCTTCCTGAACTCTTTTTCTGTAATTAGCATGAGAATTTGCCTGTGATACCCACATTTATCTTAGCTATTTTGACCAGGGCAGACCATTTATTTTGATGCTGTTCTGAAAAGTTCTATATAAATGTTTAATTAAAAAACGTAATTTAGTAATTTCAAAATTTGCAGGAAAAAATAGCAATCCCTTACCACTTTTATCAACAACATCATTTTAGCACCACCAGTACTGCTGTTTGGACACTTTCAGCTGTAATATGGAAAAATATAATTCCCAGAAGTTTTGAGAGCATTTGTGTTTGTTTGCTGTCATCTGCTTTTTTCATTCCCATATAAAAAGCAGTTCCCAGGAGTGCTTGGACAAGCAGTCATTAGCTAAATTTCTGCTGTTTTAAGAACTGTTATCCTGAGTATTCTTGCTGCTAAGACTGCTGTTTTGCCTGAGTTCAGTGTGGGGCTGGACACCTCAGGTACCTACAGTGCCTGTAGTACCTCCAAGCTCACTGTGCAGCTCCAGGAGGCAGAAAGTCTCAGAGAATTTATTAACCCTTGACTTTCACAGCAGTAATCAGTATTTTCTTATCACATTCAGCAGTTCTAAGCCTTGCCAGACTTGCCTAGCCTAAGTGTTTAAGGCCAGGGGAAAAACCTTGTCTAGTGGAAGTTGTCCTTGCCCATGGCAGGGTTTGGAAGAAGATCTTTCAGGTACCTTCCAACCTAAAATACAGGAACCAAAGACTCTGCCTTAGAAAATTACCAATAGTAAAGAAAACATTTAAGTGCCTGTTTAAATGTCACTACAATAAGTTTAAATGTCACTACAATAAGTTTAAACACCACTAAAATAAGTTTAACCACCACTAAAATAAATGGAAAATAATTACATGTCTTCATATGTCACATCTATAGTGACTGTCAACACTTTGCTCTTTCCTGAGCTTCTCTTTGTTCAAAAATCAATTAATACTTGCCAGACTTAAATGCTTGTAGGCCTCTTGCCTCAGGCCTGCTTAAATCACTCCAGTTTTCTTCTTCTCACCTCTTCATTTATCTCTGTCTTGTATTTGGATGGGGCGAGGCATCATCAGTCTTTGTCAGGCAGAAAAACACATTTAATCCTTTCTCACAGTGGCCAAAGCCCCAGAATTGGTGACTGGTTCAGGTAATCAGGGCTAAGTTTCACCAGTTCAAAATAAGTGCTGATTGTCAGATATGAACATGAAAACTTACAATATTGGTAATACTACCACCTCTCCTTTAGTACCTGCACTTCACATCTTTCTTTAAGCTGGTCCTAGATCTTATAGTAAGTCCAGGACTTGGGATGTAGGGTTTCTGAGTTCATGCTGTTTAATAGCTATCCACAAATATAAGTTTTAAAACTGACACTGTTTATGCAGTGATGCTGTAATTCTTTTCAGGCCATTGCCCTACCAAAAGAGAAGGCTGTATTGAGGCTCCTTCAGTAAGATGCCTGTTTTATTGGGGAAAAAAATAAAAATATGCAATTCACATTTATTTCATTATCTGTTTCAGTGCTGAGATATTGAAACTTGGGTAGACAATTCTTTAAGTCTATTCAGATCAAGATTGGAACTGAACTTAAAAAGGAATAGCAGGTCTTTTGAAATGAAAGCCAACATGAACAAGATCTAGTACAAAAGGCAGCTAATTTAAAGGTCAAGGAAGAGAGGTAACCTATTATCTTTGGGAAAAATGGGAACAGACATAAAAAAATTTTTTCCTGGCTTTAATGAACGTAGGAAATTCTGAAAATCCTACAAGCTCCTATCTTACTTGAGTTTCTAAATCAGCTCTCAAATCTTTTAATATCTGTCAACTAAGACTCTAAACCCTGCACCTCCTACCCAAATTATGGAGTTCAAACTTAATATGAAGCAGCTACATCATAGTTTCTTTTCAGCATCAGGGAACAGAGATAGCAAAGACTTTCATAATAATGTTGGAGTCCTTGAAAAGGAATAATTTAAAACCCCAGGCCTTGGAGTAATGGGCACTAGGACACTTTGAATTTTTGAAATGTTATTGCACTAGTAAATACGAAGTCAGTTGGTTTGTGGATTTTGTTTGGTTTGTGGTTTTTTGTTTTTATTTTGTGGGGTGCTTGTTTGCTTGTTTGTTTTTCCAAGGAAAATAAATGTTTGGAGGGAGGGAGAGGCTTGTGGTTTCTGTCCTGTACATTAAGAACTGTCTTTCCAGGTCATGAAAAGAGTTCTCTTCCCTTCTATTCGTCCCACTATCTGGTGGAAAACCAACACCCAAACCTTGAAGTTCAGTGCTTTAACCTTTCTTCAGGACTCGAGAATTACAGTTTTTGAGAATTAGATGTGATGACTCAAAAGATTTTGTTAGTCCCTCTGTTCCTACATAAAATCACCCCTATAAGGTAAGCGAAAGGAATTGCTGTCCTGTGCAAATCAAATACTTTAATGTAGGTTCATAATTTTCTTACCATGGTCACACTTCTTTTCTGGATCCCATTTAGCTGCCCTGCCCTGCCATCCATCTCCTTGACTGACAGGATTGGAGCTTAATTCAGCAGTGGGAGGCAACTGGATAAACTGGCAGGATTTCAAATGCATTCCCGAAGGTCCTGTCCCTAACTCTTGTTCTGTGCTTGTGAGTGTCTGCTGGAAGGTTATCACAGCTGGGGCAGATGGGGTTTTATACAACCCACGGGTTTCCTCTGAGAGAGTTCCTACAAAAACGGGGGGGGAAAGAATAAGTAATTCAGTTTCTATTAAAAAAAAAAAAAGGAGGGGGAAGGGAAAATAAAAAGAAAAGAAAAGACAAAAGCAAAAAGAAAGTGGGGGAAATAGGAAAGCAGAATTATAACAACTCTTCTACTCTGAGGGAATCTCAGGAACAACGAGCTCAAGAATCCTATGTATCGTGTCTTTCTTTCTTTCTTTCTTTCTTTCTTTCTTTCTTTCTTTCTTGCTTTCTGTCTTTCTTTCTTTCTTTCTTTCTTTCTTTCTTTCTTTCTTTCTTTCTT